>NC_061164.1:36091120-36116120 GCF_022113875.1 Hydra vulgaris
TTATATTTATATGTTAACATTATTTTATCGATTATTATATATTTATTTAAGTATATATTTGTCTTTAGTGTCAGGTGGAAGTATAGCTGGTAGGATTGTGTTTTATATTTTATATATTTTGTATGGAGAAATATATGCAATAGGTGAAAAAATTAATTAATAAATATGACACTATTGAACTGGTTGCATTATTGCCCTATATATTTATTTAAATACAAAATATTGCATGTTTAACCCTTATTAATTTGCTTTTTTTTCTTTTTTTTTCAGCATCTTCTGTTTCGAATGAAAATGGTGAGGTTATGCTAATTTTTTTTTTTTTTTTTAATAATTGCAAATGTATAATTTTAATTATACTCTTCTATTTGTAACTTTAGATTCCTTATCATTTGAACAATATCAAAATTATCGTTCCTAACACCCGGGACCTCTCTCAGAGAGGTCCTTCAATAAATGGAAACGTAATGGCGGTATGGATGAGCCCTCCTTTAAATGGAGGGCTCATCCATACCGGGGTGTTGGGAGACACTGAAGAAAAAACAGCAACCAAAAGGTTGTAAATGTCTTCTATCAGTAGAGATATTTATGACTTTTTAGTTGCTGCTTTTTCTTCGGTTTTTTTTTTTTTAATTTTGTAATTTTTTGTTTCTGTTTTTTTTTTTAATTTTGTAATTTTTTTTTAAAAATATATATTACGTTGTATATTTGATTTGTTTTGATCTTTTTTAATGAAATTTTGATTTTTTTCTCACCAATTAAACCTGACTTCAAATTTAAAGCCCTCTTAAATACCCCTGCCTAAATTCTAAAGTCGAAAGTTGAATTGATTCATTATCCAATTATCATAATATAATGATGCTGCATTCTTTTGTTAAAAACAATTATTTGGTACTGCTTTTAAAATTTACCAAAACCCAAGGCAATATATTTAGCTATATAAATACAATTTATTTATCTCGATTCTATTCTTAATCTTTTATGTTTATAGTTTGGCTACTTAAAGCATTTTATGTTTTGCTCTTTTTATTATGAATATTTTAAATCCGTTGTGATGTCTTTTAAATTAAACTAAAGTTTACTAAAAGCCAACATAAAAATTACGTTTTTGAACAACACCAAAAAGAACAGCTGCATCCCTACAGCAACTGCTGCAGTATCACAATAGGTTACCAAAAGCAGGTATACTGTTTTCCAGTTGTTTTTTTTTTTTTTCCATATATATCTACTTATTTATATAATACTATAGTACGATTGTTTATATCTCATTCATTTTTTTTTTGTTTATCTTTTGTTTATTAAGTGTTAATAATTTTATTCTTTGAATGATATTAGTTAAACAAGTCGGCTTTTCATTAAAGATATTGGTTTCAAAATTGAACATTATTGGCAAAATGCTTACAAAATTAGGTAGTTTTTAAAAATCTGTTTTCTATTTAATATACTTTTTTAATATACTTTTCTATAACAATTCTACTAATATGGAATCACGTAGCTTTTTAAATATGTTTAATTGTCGTCCCTATCGGTAACAAATATTTTAAATTATTTGATATGGTTTTCTTTACAATAGGCTATGCTTGGCTCCTCGGTGCTGTAAATGGTGGCTTCAACTTTGTTTTTTTTAAGAAAAATGTGTTTTATATATGCTTCTGTTTTAAAATATTTTTGTTACATATTTAACTATATATCATGTAAATAAATTTCTTTTAAAGATAAGTTAACTTAATACTTGCTTTTTTACGGATTTTCAAAAAGTGAACAAAGGTTTAAATATATTTTTTAACTGTCTTTGATGATTTTATCAATTTTATTAAATATTACTTCAAATATAAAATTTACTATATATAAATAAATATGAAAATTACTTAAAAAATATTGAGTAAAATCTAATTGCTTTTATTATTAACCTGATATATACAAAAATTAATGAAATAAAACTAATAATCTAACGCCAAGTTAAGGCAAAATGAAATAAATATGTTGATACACGTTAGCTATTATAGTAAATCCATAAATTCCTTTGTTTTTTTATAATCAAGTTACTGCTGGATTACTAATTAAAAAAAAGGTTGGTTTTAATCTTTATCATAACATATAGGATCCGTATGCAGGGTAAGCCTTTTTCGGAATTGCGATATATTTTTCAACTTATAGTTTTTCCGGATATCCAACTTCTATGCCTGCAAGTTTGGGTGTAATATTTTAGATGTTTTAAAAAATATATTAATAACATTTAAAAGGTTTAGGTGCGATAGTGACATATTTTGAAGCTCTTCACTCAGTTAAATGAAAAGTTTAAAAAATAAAGAAACGACTCAGCTTAAAGCAAAATTAAGAGTAGAATATATTCCCAATATTTACCTAAACAATTTTACGGAATTTGAAAATTTGACATCGATTTTCTGTGCATATAAGTTAAGTCATTTTGTGGTTAACTTTATCTTTAATGAAGCTAAGAGTTCTCTTAAACTAAGAAGCCAAGAAAAAGAAAAGTGAGCTCAACTAAAAAAAATGTATAAATAAATTTATATTTCATTAGAGAAAGTAAATAAAGATTAAATTGACAGTAATAACTTATTTACTACTAACCCGTATTACGGATTGCTTACTGTGTAAATTAATAATTTATTAGAGTAAGTAAATAAATATCAATTTGTTAATAATGATTTATATACTATTAACCCGTATTACGGGTTGCTTACAGCTAGTAATATATGATTAAGGCTTTGATATTAATTTTTTAATACAAATGAAGTGATTTTAATTAAATCCATTTTTATCAGTCACTTTAAAAATATGATGAGTATTTGTATAAAGATAATTAAAATTTCAAACAATAATATTAGCTTCACTTGTTGTTTTTTTTAGGTGAATCAATTGCAATCAATGGAATATCTTTAAAATGCTGAGGTAATTAAAATAATTTTTAATTATTCAGGAATTTTAAGGATTAAATTATTTAGCAAAAAAGTTGTTTGATAATGAGTTCAATTTAAATTAAAAAAAAAAAAATTAATAATAGTTCTCGCACAATTAATATCAGTTCTCTTATCTATTAAAATTTAGAATATTTTCCAACAATTTTGTGACCTCCATGAATATGAAGGGGAAAGGTGGAAATATGCTTTAAGAGCACTAATTTATATAGTGTAGTGAAAGGTATACCTTTATAAGATATGTAAAACTTTTTTATTCTCATTTTTTATATATTCAAAAATTTCTCCTTGTTTTTTTTTTTTTTTTTTTTTTTTTCTAATTCTTTTTTATTAACAGCTTCTTCTATTAAATATGATGGAGCGACTGAAACTTTAATTAATGGCATTTTGTCTAACTTCTAAAAATGCTCTTCATTTCGAAAAGGTGGCGGAAAAGAAAAAATTTATATTGATTGATATAAATTTATATTTATAAAAATCGATCTAAAATTTCTTTATTAAAATATTTACATATATTTCAATAAAGAAATATTTTCTTTTTGTCTGCTAATATTTTTTTTTTTTCAGTGTTAATTCAACATTACATTAAAACTCAATAATGAAAAAAGCCTAGAATTGAGTTGATGTTTTAAGTAAAATAAGAAAAGCCCAAAAAGTAACTGATGTAATATTTTTATTTTTTGATAAAAAAAAAAATCTAATAATGTTTAAAATTGGTATTAATATTAATGTTTATTAGATGAAGATGAGTAAAAAATAAGTAATGTTTATTAGATGAAGATAAGTAAAAAAATAAGTTACAAGTTATTTTTTGGTCTTGAAAATTGTTTGAATGATAATTTATTATTTATCAAAATATTTTCTTTTTTAATTTTTGTTGTTTTTATATTTTAATTAAAAGTAGATATTATTGTGTCATATATTATAATATACCTTATATTATACTATTATATTAATAATGAGTATTTTTGTTTTTTTGTATTTCTATTTTTTTTCAATATTCCATAATTATCTTATGTAGATGTTTATGTTTTAGCAACCTAGTATTCTTTCATTATTTGTCTTTGTTATTGAGCCTTAAGTTATTTGAACATAATATATTCAGAACTCTGCTGAATAATAGAGTAATAAATAAATTAATAAAAATGAGTTTAAAATATAATAAATTTATAAAATAAAGAAAATCTTATCTTTGCTTATAATATCTACTAATATTATTGTTTAGCAAGTATCATGGTTATAAAATGTTCAAATTTAGCTAGTTTAATTAGGCCTGTTAGTACACTTATATTATGGTTTCTTCATTTTATATTAGTTCATGTAATTTTGAATTCGAATTTTCAAAATCGAATATGCGGAAAGGAGCTGTTTGGAATGAAGATTTACAAGAAGAAGTAATTCCATCTGATTGGATTAGTGATAAAACTGTTTGTCGGCTTCCAGGTACCAAAGCAATGACTGCACTAAAATGCAGAGAAGAATTGGCTTCAGTTTATACAAATAAAAACTAAGTTCTCTTCAGGTATTACATCTATATATTACAATTATTATTTTTTAAATAATGTGGTAAGAAGAGTTATTTTGTTGATACAAAATATATAACTATTTGTATAACTATTTCAATTCTAAAAGAAAGCAAACAGTATTGTGAAAATTTTAAATTCACAACTACAAAAGAAAAATGTTGTAATGAGAATGTTGACTAGTGGGTGCAAGATTTGCACACAAGTGGAAACTTGGATACAAATTTTCCACTTGTGTGGTTTGGATGGTTCTCCACAATATAATATATCTCCACAAGCATAATATTAGATTTACTTCATGTTTTTTTTACAGATAAATCAATTACAGATAATTGGTGGAGTTACCTCATATATAATCAGGGTGTCTGCAGCTCCTCTAAAATCCTCTAAAGTCCTCTTTTTTTAAAACCACTTCTAAAATCCTCTATTATCCTCTAAAGAGGTAAAAATTTGATCAAAGCTCCTCATTAATTCTTTCTTTTTTAATTTTTGATGGATGTATAATGTTCAAAATACCCATTCTCGGTCTGCAAAACTGGTTAACGCCTTAAAGTGCATGGAATTGTAAAAAATTGCTTTAGAAAATGCATGCTATTTAACATAACAAATGACATTATTTGATCCCTGTCCATGCCCCATAAGTGTATAAACATGGACGTTAAACCATTAATAAATGGCCACATAAAATTTCTTAAAAAACTTTTATGTAGCCACTCAGAAAATTATTTTTCAATGCTAGAAATGTTTTAAATTTTGATTATTAATTTATTTTTAATATATTAAAAAGGTTGTTTTATTTAAATTAAATATTTGAAAAAGTTATTAATAACCAACTAACAGTTATACTATTTTTTTTAAATTCAGAGTATTTTCGAAAAGTTATATGGCCTCGATGGATATGAAGAGCGAAGGTGGAAAAGTATGTTTTAAAAACACTAATCTATATGGCGTTGAAAAAGATATACCTTTATAAGTTGTAAAACTTTTCCATTGATTATTTATTTTTTAAATCTTCCCTTTTTGTTTTTTTTTTTAATATATTTTTTTCTTATATTGTATTCAATGGACCAAAAGACCCTCGGTAAATGGAATATTGTTTGAATTTCTAAATTACGCTTTATTTCAAAAATGTGGTGGAAAAGAAAAGAAATTTGTGTAGATTTTATTCAATTACATGTAAATATATGTAATATTTGAATATGTATTCTTAAATAAAAAAAGTTTTATCTCTTTCTTCAATCATATCTAGCTATTTTAACTAAACTAAACTGAAAAAGTTCTAAATAGTTCAAGTATAGACTATGAATAGATTAAATATCCATAATATACCTTGATAATGTACAGCAACACTAATGTACATGCATAGTACGTTTTGATGGTGATCATATTTTGCGCACATAGCACGTTTACATACATATATACATTTTGACATACATAGCACGTTTTGATGGTGAAAAATTGTTTTACAGTCGTTTAACGTTAATAAATCAACGTTAAAAAAACTATCATTTTAAACGTTGTATCAACGTAAATTCAACGTTGTTGTAACGTTTTTTCGCATCGAATCAACGTTGATATAACGTTTGAATCTAACGGTAATTTAACGTTGATAAATCAACGTTGAAAAAAACTTTCATTCTAAACGTTAAATCAACGTAAATTCAACGTTATTGTAACGTTTTTTCGCGTCGAATCAACGTTGATATAACGTTTGAACCTAACGTTGATTTAACGTTGATAAATCAACGTTGAAAAAATCTTTCATTCTAAACGTTAAACCAACGTTAATTCAACGTTAGGTTTCAACGATATTTCAACGTTATTTCAACGTTATTTGTTGGCTGGGAAGCAAAATTAAATCATTTTTAACATTCATTTTAATATATTAATCATTTTTTTTTTAATATTACTATTTTTGCAAGCCATAAAACTTGCTGTACCATATTTGCAAGCTACAAAACTTGCGGTACTCATTATGCAAGCTATAAAACTTACTGTACCATATTTGCATGTTTGTACCATTTAATAGCACTTAATATTTAAAATGATACTCATAAATAAAAAAAATTGCATTTAATATAGGTTATTAAATTCTTATGACACTTTATTGCATTTGAAAGTGGTAATTATCTATGGGTACCACTTTTAAATTTATTTTATCACATAAAACATTGAAACATGCAAAATATTTATTGCAACTACTACACTTATTAGTTATTAAAATTCTTTTTTATAATTATATTGGCAAAAATCTTAGATGAAAATAAAAAAATGCCAAGAACAATTTGATTTAAAAATTGTGACAATAAAGAAAACAATATACCTAATATTGTATAATTACATAAAAATAAAGGAATAGTGGCACCATGTTAACTTTTAATTGTTTATACTGAAGTTAACATAATGACTGCCACCATTCCGCCTTTGTCGACCTTTTCTGGAACAACACTTTCAGTACCTCTGCTGCTGTCCCGAGCATCCCTGTTTGGAAGATAATAGGGCCATCTAAAAAGGGGGTCATCTTTGCTCTAAAACCGGACCCAACGCAACTATGACTTGTTGCTGGTGAGTCCTGGATACTGGGTCCTGTAAGTTCTGATTTTTTTTTAATGAGAATTCAAATGAGAACACAATATAAATGTATTAAACAATATATGTTAATAGGAATAATAAAAATTTGATAACCATTCAGATACATTTTTAATACATAAATTTACCAGCAGAAGGTTGACCAGGTGGAACTAAAGATAGAAAAAGTTGTTATTTAAAGATATTGTAATTGCTGAGAAATGCTCACACATTAAAAAGTAATAGTTTTTAGACATACCAGTTGTTGCAGATAAACATGAAACTATAGTTAAAAAGTTGTAATAAAAAAAATTACAACCCGAAAAGAAATTTTAATGTGGGCTATATATGGCATTTGCGTTCTAACCACATGCTTACCACTCTCCTTTATGGGATGGTGTTGATGCGTCCCATATGTGGCTATAATGTTTATCCCACTAAAACCGCACTAAATAAGAACGAACGCCACGCTTCATTTGTGCGTGAAAGTTTCATGTGGCCCACGTGTGGGAAACACATGTTAGCCATATATTTACCACTCTCCTTTATGAGATGGCGTTGATGCGTCCCATATGTGGCTATAATGTTTATCCCACTAAAACCACACTAAATAAGAACATAAGCCACGCTTCATTTGTGCGCAAAGATTCATGTGGCCCACGTGTGGGAAGCATACATTAGCCGTATATTTACCACTCCACATTATGGGACGGCGTTGGAGTGGCCCCTAGATGCTTAGATGCTTCCAATCTTTTTAACGTGTAGCTATAATACTTATATCGCTCAAAACCACTCTAAAAAAGAACGAAAGTCGCAACACATTTTTACAGGAGAATTGATATATATATATATATATATATATATATATATATATATATATATATATATATATATATATATTATATATATATATATATATATATATATATATATAATAACATCAATTAATACGAGTTCTCTCAATACTATTATTATTTCAAATTAACAATAGTATTGAGAGAACTCGTATTAATTGATGTTTTTATATTTTTAACATAGGGTAGATTAGGGAAATATGAGCATACTTAAAGATTTATTAGATGTAAGCAGTGAACTAGCGCGATATTTTGGTGCTGAAATAATGAAATTAATTTTTCATAAAAAAAAATATATTAGCTAAAAATCCAATTCATTTTTGTCTGAAAAATAATGCACAGAAACATTTATTTTTGACTTTATTTAAAGATACCATTTTTGTGTAATATGAGCATGCTCAAATAACCCAGTGTTTTTAATTGAAATTGCTTAGTTTAAAGTCCTAAAATAGCAGTGGTTTTTAATTGCTTCTTGAATAAAAACAAAACATAGTAAAAAATTTTAATATATTAACAATACTAAATATTTTTCTATAATTTAAATCAAAAAAATTTTAATTTTTATTGTTCGAAGGTTTGAGTTAACAAAATTGAAAAAACAATGTATTAATTTTTTTTTTTTTTTTTGCGCAAAAACATAGTAGTATTGTTTTAACAAAATCTAGCTTAAAATTTGATCTTTTAATGATATGTTTGTTAATCACGAACCCTTATATTCCAACAATTAGTTCTATTAAGCAGGTTGGTCTTTTTTTACTTAATTAATGCTATTTTTTTGAGCTAATTTAAAGTGCTCATACTACCAAGGGGTCAGGGTAATACGAGCACTTTTGCTACTTTTTTAAAACCTCTGTGTTTTTAAGAAAAAATGTCAAGTGCCCAAATATCTAAATAGATTATGAATAGGATCCCTAAAAATTGTTTATTTGCAAAAATTTTGGATCCAACATATTTACTTTTGAAAATATTTCGATTTTTGATTAAGGTGCTCATATTACCCAAATCTACCCTATATACTATCATACAAGATGTCAACATTCAAATCATATATATTTATATATATGAAAAATAATATGTTTCTTGCTTTTTTTTATAAATTCATTTACAAACATATAAGTATACAATAACTTTCCATTAAATTTATTTATTCATTATTTTCTCGATGCATACGTCTATTACCACGATCTGCTGAGTTATGCCGTGCAGCGGTGATGGCTTCATTGACATCTTTGTCTGTAGCATTTTTGCAAAGCCTTTGAACAGGAGCTAATGGAATACTTTACTTACTTGCAATAAACTTTACAAAAGCCTCAATTGAATATTTGTTTGAGCGTTTCCCAGAACGACAACAATTCATTTGTAACTCATCAGTCATGAAAAGATTCAAAATGTTTTGTACCATATCAGATATATTTTTCCACCTTCTGTTGTTACATTCAGAAAAAGAAAATGAACAATTTAAAAGTACACGAAGGTATATAAATATATATAAGTGTATAAATACATAAATATATATACAAGTGATTACTAAAAAATAAAATTTATATATGAATAAAAATTATATAAAAATAAAATTCTGTATTATATAAATAAAAGTTAAATATTCTAATATTTAATTTTTCAATTGATTTTTAATGGATGTAACTGGAGTTTTAATTTAAAAGTTTTTCAATAATATTTAAGTAAAACTTGCAAAAAGTGAGGCCATTTCTTCATCCTTACATTGCAACAACACAGCATCTAACTCTTTTATGTTACTTGATTTCTTGAATAAACTTTCTTCAGTATGACCAATTGGCTTACGCTCTGTCAGATGTTTAATCTCTTTTGTCGCATAAGTTACAGATTTTACTAAATCTGATCAAATCAAATTGTTATAAGTATTTAAAAGAAAGACAAATTAAAATATTTACTTTAAAAGATTTTTCACCGTTAAGTAGGTTTTCGATGGAAGACAATCGGTATTCAACTAACTGTGTGATTGGTGTAATGGTGTGAGTGGAGTTTTCGGTGTGAGGGATTGGCAAGAACTCCTGAGATAACTCCAACAAAATATATTATTAATATATCAACAGAAACAATTTAAAAAATATAATTTTCTAGATTAATTAGATTTATGCATATTTTAATTTAATGATCATCAATTATAATTGTTCCACTTAACAGCAAACTTATAATTACTGAAATAAAATTTACAAAAAGCTTACTGAAGGTAAATTTATTTCTTCAGGATCATTTGGTAATGACACGAAGTTTTGAGTAGATTTGCCTTGGTGTTGGATCTCTCGAAAAACATTCTAATCATTGATCAAATTTTAATATCTAATAATAACTTTAACAAATTTTAACTTAAAGTATTGCTATTAAGCAACATGTTTATTACTTACAACATGGCGTGGTATTGGCAGTAATGGTTGGCTAGTAGGTGTTGATGTCTAAAATAATTTTATATTAATTATTAAAACCTAGTAAAATTTTATCTAATTTAAGAAAATAAAAACTTATATTTGCTGATTCTAATCAATAAGTGTAAGCCCATGTTTAAATAAATATTTTCGTTTTTACAGTTAAAATAATTATTTAAAATTTTTTTCATTAACTTGTTTACGCTTGTTTTTAATAAAATCACTTTATAAGCTTAAAGAAATGAAAGCTGGCTGAAGAGTGGCCCACATATACCTTTCTTGTCAGGGAGGGAGCACATTACCCCCCCTCCCCGTTGATAAAGCCCTGTATATAAATAATATAGTTTTAAATATTATTCTTTTAACAATATTCCGTTGTATAATCTAAACCACACATAAAATCACATTAAAAAAAACATAGTTTAGTAATGATAACAAATTGTATATTACAAAAAGTAAAGGTCCTAACACTTCTAGGCTTTTATTTTTTATTTTATATATTTACACTTTTTCATTTATAAATATTTACTTTTATCGCTCAAACATACTTACAACAGTTATGAATTGAAAATTATCAAAACGGTAAGCCACATGATATCATGGAATATTCTAGAGTTTACAATGCATTGCGATAGAATTACTACAATTGGTTAAAATTTAAAATTCAAAATAAGGCAAGATCGTGAGTTTTATATCTATGGCCCATATGATAGCCATATCAAATTTAGCACGTATTTATTTAAAGATTATTCCAAATTATGTGGAATAGTTATGTGAACCGCATTATGTGTTCCACAAGTGGGCCACACTTATCTTCTTCAAATACGTCATTCATTACCTATAATATATTTGTCCACTTTTAAATTCACACGAAAGCACTATGACCACATGTGGGCCACATATACCTTTCTTGTCAGGAATTGATAAAAATTGCATACACAAACAGAGAGTAAAATTTTAAAACTTACTAATAATACCAGATGAAGATGGTCCTAAGGTTAAATAGTTGTAAAAAGTTGTTATAAGGGAAAAATATTGCAATTGATTTTAAAAGGCATACATTATTAGAAATTAAAAATTTTAAAACTTACTAATTGTACCTGATGAAGGCGTTCCTAAGGATAAAAAATTGTAATAAAATAATAATATTGCAAATGATACAAAATGGATACACATATAAAAAGTAATATTATTTAGACATACCACTTGATGCAGAAGACGATAAAACTAAGGTAAAAAAGATAATAAAAAACAAATACTGCAATTGATGAAAAATGAAAAAACCTCTCTACTGATTCCCATTCTATGTGACCTAAATAAGTACTAAAAATAATTTGACGGTTTTATTTTGATAGAAAGTGTTAGATGTAAAATCTGAGTTTTACTGTTTTAATGTTAAGCTGGCTTAACATTAACAGAAAACACATTTTTTTTACATTTTAGAAAATAAAAACAAAACAATTAAATGCGTATAAATCGTTTCCAATTGTTTTCTACTGTTTAACTTTTTAAACAGTTCCCAAGCTCCTTTTTAGTCATACTCTTAGTCAAGTTTTTTCTAGACTTTTTAACTACAAAAGGTACATTTTGAAGGTGATCTTCATGTCTAGTAAATAAAATAAAATCTTTAATGAGCTTAATGTTTCTTTCTGCACCATCATTCACAACAGACATGTTTTTAATCCATGCAATAAAATCTAGCAACTGAGGATGGTTAAAAACATCTATAGTATTAAGATTATTATTTAGCCATTCTTTTATACTTATAATGATATTTTAAAATGTTTGAAGAGAAGGTAGTTTTGCTCGGAAATAAAATCAGGTAGCTCTGTGGTCTCTCCAGATTGTACATTTAATGGTTTAGAACGCTAAAATTCATTTGGCTTTTCAAATTCAATCAGAGCTAACAGCATTCTTAGCTTTGTTTCAGAAACTTCTTTATCCCCAAAGGACAAAACACAGAGTTGCGGAGTTAAGTACCACGTATGGCTTTTCATGCTGAGAAGCAAAGCATTTTTAATATTATTACTGACTTTTCTCAATGCATTGGCTGTCTGGATAGCTTTCAAATCATTGTAGGGAGCTAGAAATCCTAAAAAGCTTTTCAAAAACCATAAAACTTAGCAAATTGCAATAAACAAACTTGTATCCTTCAACTGCAGCACTTCTTTTTCCGTTAAGATATTACTGATATTTTTGGTCATATAAAGAATCAGGATGGAGACCGCATCTGCTCAAACCATGCCTCATGGCAGACGCCAGGTTGATGGAACTTAAAGTCTTGTACTTCCGCTCCAAGGAAGAAGGAGGCAAGCTTACAATCTATACCATAATCATTAACTGAAAATACCATATCAGTATTTGCATTAGTCAAAAATTTCTTAGCTTCCTCTGCAACAGTGCGAAGAACAGAGCCAATCTTCAGATCATCTCTTTGCCAGTCTAATTTACATAAATTTTTCACTTTATTAACTTTCTCACAGATTTCAGGCCACTTGTTCTTTAGCTTGACATAAAGAGCTCTTTTTGGACCTTAAGTTTTCTCACCAGTAAGAGCACCCATATAGTGCATATAGTGAGATACATGTACTTTATATATGTGTCTCCTACACATTATCCACAAAATTGTTATTTTCAAAATATCTGTAAAAATTTGGACTGCTCCATTGACTCCGCCTGTATTGCTTGCAGTTGTATCATAGCATATACCAATGATCTGCTCTTTACATCCGTAATATTCTAAAAGATTGTGCTTGGTCAACTCTCTTTGAATAGGGACATTGAACAACATCTAAAAGATGGTCTTTCATGGTATCGTCATCAGGGGAACTCACTGATATAGCAAATTGATCGATTTTTTGAATAATGTTAAGCCCAGTGGAAATTTGTTGCAACGGTTTGGTATCAAAATGAAGAATAAGCCGTCGGCCTTTAAGATGATTAGATATTGAAATCCACTCCGAGTCTCCTTCAAGTTCTACATATTTGAACTTTTTTTTATAAAGTGTGCTTCTGAAAGCGGTATATCATTAATTTCTATACCTCCAGCTTTAAATACTTCACTTAAAATTGCCAGATGAGGTCGTACACCAACATTGAACCTTGTTGCTGGAATAGCAGTACATTCAATGAGCTTTTCAACATTCACTGCTATATTTATCCTATCTCCAGAATTGTACCTAGGTATCATTTTATAATACTTTTCTACCTATTTATAGTTATATACTTTTCAATAAAACAGTTTTAGCTTGTGAAAATTACAACTATAATATTAAAATAATACTATACCTGCGTTTCCGATCCTTATCCAGGAAATATTCTTCCTCGCTGATTTCAGAGTCCTCGTTTGGCTTTTCTTCTTCACTGCTGAATTGAATCTCTTCTGTCATGGAGTCATGTGACAACAAAACATCATTGATATCTTTTACGTTTTTTTGTCTTTCTAGTTCTTTCTCTCTCAACTTATCTAGTTTTTTTTTTCTCCTGTTTGCATCCAGTACTCTCATACTGTAGTCTTCGTCAACGTTTGTTCTTATATATCTTTTCCTATCCAACTTTTGGTCTTCATAAATACTAAGAAATAGTTAATACTATTAAGACATTTATAAATAACTTAATAATTGTTCTAGTTTTTCCTGAAAGATGGCTTAATAATAACATTAACCTTAACTACTAAACTATTTCCGTCCCATAACGACCTAAAATACTAATATAACCCGTAAATTTTTTCTAAACACATTGTAGCAAAATTAATTTTTGACTACTTGCCTGACGATTGTGGTAACACATGAAACTTTAGATCGCAATATAATGTTATAAATATTAGCATTTAGCTAATTCCTGATACTGCGGGTAACAGTAATATATATATATATATATATATATATATATATATATATATATATATATATATATATATATATATATATATATATATATATATATATATATATATATATATATATATATATATATATACATATATATATATATATATATATATATATATATATATATATATATATATATATATATATATATATATATATATATATATATATATATATATATATATATATATAAATATATATATATATATATATATATATATATATATATATATATATATATATATATATATATATATATATATATATATATATATATATATATATGTATATATATATATATATATATATATATATATATATATATATATATATATATATATATATATATATATATATATATCTTGCATAAAAAAAACTGATATACATTGTTTGAAATAGTTCCTTTGTTATGATTGTTTAGATGCACAAGCTATTGAGAGCTTATATGAAAAAATAAGTTCGTAATTCTATTTTGTTATCTAGTTATTATTTATTTAAATATTTAGTTAGTAATTCTAATTTATTGATTCTATTCTTAATTCTATTAAAATTAAAGCTATTTTGTTATTTTATTTATTATATTTTATATAATCTTATAATAATATAATATAACAATGTAAATTACAATAAAAATAAAACGCAACTGTATTGAACTAGCAAAAATAAAAATAAAAACCATTATTATATTTATTACTTTTTTTTTTAAATTATTTCTTCACAATCGGTTATTTTTGTTTAATTAGACACTATGGAGAATACAATAAGTATGCATTTTATTGTATCGTCTAATACTTTATTAAAAAATAAATTATTCTCTTTCAATCTCAGATTTATTTACTATTAGTTATTTATTTTGTAGACAATTTAGTTAACGCTTGTAAGTAAATTTTGTTTTTGGATGTAAAAAATTTAATGTGCAATTTATTTTATAAAACCTAATTTTGAATATATAGTTTGTGTATATAAAGCACAAACTTGAAAATTGTATTATTACTAATTTTTTTAATAATTAGGTTTATAATTATTGTTATTCTTTAGTGAAACCTTCATCAAGTTCCTCAATTAAGATTTTCTCTTTCCAGGTTTTATAATAATAATAAATTATAAAAATTTTTCTTTTATGGTTGTCAATTCAGATGAGAATATCCAATTATTTCAAATAATAAATTTTAAAAAACAAAGTTTATCTTATGATATTTTTATTTTAGTTTGCTATTCAGGCTTGAAACTCAAAAATATATATAATTTCAATTTGTCATTTAGATTTACCTAATAATTTTAATTATTTTCTTTAGCTGTATCTCCAGATTCCGATACTGGTATGATTATATATGAGAATTATTTAAAATTACTAAATTTATATGCAATTATAACTTATTTTTTTATATTATTTTAAATTTTTAGTTGTTGCTTTAACTTCTAACATAGGTATGGTAACTTGTAATATTTTAAAATGTTTGGTTTTTTAATAAAAAAAAAGTTTTGAAAATTTGAAGTTATAAAATTTTGTTGTGATATTCAAATTTTTATATAATTTGTATTTTTTGTATTCAGCAGACTCTTCAGTTGACAATTCTGGTAAGCATATTATTCTAATTATTTAAAAAAAGTAATAGATAGAATAGACAGCAAGTAGTGGAACTTACAAAAAAAATATATAGCGAGTAGTGGAACTTGCAAAAAAAAAAATATAGCGAGTAGTGGAACTTTGCAAAAGATATATATATCGAGTAGTGGAACTTTGCATAAAATATATATAGCGAGTAATGGAACTTGCAATTTTTTTTGATAGACGACTCTGGCTTACGTTCACGTCGTGTCTATTGTTAACAATAACTAATATATAGTTTCATTAATGGAATTTAATATCTTAATCATTAACTAAAAGCCAAGACGCAAACTAATTTTTTGTTTTTGAAATTCTTTTTTAGCTCAGAGGGGGAGCCATCTATAACTATTACAAAGCATTGTGTGATGTATTTTAAGTTTTGGTAAAAGATGTTTTTAAATTAAAATTTATTATTTTAATTGCATTTAAATATTTTTTCGAATCTCATTAAAAATAGCTCAAAAAGTTAAAAAAAAATGTATATATATATATATATATATATATATATATATATATATATATATATATATATATATATATATATATATAGTTTTCTTATTTTTTAGATAGTATTCCTTCAACAGATCTTTGTAACATTAAGGAAGAATGTCTACATTTTATATAGAACTTTTTTATTTTTTTTTATTTTTAAATTTTGCTTACATTAAAATGTCAAAGTACAATTATTTATGCCATATATATCGTGTTACAATTAAATTCGTGTTACAACATTTATCAACTAAATTAAAATAAGAAAAAACACGGACATACATATATAAATATAAGCATATATACACATACAAATGTGTAGATGCGCACATACATAAACTGCTTACAATGAAACATAAGCTAGGATCTGAAAGAAGATCACAAGATCTTGTCATCAGAACCTTTTAAAGCACAAACAAGCAAAATAAATACCAGTATAAGATACTAAAAAATAAAGTAAAAATTAAAATAAAGAAAGTACTGAATCCAAGTTGTATAACAATTTTCAAAATATTAGAAGTATCTGAGTATATTATCAAGTGAATTAATACATTTTTTTAAATTGAAAAGGTAAAAGGAAGTCGGTAAATCAAAATTCTGCAAAACTATATTATTCCATAGGTGGGGTCCACGATAAGCAATGCAAAATTGATTAAATTTTGTGTGACAAAATGGTTCTTTTAAAAAGTTTATGTTTCTCATATCGTATTTGTTGTTAGGTTTGAGTTTGAAAGTATTATTAAAAACAGTAGGGGATTGATTATTTCTCCATAGATATACAATACATAAAACTTTAAATACATTGAGTTCAAATAAATTTAACAATCTCATTTCAGTAAAAAGAGGTTTTGTGTGTGTAAAACGATCGGCATAGTTAATTATGCGGATCGCATGCTTTTGACGACGATAAAGAAGTTTTAACTTACTTTTTTCAGTACTCCCCCAAGCAGTGTTGGCATAATTTATGTAACTGTGGATGAAAGAGTAATAAAGTTGTTTTAAGCAATTTTTATTTAGGTAGTTACAAGCTTTATATAGAATCCCAATGTTTTTTAAAATTTTAGTAGATATATACTTAATATGTTGATTCCAGGAGATGTTTTCATCGAGATAAACACCTAAGAATTTTATAACGGAATCATAATTTATTTCAATTTCGTCAATAAAAAGTTGCAGCAAATTTGTTGGTAAAAATCGCTTTTTTGCATGCGAATGGAATAGAGTCCGTTTGGTTTTATTAATATTTAAAATTAGCTTATTACATTTAAACCAGTTTGATATATGTCTTAATTCTTTATTCATAGTAGTAAAGAGTTCGTATATATTACTGTTTGAGAGGAATAGATTAGTATCATCTGCGTACATAATGCTTATAAGGTTAGAAGCTTTATTCAGATCATTTATATATATCAAGAAAAGTAGGGGCCCGAGGATTGAACCCTGAGGAACACTGCAGACAATATCAAGACAATTTTTTTGATAGCCGTCGTTACTAATTACAAACTGTTTTTTTTTTGTTAAATAGCTTCTAAACCATTTTAAGGCAATACCATTAATTCCATAATATTCAAGTTTTTAAAGCAGAATGTGATGATCTACCGTGTCGAAAGCTTTTGATAGGTCAATGAAAATACCTAACAAGTACTGTGATTTTTCAAAAGATTTTGAGATTTCATGCACAAACTGGATTATTGCATGCTCGGTTGAGTTATCTTTTTTAAAACCAAATTATTTGTTGTACAGTAAGTTATTTTTGTTGAGATGTTTGTATATTCTATTAGATATTATTCTTTCTAAAATTTTTGAAAATACCGAAAGAACAGAAATGGGTCGATAGTTGCTAATATTTGAACTGTCACCTTCTTTAAAGATAGGAGTAACTTTAGCAACTTTTAATTGTTATGGAAAAATTCCTTGATTTATAGAAGCTCTAAAAACTTTAAAATGAATATGTTTTAATATATCGAAACAATCTGTAATTACGTTTCCATTAATTTCATCTGCTCCTGTTGCTTTGTTTCTTTTAACAGAATTCAAAGCTACTTCAAATTCCTCAAAAGATAATTCTGAAGATAACTTATCAGAGCAAATGCAATTATCCATAGGTACGAGAAAATCATTAAAAGAAGCCGTCGTATTTGAAATCCTATTTGATAAAGAATGACCTATCCCAATAAAAAATTTATGAAATTCATGGAATATGGCTCTTGGTTCATATAAACTTATGTTATCAACTTTAATCATCTGCGGCAGAAAACCCAAGCACGAATTTGTTTTCCAGTAATTTCTTTCATAATTTAGCATGTGCGTTTCAAATCGTTTTTAAATTTATTAATTAGTCCTGAATAGTAATTTCTTTTTAAGTTTTTACGTATTTTTTCAAATAGATATTTGTAGTTTTTGTATATTTTTTCGCTAGCAAATGTTTTTGTTTTTAAATATTTCCTACACAACTTCTGTTTAATTTTTGACAATTTTTTTAATTCCTTCGTAATCCAGGGACTTTTTGAGCTTTTGTTTATTTTTATTATTTTTTAACAATTGGAAAATTAGCGTCGTAAACGGAAAACAATGTTTTATAAAATGCTTTGTAGATGTTATTTGCATTGTCATTAAAATCAATATGTTTCCAATGGAGCAAAGAGAGTTGATCTTGAAATAGCCAATGATGTAAATAAATAACTAGATATCTAACTTGGCCGTTTTTACTGAAGCCAATTTAATGCGTTGGAAGCCATTATTATATCGGGCAAAAAGCTTTTAGCGATCACATTCATATGGAAAGATATTCGCAATTTTAACGTCCTTATTCTTGGAATTAAAGATGATTAGAATCACAGACGATAAATTTAGTCAAAGATCGGGCATGCTAACGTTAGCATGTTAAGTTTGTTATAACAAACTAAAACAAACGGCTATTTTTATAGCCACAAAAATATATATTAAAAAACATATTTGCATTGAGAACATCAAACTAAAACATCGTATAATATATTTTATTATTTTAATAAAAAAGTTTTATAAAATAAAATGAAATATTCATAAACCCTTGAACAATATTAATTTACTTGTTTGTTGTCTTAAACCAATTGACGACTTTCTTAGAACTTTAGTGGTATAGTCCTGGGAATATCTGAACATTCGAATTCTAATGTAATATTCACATATCTTTCTAACAAGCTGGCTGGAATGCAAACCTTCATTCTCAGTCCACAATTCTATGTCGTGACTATCAAGTCCTTTAAAGACTTTTTTTTTAATAATTAATTAGTTAACACAATGGATCATCTTATGCTTTATATTTTTATCTGAGGTTATTTTCGGATTTTTAAAATCTTTACTACTAATAAAGAAGTTAAATACTTTCTCACACATCTCTACAACAAAAAAACATCCTTTGATGGCAAAAACAAACCACCACGATCTTTCACATTTAATGAAGAATGAGATTTCGCATAGGAATGTTCGTATGATAAAATATCAGTTAATGATTAAGCACAAACATTACATGAAATAGTATTTATCAAGTTTCTGACTATAAAACCAGAGATATATCCCAATATTGCTTCTTTGCAGCTAGACATTTGAAGTTCATCGCAGTACAAAAAAACTTCTTCAAAGTCAATATCCTCTTGGTCAAAATTATCAACAGAACACAACCTTTTTTTCCAACTAAGACAAAAAATAGAGCCATTAGAATATGGCTCAAATATTAGGCAGTTAGCATGACTTGATCCAACTATGGAGTTTCGAAGAAGAATCCGTTTTAACAATGATTTTAACTGCACTACATCAGGATTACTGTTGTAACCATTTTTTCCACGAATGCAAGCAAATAGTAGTTCAAGATGATCTTGGGAATATTTGTAAGTTAAAACATACTTAATTGGTTTCTCATGAAGTGTTAACAGATCGAAGGATAATTTTAGAGTGCTTTTAGCATCTACAATTAAACCTAAAACAAATGTCTTTCTTCGATGTAAAAGCATTGGAATGCCATTAATATCAGTCAACTTGCTCAGATAAGTAATCGTAGTGTTTAAAAAATCTTTCCAATAAAGCTGATTATTTAGATATAAAGGTTTCTTAAAGTGTTTACCATTTGGATTTCTGGAATTGAGCATGTCAAATAATTTATTAATAACTCTTACAAAACGGATGGTACTACTTGCTCCTAAGAAAGATGGATTCTGTGATACCATTAAAAATTGCATCAGCAACAGAGCTGCTAAGTGTTTGGCCAGCTAATTTGACATTCATTTTGTGGCGATGATATTCAATATGTTTTCTTGAAAGTTTGTTTGCAAATTTTAAACCTTCAAGCTCTTGTAACTCAAACAAAGCTTTAATATAACTCCATTTAATATAGCAGCTCTCATTATCAATAAAAACACCCAAATCATTTAGAGAATTTCTAGTTAATTTAAGCATATGGCATGGGTCTAGGAAAATGTGGAGCAATTGGTCATTATACAAAAAAGTACTAACTATATTGTTTATGACATTGCCAAACTTACATCCAAATGGGACAACGGAATTTAAATTTTTACTGGTACCATCAAATGTAATACTTTCGATACAAAGTTTATATGTCAAAGCCACATTAAAATATTTTTGATAAAACATGTTAAATCACTTGCTTTAACTTTATTTGATAAAACATAACCAATAGGTGTTTTCCAATGTCCTGGCAAACCAACTAATATGAAAATTAATGCCTCTGTAGCTGGAGTATCAGGTTCACATACAGAAATATCTTTACCAAAATCACAAAAACCAATATATGACCTGAACTTTTGTCATAAATTATACTGTTTTTGATTGCCATAGCATCAATAATAAGAGCACAATGCTTAAAAATATCTGTTTTCTGTTTATCACCAAGATATGAAAAAACATCAAGGAATAAACCGGGATCACAATTTACAGATGATGTCCAATGTTATATTGAACTGGCAGCAGGAAGACATAACATTGGCCAAAGAAAGTTATACACATGTGGAGAATAAAAATGAAGAGTTAAAGCGAATTTTTTTACTTCATCGTTGTATCTGTGACCTTTTGGTTTAATATTTTGATTGGAAAATTGGTTCTTAATGATTTCATATGAGAGTCCAGAAAAATTTTTGCTTAAAACAGTTCCAGCATCAGTAGTCAAATAATTTTTAGATTTTTAAAGGGAAACCATGTCTTGTAAAGAACAGATTTTCTTTTTTTTTCTTTTTAATTTTTGTTGTAAAACCTTAACTTTTTTTTTTCATTTTTTTTTTGCTGGTGATAAAGATTTTAAAGATTGTGTTGGAGATTGACTAGTGTGGTCATTTTGATCAATAGTGCTTTCTGGCTGATTATTATGTGTTGAATTAATTTCTTTGCTGGGTTTATCTATAGCAGGGCAAACATCAAACTTTGTTTTTTTCGATAAAGGATCAAATTTAGATAATGAATTTACTGATGTTCGTATTGATGGGAGTTTCCTTTTTGTCTTTTGATTATTTGTAAAAAATACAAAAACTGATGGCACAGCATTAGATTTTTTTTGTCTGGGATACAGTAATTGTAGTCTGATTCTAAAAAATGGTCGCTGCAGATGCAGGTGTGTTTGGATGGAAAAAAATTTTCACGTTTCAAAGCAATAATCCATCTTTTACATAATTCAGAATTTTGAAGAGGAAATTTATGAAAGGATTTCGTGCCACCTTTTATATATCTATTAGAACATCCATATGCAGCACAAGAATTTACCATTTTGTGATGAAAGTAGTTGAATTAAATAAATACTTCAACAAGGTAAAAGAAATAATGTCGCGAATATACTCTCTATATTATATATGATATTTACTGTTTTCTGCCCGATATAATAATGACTGATTAAAATAGTAAACAAATAAATCGGCTTTACTTTTATTTTATAAAAATCCCGAAGTTAGACATCTAGTTATTTATTTACGTCATTGGAAATAGCTCAAAGTTTTTTTGTTTAAAGATACGTTTTCTTACAACTGTAGGGGTGTTAATATTTTTTTCTAAATTTGAGTTTATAATAAGGAATATAGGAAAATGATCGGATATATCAGTTTTTAAAATACCTTTTTGAATATCTTTATTAAAAATATCTGTTGTAATAATATTATCTATTAGGGTAGCCGAGTTTATTGTTACCCTAGTAGGGCGAATAATTAAGGGTATAGATCCTGTTTCAAAAATTGTGTCATAAAATTTTTTAACTTTATACTCATCGTTATAAAGAAAACAATTCATATTAAAGTCCCCAATTACAAAGCTCTTTTTTTTTTTCTGCGTCGCTGGTATTCACGATATGTTGTAATAACAAGCTTAAGTTTTCATTTACGCCGTTAGGTGGTCGATAACAACAGCTTAGTATAAAGGTTTTTGTTTTTTCGAGTAAAAGTTCAATTGTTAAAACTTCTCTATCGCGATCGAAGACGCTTAAATCGTTTCTCATATTATAAAAGATACTTTCATGAACATAAATTAGTAGCCCTCCTCCTCGTTTACTCGTTTTTCTTTCTTGTGAGATAATTTTAAAATAAGGAATATTAAAATTATTGTCAAAATTGTTTAATGTAACCCATGTTTCAGTTAAACAAATGATATTAAATAGATTTTTTGTTTCTTCTTATAAATTTAAAAGTTTTTTAAAATTCCGATTAAATCTTCTTATATTGAGGTGGAGAATTCTAATTTGATTGGAACTTTTTTTAATTGCATTCTGAAAAAGAAAACCTTCAAGCTCTTTAGGATAAAAATAAGCACAATCCATAAAAGTATCGTACTAAAAATTATTATCTGGGTCTATGTATTTATTAGAGGAAAAGTGGTTTCCTTCAAAAAAATTAAAAGAAATAGATTCAAAATCGTTCATAAAAGCCATGATTATTAAAGTTAGGTTAAGGTTTCTTTTTAAGAATGCGTAATTCGATTATTTGTTTTGAACGTTTTTTAAAATATTAGTTTTAAAAGAAATAATTTTATCGTTACGAACAGAAACATTCTCACCGTTTAAACGTCGTTCTTTTACTTCCGCAAATAGTTTTCTTCTGATTGCAACTGTTTCGCGAGAAAAATCCTCGTTTACATAAATCCCAGCGGACATTTTGACGTCCTAAGTACGTCCGTAAGACGTCTTAAGTCTCGTCCGTAAGACATCCTTAGTTGGTCTCAAATGAAAGGCTTGAGGACGTCTATTCCAGACTTCATAAAGACGTCTTTTTAAGTTGTTTTAGAGACGTTTTTTGACGTCTTATGGCTGGTCTAATCTTAAAGACTTAAGAACGTCTTTTTCAGACGTCCTAGAGACGTTTGAATTTTACCAAGACATTCTTTTAAAAAATATATAAAAATGCAATGATTTACAACACAAACCTTCCCAGCGGGCACAGACGTCAATCAAACGTCTTACAGACGTCTTAACTAACTCGCGACTTCTTAGACCAAATTAGGACGTCCTAAAGACGTCTGGTAAAGACGTCTTTGTTAGGACGTCCTTGTGACGTTAATATAAAGACGATATCAGGACTTCAATATTTAGACGTCCTATTGACGTCGCTAAGACCTACATTAGACGTCCTAATTACCTTAAAAATAAGTAAAAAAATTAATACTATCAACTTGGCACATACAATATTATGCGCAAACTCGGTTATTTAAATATGTCTACTTGTTTTGGTTGATTATTTTAAGACTATTATTTTGTTTAGTTGTTTATTGTTTAAAGATATTTTTTAATTTTCTATATTCTATACTCTATGATCTATAAACTATAATCGATACAATATTTAAATAAAAGAGTAACTAAGTTACAAGTATAATGAGGGAATTTTAACAAAAGACATCAAAATTGCACCAAGACTTTTCACTTTGTGTTTTATAGAATAGTATTGATATTTTGTGTGTCTGTGTTATATATAAATTAATATATAAATATTAATTTGTATATATATATATATATATATATATATATATATATATATATATATATATATATATATATATATATATATATATATATGCAAAGATTTGTAATATCTTGGCTGTAGAAATAGGTAAATGGATAAATAAATTGTATATATTTTGTTGTTCCTGTGTTATTTTACTCCATTTTATGATTTTTCCAGCATGGATTGTATAAACAATTATTAAGATTATTACGTATGTTGACACCTTGTTACTGTGTTGTTTTCATTTAATTTGATGTATAATTATTTATATATACATGATTTATACATTATATTATAATGTTTATATGATGCATACATATTCATTATATATATATATATATATATATATATATATATATATATATATATATATATATATATATAAATTTTCGCTGGATTGTTGTTACCAGCGTCTTCAGCTTAAAAGATTTTGTTTGTTTTTATTTATATTTTATTTTTAAACGGCAATTTCATTATATGTCAATAGAATAATTTCGTATTTTTCTGACGTAAGTGCATTAGAAATGGTGTCCAGAATTTTGTTGACACATATTGTCCCTCATCTAAATTGATACCACTTTGTTGAGGGGCACATTGGTGGTACTGTATTTCAAGCGCCTCACGAACTTTCCTATCAAACTTTTCTATCAAACTTTTTGTTATTGACTTTTAGAGTTCTGCAACTGTCCCAGTTAATTTGTTGTGCACAATGCTTCATGTGTGTGGCTAATGCTGATCTTTGTGTTTTTATTTGCATTTTTGTTT
>NC_061164.1:36118752-36133752 GCF_022113875.1 Hydra vulgaris
TCATAAGATCTTGCTTATTAGTAAGATTTTTTTTTCCAATCTCTTGCTTTACTATTTCCCAAATGTTTTCTATGGGGTTAAGATCATGCAAATTGTCTGGCCATAGCAATACATCAACTAAACCATAACAGTTTTTGTTGTGTGGCAAGTTGCACCATCTTGCATAAATATAAGAAATTTTTTACATTATTTTAAATATTTTCGAATTTTTTTGTCACTCTTTGACTTTTTTGGCTGGACATCAATCTCTTTTCTTTTAGCCTTCTACAAATGGTCCGGTCTGACACAACAATTACAGCTTCATGGATAAGCTTAGTGGCTTTTTTTCTGTTTTCCAGGCAGATATTTATGATTATACTGTCCGCTCTTGGTGTTTTTTTGCCTTTAGAAGGTGGTCTCTTTGGACTAAACTCTTTCCTTGTATCAATTCTTTTTCTTACTTGCATTACGGTTTGGTAAGAAACGTTTGTGGTTTGAGCAATTTTTCATTGAGAATAATTTGTATTTTGTAAAAGATATTTTTATCAATTTTTAATGTAACTATAATAATAATAACAATGTATAATGCAGGTTGTTGACCAATGGTTTATAATCAAAATTTAATATGGCTGACGGTAAAAGTAAAGAGAAGTTTAAAGGAACAAACATTAGGTATTTAATTGTAAGTTAAGTGTAAAATTATATATTTTTCAAAATCACAGTTCGTTTTTTTAATGCTATTTTATTTTTTAACTTTTTGATGTATATTATGCAAATTACTCAGGCAATACCTTTTTTTATAGAGAGCGTTTTGTCAATTAAAGTGACTGCTACAGTTGCCGAAATAAGAAAAGGAATAATGACTTTATTAAAATACGCACGCGACATATCAAATGGTGGTGGTCGGCGCGTAAAAGGCAATTCACCCGATGTATAACATTCATACTTTTACCTAGTTTTTCTGGAACTATTGATAATAGTTATTATTGATAAATTGATAAATATATTACTGATTAATAAAACTTTTTTTTTTCAAACATTTTACTTTATTTGCATTGTATATAAAGTCCGTTAAAGCAATTTAGTTGTATCTGATTAATTTGCGTGAAATATAATATTCTTCGCGGAAATTGTTGCTTTTTTATTGAGTTAATTTATTGCAATTAAAGATGAGATAATTTTTTAGTTAATTGGATTTAACCAAAATAAAAAACAAAAATCAACGTTGAATTTACGTTGTTTTTAACGTTGTTCTAAATGTCTTATCAACTACGTATCAATCGAATATCACCTATTCAAAGTTGAAATATGGTTGATATGTAGTCGATAAAGACGTTAGATCAACGTTGAAGACGAGAGGTAAACATCGACGTTGTTTCAACGTCGTAGTTTTTGACGTCGAATTTTATTTCCAATTCAACCAAATTTCAACGTTGTTTCAACGTGGCATATGGTCGGTTGTTTACGACGTCGTTTCAACGTTATTTCAACGTCATTGTGCCTGCTGGGTATATATATATATATATATATATATATATATATATATATATATATATATATATATATATATATATATATATATATATATATATATATATATATATATAATATATATATATATATATATAATATATCATATATATATATATATATTATATATATATATATATATATATATATATATATATATATATATATATATATATATATATATATATATATATATTTATATATATATCATATATATATATATATATATATATATATATTTATATATATATATATATATATATATTTATATATATGTATATATATATATATATATTTATATATATATATATATATATATATATATATATATATATATATATATATATATATATATATATGTATATATATATATATATATATATATATATATATATATATATATATATATATATATATATATATATACATATATATACACACACACATATATATATATATATATATATATATATATTATATAAATAAGAAAAACATATATAATATATATATTATATTTATATAATATATCAAGTAGTCTCTACTTGTATTCCTCACTCATGAATTAATACGGTCATAAAGAAATATCCATTTAATATTTACCTAACTAACTGCATCACAAGTTAAGCCATGTATTATTGTTAAATTGTCAAATTCAAAACCTTATAAAAAGGCAACAGATGACCTTATTTGTTAGCATGTGTGACTTTACTTGTTTTTATTGGGCTAATAAGTAACTTGTTAAGTCTTTACTTGTTATTTGTTATGTTGATAAAAAAATTTTAAGTCACGCATGCGTATTTTAGTTCTCATATTGCAATTACGAACAATCGAACTCGTTATATAGACGTTGAATTAACGTGGAACCAACGTCGATTTTATTTGATAGTTTTAAACACGTTGATACAACATTGATTTTTGGTTATACGACGTCGCGACTAAAAATCAACTGTAAGTCAACGTCGAAATAACGTCGTGTATCCACTGGGTCAATGCATCATAATACAAACCTAAATTAAAATTTTAACTGATAAGTAGACATAAAAAATTGTAAACCAAGCTTACCCGACCCGGGTCTTTTTAAGTCGATTCAACACAGACTATTTCTATATTATTTATTTCGCCTCTTTATTTCATTAATTTTTAATAATCGGTAATTTGCCACAATTTACAAAAAATTCCTTTTGTAACTCGAAATTTAGTTTTACTAAATATTTCTCCCCTCTTTTTGATTTAATGGTGGCCAGGTGAGTAGATTTTTTTTTTATTAAGAGTGATCATGTTTTTGATGAGGACCTTTTACCAAAATAATAAAATGTAAAACAATGTAAAACAATTGTATTTAAACAATTGTAATAAAACAATGTAAAACAATGTAAAACAATTTACATATATAAGAATGTTTTCTTTCTGTTCTCAAAAGTGTTGCAAATACAGACTAAACACATAAATAAAACTTAAGTAACTTGATATTAAACGCGCAAAACTACATTCTTTCCCAAGTTTTAAAGGTTTTTAGTTACAACCCCGCATTTACAAAGATCTCTTAAAATACGTACAACAAATTATTAAGCATAAAATAGATAAAATGTAAAAAAAAGTTTAACTAATAGCATATATTTATATCTTTTTAACTAACAAAAATTGACAATAAAAGAAAATCAGGTTTTTTTATTTTTTAAATGTTATGAATACGTTCTAACGTAAATCTAAAATAAAGAAGTAATGAAATTATGATATCATAATTACAAAGAAAAAACAAACAAAAACCACCACACAATTACCGAAAATCGATTTACCTATTTATAGTAACCTATTTTGTAATTGCAGTTAATAAAAAGATTTATCGAAAATGTAACTATAAAATCTGTTTCGAAGTACAAAAGCATTTACAACACTAAAAAAAGAATCAAACTAAGATATAAAGTGTTGCCTTGGCTTTTAGTAAATGAATAAAAGCAGTAAGTTTCTTTAATGAAACTATCTATTTTTCATTTGTTAACAATAAACACCACATAAAGGTAAGTTGTTTATCAACATAAAAATCACAACAATAACATAACAAAAATAACACATAACAATAAGATCCAATGAAAATAAATTAAAATATAAAAGGCAAAAGTAAAGACAAATTTAAAGTTAACTATATTTAACTTTTTACTAAACTTTAATTAAGTATATTTGTTTTTAAATTCAATATTAGTTATTTAATTATTTCAAATTTAGGACATTAAAGCACCCTAGATTTAAACATTAAGGTTGCATACTCTCTCATTCACATTACGCTAAACATTGACTGTCATTATTATGTGTTTCCAGAAAAATTAAAAAAAGCTAGACAACACAACCTAGCTCTAAATCAGTAACACCGCCAGGCACTAAATGCTGCCAAATCACACCTCTGGTATAAGTACACCGCTTGGCTGGCAAGGTTATCAAACTTGCTTAACATAATACCAAGACACACCATTTTAGAAACACGGAAACATTATAATTTAAACATATATAGAACTATAAACACATATGACTTTATGTAACACATTTAAACACATTTTACAACTATTGAATGACAGGTATATTTATCAAAACTATGAAAAAAAGTAAATAATGATTAATAAAGTTAAATATACAAATTGTGCTCACAACCTTTAACAGTAAATTTTCGAAATGAAAATCTAAAGAATATAAATTAAGAACATTAGTTCTTAATTTATAAAGAAGTATAACAAAATTTATGTAACATTTTTTACCTACTACACCTTGAATAAGATGTTTATCAGTTTTGAAAAACAAACTATCAATGCTCTAGTTCTTGAACATGCAACATATAGTTAACCATTAGAGAAACACGGTTTTTGAGATATTTCTTTAGCCTATATGTTTAATTTCGCGTTACGTAATATAAAGACGATCCCCAAAGTAATATACTTGAAACTAAAAAGATTTTATTTATTAAAATATTTGAACAACCAAAAGAAAATTTAAGGAATTATATCTTTAAATAGCAAGCAACTTGTAAATATATCTTACAAATGGTCGTTATCAACCGCAGTATTAAAAAATACGCAAGAGCTCAGTAATTACATGAATTTAATTAATTCTTCCTGTACTAATTCTTTTTTAAGTCTCATCTAAGAGAGAGGAAGTGTTTCAAAAGCAGCATGTTAAAAAAAAAATAAAAAGGTTATGCAATAAATAACAGTAACTGTTTTTATAATGCTACTAATAAACAAAATTATTTTTACCTTAACTAAAAGTTAATTTCCAGCATTTCTTAATTAAGTTTCAGCTTCTCTCTAACTGTTGGCAAATGATTAATTAGTAAATTTCACATCATATTAGATTTACAAAATTAAAACCATGTTTCAACAATAAGAAAAATAATCAGATGATGACAAAGACAACTAAAAAAAATGAGCACAATTATGTTTAAGATTACAAAAAAAAAAAAAAATAATAAAAATAAAAAAAATAAAAAAAGTCAAAAAAAATTAAAATCATTGAAAATTGAAACTGTTTTAATTGAAAATTATTTGTTACTATAAAAAGTAAAATTCATACTTTGCTTTATTTTAAAGTGTCTAATGTAAAATCAAATATAAACATCAACAACGCTTGACACTGAATTGAGGCAAGTAAGTTTTCTGTTCATCAAGCAAAATTTCTTATATTTCAACGACAAATAATTTTATCATTCCTAGATTTATCTCTTTCATATGACAACAATTTGAAGTCACCTATAACCATTTACACTAATAACTTCTTCAAACCTAATATTATACATCTGTTATCATTAAACATATTACCAGTGATTATACTACTGTTACAACTGAATAAATGAACGTTTTATATTTTTACAACTGAAAAAAACAAAATTTATTGACATTATTTTAATTTAGCAAAGAATTTAGGCTACAATGCTAAGTTATTTTTACCTTTAGGCACAATCTTAATGCACAAAAATATTAAATGCAGAATCTTGTTTAAAAAACGAAGCAATGTCAGTCTAAAGTAATATATGTATGTATGTATGTATGAATATTCAAATTTTTTCTATTATTATCTTGAGATAATATTTATATAGATACAGAGAAATATAAAATATACTAATATATAGGCACATTTATGTGTATAAACTTAAGGATCGTCCATCAATTACGTCACGCATTTTTTGACAGATTTTGACCTCCTCCCTCCCCCTTGTCACAAAATCGTAACACTTGAGAAGCAAGTAATGTATGAGTCGTCACAAAATTACCAACCTCCCTCCCCTTATTGCGTGACGTAATTTTTGGACGACCCCTTACCTGTCTAAAATTACAGTCAGTTTTCCATGTTAAATACATAAAATATATATCTAATATAAATAAATCTAATATAAAATAAAACAAAATATTAAACTTACTCAAATCAGTAACAGTTCGAGTGTCTATAAATTTTTATTATTAACCCTTCTATTTAAAAAAAGAAACAATTGATTTGAAGTGACTAAAAAGCACTTGAGCTCTTTCCAATTGCACTAAAAAGTAAAACAAATCTTGCTTTGCTAAGTTGCTTAGTTCTTTAGAATCTAAAAACAAATAAGTAAAAAACCGAGAACAAACAAACATTTATTTATTAAATCTACTCTATTTAAACAAAGCTCAATTTTGCTTGCAGACCTTGCTTAAAAAACCACTTAAATAAGAAAAGCATCAAAAAAGCTTAGAAGCTACGTAAAAATGGTATATGCAAAATTGAACTTTAAATGTTGACTAAAGCAGATATTTTTATAAAATTCAAAAAAATTTAAAATGATTTGTTCTTCTATAGTAAATAAACATACCATAAGTATGAAGTTAAAAATGTAACGAATAAGTAAATACAAAGAAAAACATCATATGTGAATTAAAAATCAATGTACCTAATAGAGATAAGCTGTTGTGATACCTGAGTAGTAGTTGCTAGATATTGTTATTTCATGATAAACAAAATGTATTAATAGCGAAATGATGCCTTGATTGACTTTTAGTAAATAAATAAAAGCAGTGAGTTCTAGTAATGAAACTACCTATTAATCATTTTTAACAGCTGACACCAACGTAAAGATAAGCCAAAGGTAACAACATTACGCAAAAATTTATTAAAGATAATGCTATGTGTTTTCAGAATAGTTATATTATAGGCTAGGCAACACTTAGACCTAAAGCAGTAACATTGCTTGACTGGTAAGGTTGACGTTTACACGATTAAACGTCTACACGTTTGCCAACTCATGCTACTTTGATATCATGGAAACAACATTATATAAACAAATATACTAATTATAAAACACAATATATTTTTTTATGTTACCTAACATATAAAAACACCTCATTTAACAATCATGCACAAATTAGATATAATACATTTCATACTATTATAAAAACACATTTATATAAACACATTTATAAATTAACTTTATAACATATATCAAAACATACACGTATTTATCAAAAATTTTATAACTTTGAGCATAATATACATGCAAACATATATGCAAACCTTTAACAACTATAAAACAACATTTATTTTTAATGTAACAAAGAATGCAGACTACAATGCACAACATTGTTAATAAAAATGAAGTAATATCAGTCAGTATATATTTATCTAAAGCAATGAAAAAGAAGAAACAATTTAAGAACAAAATTAAAAATTTCTAATAAATACATATCTAGATACCTTAAAATGAAGCATAACACAACACTCTTTTGAAAAATTCCAGAAGAAATTTTTTAAATTTTTCTATTCCTTATTATTTTTCTTTAGAGAAAATATACATATAGATATAGAGAAAAATAAAATAAACTGAAATAAATGCAGACTTATTTATATAAACTTACATGACCACAAAGTCTTATTTTGCTTAACTTTTTAAATTAAATACATAAATAAAATTTTATTCTTATTATTCTTTTTATAAAAAAAAATCTTAATCTATGTATGAGAAAAAAAATTGGACTTATTAAAAAAGCGATCAGCTTCTCTTAACTGCTCTAAAAAATAAAACAAATACTTGCTTAAAATGTTTTAAAAAGACTAACGATAAAACTGAAACAGTTTTCTTAAAAAAGAAACATTGTACTAACAAAACTATTTTACCAGTCAATTTAGTTCTAACTTCTAAAAAATGAAAAATAAATACATGTTTAGATACTTTAAAATGTAACATAATACAACACTCTTTTGACAAATTCCAAAAGAATTTTTTTTTTATTTTGTTTTCTCAATTATTTTTGCTAAGGGAGAATATACATACAGTATATATATAAAGAAATATAAAATAGACTAAAATAAAAGCAAACTTATGTATACAAACTTACATGAACACAAACAACAGCCTTATTTTAATTAACTTTTTATATTAAATACATAAAACTTTATTTTTTTATTTAGTTCTTATAAAAAACAATCTTAATCTATAAAAAAGAAAACGAAGTAAACTTACTAAAAAAGCCATCAGCTTCTCTTAACTGCTCTGATAAAAAAAAACAATACTTGCTTAAAATGTTCTAAAAAGACTAACGACAAAATGAAACAGTTTACTAAAAAAGAAACATTTTACTAAAAAAACTATTTTACCAAACATTTTAGTTCTAACTTCTTCTAAAAAAATAAAACAGGCTATAAAAATGAGAAAAAATAAAAATAAGCAACAACTTACTTACAATTATTTAAATTTTTATTTTTAAAAATGAACAACATCAATTCTTTTTGAAATAAGTGCATCAGCTCCTATTTGCTTTCTAATTTTACTCAAAAGACCGCGTGGAATATATAACCGTCTAGTAGTCTAGAAACAAGTCTAGAAACAAGTCTAGAAACAACTTAAAAGCTAAGAAGTAGTGTATTTTACATAATACTGAACCATAATTTACAAAACGAACAATAGGCGTAACAATGCGTAACTATGCGCACTAATAATAATTTTCATTGTCGTATTAATATTTAAATAAAATATCAAACAAATATACATGTCTTATTTGTCGATCGTTACGAACGCTGTGACCCTGCTTCGTTTTAATTGTTTTATTATTTATCTTTTAGATTTGTCTGAAGTAAAAACACTGTTCACTCGAAAGGAGTTATATGAAATTATGAAAGATTATAAAAGTAAAAAATTTGAAGAAAAGTTTTCGTTGTTGGAAGAAGAACCTCTAAAAGTTATGAAATACCCAAGAAATAAAAAGAGTGTTATAACAAAAAAATTAAAATTCTTTAAATGCGATTTCAAGAAAAGATGGATAGCTGCAAGTTATAAGCATGAAATTTTTATAAAAAACAATAAACAATGGTTCAATACAATCATCGAATTATATTATTGGTCAATAAACGTTACATAGAGACCTAGACGACCATCAAAATCATATATAGAGCTTAGTGATTGTTGTAAGCGTCGAAAAACTATGGATCTGCGCAAGCAGGTATCTGTTGATGAGTTGACATATGCAGCCAGAGTGAGCCAGCGCACTTCAGGAAATACCGATGTAGCAAAATTTATTAAAGAAATTAATGCCACGCCTACCAGAACAAAAAAAATACTGTAAAGTATTTAACTCTGCTTCGAAAAGAGTAACTGACAATAAATTAACACCTCAAGAGGTACTGGAGCTATTTGTAAAAGGCAATTTTACCAGAAAACAGTGGGAACTTATTCAAAGTAAAAACAAAAATGTCTACCCCTGCTACTCAGTAATTGAACAAGCCAAAAAAGAATGTTACCCTGATAAGGAATTGATACAAGTAACCGAAACCTCAGCTGAAATTCAACTACAAGCATTACTTGACCACACCACATTGCGCTTATATAAATATATCGCAGAGGTTGTAGAAAAGTGTTCAGAAGAAGAACTGGAGATTATGGTTTTATTATCAAAATGGGGCTGTGATAGATTACAACAAGCAAAATTTAAGCAAATATTTCAAAACAATAGCGACAGTAATGCAACTATTTTTCAAAGTTCTTTAGTACCTCTGAGATTGGTTGTCAAAATTGATGGTGAACAGGAAAATATTTTATGGCAAAATCCAGTCACCTCTTCTTCAAGGTTCTGCAGGCCCATTCGAATTCGCTTTATTAGTGAATCAAAAGACATAACAATGGAGGAAGTAGAACACGTAAAAAACCAAATAATGAATCTTAGGGAAATAAGTTTGCCTAATCAAATTGGAAAAATAAAGCACACCTTTTTACAATGGTAGATGGTAAAGTGTGCAACGCTGCAACTGATATTACTTCTACTATGAGGTGCTACATTTGTGGACAAACATCTAAAGATTTTAACAAACTTGTCAAAAAAGAGCAAATTAATACTAAAAAATCTCATTTGGACTCTCCATTCTTCATGCAAGGATCCGCTTCTTTGAATCGCTTCTTCATTTAGCTTATAAAATACTTTTACAAAAGTGGCAAGCTCGATCAGACGAAGAAAAAGAAATTCTCAAAGAAGCGAAGAAGAATATTCAAACATCCTTCAAAGAAAAACTAGGGCTTCAATTATATTTACCTAAAGCTGGTTTTGGAAATACCAATGACGGCAATACGTCAATAAGATTTTTTTCAAACCCGGAATTATCTTCACAAATAACTGGTGTTGACTTGAATTTAATAAAACTTTTTCACATTATTCTTGAAGTCATTTCAAGTGGATATAAAATTGATGCTGTTAAATTCGACGCTTTTGCTCATGAAACTGCTCAAATGTTTATCAATCTGTATGGTTGGTGTCCTATGTCTCCAACTATGCATAAAATGTTGATGCATGGTGCAGAAGTAATAACTCATGCAATCCTCCCTATCGGCCAGTTATCTGAGGAGGCGGCTGAAGCCAAAAACAAACACTTTCGGCAGTACAGACAAAATTTTAGTCGAAAGTTTTCTCGTATCGACTGCAATACAGACGTATTAAACAGACTGCATTAGAGTTCAGACCCATACATAAGTGGTTCTAAATCAAAACGACACAAAAAAACGTTGCCTTTTTCAAAAAAGGCAGTCAATATGATTATCTCAGAATGAAGATTTGACACGCGAACAGTTTAAAACGAGTCTTTTTCTAAATAAATTACTCTCTAAAAAATATAAATTTTTTGAATATACGTTTAGTTTTCATAATACTGTGTTTCAAACTAAAAAATTTTAAAAAAATCGATAAACTATTTTCGATCGATTTTTTGGGTCAAATACTCCACTGTGCGACGTTTCAAAAATATTTGCTCTAATAGTATTTGTTTTGCTTAAAGTTTTTTTCGCGTTAAAAGCTATTTTTCTTTCTTTAACTGTATCTCATCGGTCCAGTTAATCTTATTGCGTTTTTTTGTTTGTTTTTGAAATGTTCTCAAAACGACTAAAAATCTGGCCTGATTTTTGCAACTAAATATTATTTCCGTGGTCAATTATCGAGTGCGATCGCACCCGCTTCTTGACCAAACCTGAGTATTGTTTCTTATTTTTAATTGCCTTTATAGCAAATCTTACCCTGCTTATAAATAAAAAAAAGTTTACTATCTTTCTTAATTTTTTTTTAAACAATATATTTCTTCTCTACTTAATTCTTAATTAAAATTCTATTAAATATCTTACTATATATTTTTTATTATTTTTTTTATCTCTATTTTTCCTAATTTAATTTAATTTTAGTTTGGATACTGTTGAGACATGGTTTTAATTTTGTAATTTTCATGAATTGAAATTTACTTTATTGATCATTAACTAACAGTTGAGGAAAGATATATAGAATTTAATTCCAAGGTAAGAATAATTTTGTTTATTGGTAACTTGGTGTATTGGTAACTTGGTTTATTGGACTGGTTTTTTTTTTTAATTATGCAAATGTAAATTAACAATTTAGATCTTATTTTAACAATTTTGGGTTATTAACTACTCTAATTTTGGGTTATTAACTATGTGTTTAATACACAGAAGAGGATGTTTATTATTTTCTTATATTTTTCCCACCCACTGAGCTTATTAAGACCCTCCTTTTTATTTATTTCTAATGTCAAAAGAAAAAAAAAAACTTTCAGTGTAAACCAGCATTACAAATTAGAATTATAAACTAACTGATAAAAATAAAAACAGTCAGTGTAACTAAGATTAAGCAATAGTTGCCCTTTAAATCTTTATTCAAAACAGCTGATATTAAATTTTAGTAACAAACTGCACTTTAATAAATTGTTTTCCATGAGTTCTGTATAAAGGCCTATTTTTTTCTGAAAAATTGTAGTAAAGTCCTAAATTTTTTAAAATATTTTCAAAAAAATATCTTTTTAAAAAACATTTGCTTTAAAATTTTTTAAAATAACATTCGCAGTCAAAATTTTAATTCTTTTTTTATATATAAAAATTAATTAATTCCTTGTTTTAAAAAATAACAAAATGAAGCATTGCTTCATTCTGACCAAAGTAAACACAGTTTAAAAAAAATTTTCAAAATTTATAAAGTATAGTACACTGTTAGTTAATAAGAATGAAATCACATGTATGAATGAAATTAAGAAAAGAAGCAAAATTATTAGCAAATAAAGTCTGTATTGACAGTTTTTTTATTCTTTTTCAAAATATTAGTACATTTTTTGTAGGTAATCCAAGATTGTTTGCAAAATTGTTTGAAGGCTATAAAAAAGAATTTGAATTGATGTTAAAACAACAGGAAAAAGTTTTTATCGACATTATTAATGGAAACTTAAAAATAATTAATATAATAAATAAAAAGTTGAAAAAGATATAGAAGAATTAAAGCATAGTTTAAATTTTCATGAAGAACTAATAGATGAAAAAGTTAAGAAAGCAAATGTTTTCAGTAAAGAAGACAATTCAGAAATTACACGCATACAAAAAAAGTTAAGGGAGATAGAAGATCGATCGAGACGTAATAATTTAAGAGTGGATGGAATTAATGAAATTGAAGGTGAAAGCTGGGATGAAAGCGAACTTAAGGTAAAAAAGGTTTTTGAAGAGTTACTATCTGTTAAAAATGTCCAAATTGAACGGGCCCACAGAACAGGAAAAAAAGAATCAAATAAGCCGAGAACAATAGTGATAAAACTTTTGGACTTGAAAGACAAAGTTGCAATTTTGAGCAAGTCAAGCAATCTGAAAGAAAAAAACATCTATATAAACGAGGATTTCTGTTCTGAAACAACGCAAATTCGAAAAGGTTTGAGGGAAAAAATGAAAATCGAACAAGCAGCTGGTAAGTTTGCATTCATATCTTATGATAAATTGATAATTCGCGATTGGGTTGCAAAGAAAAGCAAAAATTCATCTTCATAATATTTTTTATTAACTAACGGAATTTTATTTTTACTATTACTTATTTTAAATTTAACTGTTTTTAAAATAGAGGAAAATTTTGTAATTAAATTTTCGGATGAAAATGACATTCTCGGTGATTATGACTCAAATTTTCTTAATCACAAAATGTTAGAAAGTAAATATTACTCCGTTTCTGAATGTTCGCAACATCTTAAAAAAAATAAAAGCACTTTTTCAATTTTAAATATATATGATCGAAGTTTGAATAAAAACATTGAAAATTTGAAAATATTATTAAATGAACTTAAACACGATTTTAAAACTATATGTCTGACGGAAACTTAGTGTAAAAGTGGTGAAACAAATTATGAATTTGATCTAGTTAATTACGCATCAATTCACCAACCACGTGAATGTAATGCAGGTGGGGGCGTTAGTATTTTTAACCATGATTTACTTAATTATATTTTACGTAACGACCTCTGTGTTAATGAAACAGATTGTGAATCATTATGCATTGAAATAGTAAATAAAACTGAAAAAAACATAATTATAAATAATATTTATAGACCACTATCTGGCAACATGAAAAAATTTAAAACTCATCTTAAAACATTTCTAAACAAAATTAAAAATTCCAGGAAACATATATATTTGGTCGGGGATTTTAACATCAACCTAATCAACTATGCTTCTAATAATAATGCTAAGAATTTTATAAACACTCTTTTAGAAAATAGCTTTATTCCAACAATAAACAAATCAACAAGAGTTACAAAAAAGTCTTCTACTCTACTTGATAACATCATAACTAACAGTTTTTATAATAGTCCTCTTTTCACAGGTATAAATCAGACTGATTTATCGGATCATTTTCCAACATTCTTAGCAACCGCACAATCCACAATATTTCGGCGACAGATCAATGAAAACTCTTTAAAGCATTTTAAATGCTGTTTAAAAAATAATGTTGATTGGAATTTAATTTTGCAATTAAGTGATGCTAACAATGCTTATAACTTGTTTCTTGGTCAATTTTGCAAGCAATATGAAATAGCGTTTCCAGAAAAAGAAATAATCATAAATACCAAATCACTTCAAAACCCCTGGATGTCAATAGGCTTACTAAAATCTTCAAAAAAGAAAGAAAAATTATATATAAAGTATCTTAAAAAAAAATCTTATAAAAAAGAAATAACTAATAAAAATTACAAAAATGTATTCGAAAAAATAAAAAGATACTCAAAAAAGCTTTATTATGCTCAGTTATTAAAAAAACACAACGGAAAAACCAAAAAAGTATGGAATGTAATTAAGGATTAAATTGGAAAAAATAATTACAAAAAAAACACTCTGCCAAAAAATCTTTTAATTAATGGAAATTAGTTAATGATAAATCTATTATAGCTGAAGAACTAAACAACAACTTTGTCAATATTGGTCCGAAATTGGCTGCTAAAATTCCATCTAACTCCACTCCTTTTGATTCATACTTAAAAACTTATGACAAACTTATGAAACTAGTTTGAAACTTAGCGAGCTGAGTGCTGCATTTAGCAGTCTCAAAAGTAAAAAAAGTGAAGGTTTTGATAAAATTAGTATTGATATTGTCAAATCAGTATTTGATATTATAGAACCTTCTTTATTTCATGTTTTTGATCTTTCATTTAAAACAGGTATTGTTCCTGACAAACTAAAAATTGCCCGTATAACACCAATTTTTAAATCTGGAGATAAGTCAAATATCTTAAACTACAGGCCTATATCCATACCACCTTGTTTTTCAAAATTCTAGAGAGAATAATGTATAATAGGTTATATAATTACCTATTATTTGGTTTTAAAAAAAAAAATTCCACAGAGTTTTACTTTAGGAGTTTTCATTGATCTGTCAAAAGCTTTTAATACCGTAAATCACAATATTCTAATAAAAAAACTTGAAAAATAAAAACTTACTTTGGTTTAAAGGGTATCTAACAAACCGGAGGCAATTTTTATATTATGATCAAAATAACACAATTCCATATTCCATAACTTGCGGGGTTCCTCAGGGCTCAAGTTTAGGACCACTCTTATTTCTATTGTACGTAAATGACTTATACCTAGCAACAAATCTTTTAGACCTAACTTTGTTTGCTGATGATTCCAATCTTTTTTATTCTCACAGAGATATTAAAACACTTTTTAAAATAGTTAATGAACAGTTATGTAAAGTT
>NC_061164.1:36136252-36166252 GCF_022113875.1 Hydra vulgaris
ATTTAAATACATATATATATATATATATATTCTTTCATTTTTTTAATTAAAAAAATGAAAGAATGTACGTATTGTTTAAATTTAGTAAGTGTTTTTTTATAGCTCTTTTAAATATATCAATAGATTTTATTTTTTTCATATTTTCGTCAAGAACCGAGTTCCACAAGCGTGGTCCCCGACATGTAATTGAGAAGTCAGACTTTTTGAGTAATGTTAGTGGGATGCAGTAATTATTAATTGATGTGATATCATTATATTTATAATACTAAGTATTTAATAAAAAAAAAATATCATATTATTGGTGTTGTTAAACGCACAGTAAAAAATGAAAAATATAATAAACTTAATAGTTCTATAAATTCTATTAAATTATACATATTTCTGCAAATTTTTTTTCAAAACTTTAAAAACGGTAGTAAACATTACTTTAGTTTTAACTCTTTCACTAAAGCAGTTTTTTTTTTTAAACTTTTCGCCGTGACCGCTCTAATTAAAAAAGAAAAAAATCATTACATACTATACAAAACTAATAGAAATTCAAGTAATAGTCCTTTTTGAAAACACAACAAACTATATATATATATAAAAAGCTGAGGAAAAGAACTTTCTAAATATATAAAACTTAAATACACTAGCTTTGTAAGCTAGCGATCCGCTAGCTTATAAAGCTAGCGATCCGCTAGCTAATAAAGCTAGCGATCCGCTAGCTAAACAAGCTAGCGAATATCTAGAGATATTCGTTACGATAAAGACAGCGATATGGCCACAAGGATCGCTAGCTAAATAAGATAGCGAATAGCTAGCACTAAGTCGCTACGATAAAGACAGCGATTTGGCCACAAGGATCGCTAGCTTTATGAGCTAGCGATCCGTTAGCTAAACAAGTTAGCGACAAGTCGTTACGATAAAGACAGCGGTATGGCCACGAGGATTGCTAGCTAAATAAGCTAGCGAATAGCTAGCATTAAGTCGTTACGACAATGACATCGATTTGGCTAGAAAATCTCGGCAAGGTTAGAAGATATGCTCAAAGAAACGCGTGCTATATTTTTCAGGGGAGTGAATTATAACCATTAAAATAAGATTGCATTTGTAACAAATTAATTACAAAATGTTAATACTTGTTTCCATAAAAAGTTATAAATGTTAAAGCCATTATAAAATGTTAAAAGAAAAGTTATAGATTACTTTTGAAAAAGTAATTAACAACTAAATGATTTTGCCTAAATTAAATTAATAATTTCAAAAGATATTTAAAAAGATAATAGAATAAAATTTCTGTCAAATTTTAGTTTTTTTTTTAATCATTATCAATTTTCGAAAATAATTGCTAAAAAAGTTGTAACAAATAAAATATCTAAAAACAAAATAGTCAATAAAAAATAATAGAATAAATAAACAAAAAAAAAAAATAAGTTAACTAGAATCACTACATGAGTCAGTATTTAAATTTTTTTTCTAACAGGACTGTGTATTTGTATATCACTTGTTAAAGAAGAATTTCTCTTTCTTGCAGCAAAATAACGATCTTTAGACTTTTTTAAGTGTTTTGCAATTATTGTAGTCATACTGGATTCAGTGGCAGTTGGAAATAAACAGTAAGCTGCATCAAAAATCAAACTTTCGAATGGTCCTATAAACTTACGCTTTTTATCTGCACCAGTTCGATTAATGCTGCAGCACAGCTTGTCTGTTAAACAAGTTTTTAAAGCATTTTTTAAAAAGTCACTTACATTTCTCCCACCAATTTGCTTTAACTTTCTGCAAATGATATCTTTATTATTAGAGTTAATTATTTTATTTTCTAGTGAGTCAAACTCTTTAACTAAATTAGCTGGTAAATAATCTATATTAATATTTTCTTTATTACCATGATTAGTGTCTAAAATTGAACGCATGGAACGCATTTCTGTTTCCAACCCACAAAGTTTTCTGTACACGGATTTCACTATAAATTGAATGTCTTCAACAGTATTGGGTTCAACATTTGCTTTCCGAATAAAGTTATTAATTTGGTCTATCCCAGTTTTTTGAGATGGTAAAGAAAAAGAAGAAGATGAATGCAGTAACGGTTGAACTTGTGAAACAGACTGCATTTCTGATGGAAACACAATCTGTGTAACTGGCAAGTCATCTACTTGATCCATTGAGGCAGAGACAGACAAAAAGTTCTAAAAAAGATTAACAATGATTATAATTACATTCACAATATTCTGATTATATTATACTTTTTTTTTTTTAATTTAAAATTGGTAACTAAATAAAGCAAATAAACCATAAAAATGAAACAAAAAAAGTTATTTTTACGAATGGGATAAAGTTTTAAAATGTATACTAAATCGGAATCAACAAGCTTTGGTGGCTCCCACAATGGTAATGATGGTAAAGGAGGTTCTTCAAAAATACATTTTTTTTTCTCTTTCTGTTTTGTTGACTTAAAGGAGTTTTCTTGTGTTTTTTTTTTTTTTTTTTTATGTATTAAAATCAATTTCTACTTCTGATTCTGCAGTAAGAATATGCTAAAAAAATAACTTTTTTAATATACATACAATCATAGCTTTATACAATATACATATCATAGATTGTCCAGGCAATATTTTTATGTATAGAAAATCTTTTAGATATCCAGCAAAAAAAAAGTTTAAAAAAATTTCCAGAATTCTGGAAATATCCAAAAAAGGTTAATCCTTGACATATACAAAAATCTGTTACTAAAAAAGGACAAAAGAAATCATAATAAATACAGCTCATAATCAACTCAACTTTACCTAAGTTAAATACTCAACACTTTTTATGTGCATTGATTACAATAAAAATAGTTTATTGAGTTAGTTTAAAAATACTCCCATTTAAAGGTGGGCCGAAACTACAACTGTATAAAAAACTATCGACATTCCGTGCTAAAATATAGATAGCAAAAAAAAAGATGCGATATGTAGCAATCAAATAGCTATAGACTTTTTGTAATCTTCTAGCTAGCTTAAACGCTACTGTATTAGGCACTTCAACATTTTTAGAAAAAATGTAAAATGAAAACAAAACAAACTTCATTAGCTTGAACTAAAAATTACAGTTAAAAAATAACAAACTTATCGTTTTATTATTATTAGTTGAAAATTTGTTTAACTTTTGAACTACAAAATTAAAGCTTTTTATTGTATGATTTTTGCGGTTTTCAGCAATTTAACGTTTTTAAGAATCGCATCAACGTTTTTGGTTTTATACAAAAGCAAAAACGTTGATGCGTTTAAACAAGACCGTTATTATTTAAAACTAAATATGTAATACCAAAAATTTTATAGTAAATGGAATTTCAATAATTAGGAAACAACCAACATTTGACATAATAAGTCTGTGACAACTTTTTTAAAACATTTTATTTAATGGTAACGCAAAAAAGGGTTTTTAAAAATAATAAAATGATTTTAAAAACTCATTTTATAAAACATAAATATCGTATAACAAGAAAATGATTTTAAAAGAACTGACTGTTTAAATTAATATTAAACTGTTTAAATTAATATTATCTAAATAATATTTTGAATTTGAATTATGTATGAGTCAACCTTAGCCCCTATATTCATTTTGTTAAATTTTAAATATTGTCAATAGTGAGGAAAAAGCAAGTAAAAATATCTCAAAAACTCTCAAAGTAACCCCGTTTTACGGTAACATAATAAAAACTAAAATAAAAGAGGAAAATGCGAGTTAAATTATTAGAGTCTTACATATAGATCAAATAAATGAACTGTAATTACCGTTACAACTTGGCCCATCCGTTTAGAGCTTTGAAGAAAGCTGTTGCATTCCGAAGGTTCATCTGAAGATCTTTTACATGCCATTTTTGATATCGATATTGATATTTTTAAAACAATATGAATAGTCGAGTGATAGTGCGAAAAAAGCAATATCGATAAAATTGTTGGTTATTTATAGTAAATTTCAATATGACAAATTAAGTCGTTAGTAAAATATTGCCAAAAATCATTAGTTGCATAACTGGTATTGCGTAATGCGGTATATTAAAGTACGTTAATTAAAACTTCTAGAGAGCAGTTTCATGACACGCGTTAATGCGTTTTTAATCGAGAAAACAAAAGTGTTTAGATTTTTTAAATGAAAAATAAAAGCTATAATATGTAACTAGTGATAAATCGTAATAAAATCGCTATCTAAAAACTGCGATATGTAGCTATCAACTAGCTATCAATTTGTGGCAATCTTGTAACTAGCTACAAAGCTACGATACGTTACTAGCGATTAATCGTAATTAAATCGATAGCTAAGAAGCTGTGATATGTAGCTATCGAATAGCTATAGATACATCGCTATCTAGTTGCCAGCTAAATAAATGCGATATGTAGCTAGCCTCATATCGAAATAAAATCGCTGTCTATAAAACTGCGTTATGTAGCTATCAATTAGCTATCGATTTTTGGCTACCTTGTAGCTAGCTACAAAGCTGCGATATGTAACTAGCGATAAATCGTAATAAAATCGCTGTCTAAAAAAATGCGATATGTAGCTATCAACTAGCTATCGATTTGTGGCTATCTTGTAACTAGCTACAAAGCTACGATACGTAACTAGCGAATTATCGTAATTAAATCGAAAGCTAAGAAGCTGCGATATGTAGTTATCGAATAGCTATAGATATATTGCTATCTAGTTGCCAGCTAAACAAATGCGATATCTAGCTAGTGTCGTATCGTATTAAAATTGCTGACGAAAAAACTGCGATATATAGCTAGCGATATATCGTTACAATATCGCAATGTTTAAAATTCAATTAATTTCATAATTATAATAGATCCAACACTAAAAATCGCTCTAAAAAAATCGCTCTAAAATCGCTATAAAGCTAGCTAGTCGCTAGCTTATCGCTAGCTCGCTTCCCACCGGGCAGTGGTCCAGTACCATGTCATAAATACAAAAACATACTTTGTTTTATAATAAAAACAATTTAAAAATTAATTATATATAGTATGTGAAAATTAGATTTAAATTTTTAAGGTCCGTTATTAAGAAAAAAATTGTTTAAGGAGGGTTTGAAGTTTAAAAATTGACACTAAATTACATTTTTTCGGACAAAAATCAGTCTGCAAACTTTTATACATTCTCACTCCAGCCAATGTCACAGATATACCAACTTTTTAAAATATTCTTATAAAATATGGAGGATCAATATAAAATAATTTAAAATATAAAATTTCATTAAAAAGACACAATTTATCGCATGTTTAAAACTTTTTTCTTTTAAATTGTTTGAAAATAAAACTTTGAACAATCAGGAAAATTTTCGCCCAGGTTTGCCCAGCTTGAAATTTTTTGCATTTGAAAAAATGATGTTTATAGAAAACTTCTAAATAAGTTTTGGCTGCTTTTGTTTGCTTTTGTGTCTATAGGGTCAGTTTAAACATGACATACATAAACTAAAATACAGCTTCCCCTCACACTCCCTATGTTTTTTAACAAGTTCAACCGCGAATATGAATAGCGGAATATTCTAGAATAAAAGCGGAAAAGACGAATAAACAAAGCAAGAAATATTCACAAATATTTGCAGTAATTACTTTGTGCACTATATACCTTTCACCACTATAGTGGTGAAATCAAATTTAAATAAAAAGAACAAAGACATTTTCGATTATTTAATTAAAGGAAAATATGATAATAAATATGAAAGTTTAATTAGCAAGAAAGCGAAAACTGAAATTTGCATATTGATATCTCAATGTTATCCGAACTACAATCAGATAAAGTTAACCGAAAAATTTATGAAAAACTTTAAAAAGAAATGAAATGAGTCAGGTAGACAAAAGGAAGATTTATAAATCGTTACGAGAAATGGTTAAATATGGAATTTATTGTAAATGAACTTCAACAGCAAGTTAGGATAAACCATTTACAACGAGGTGCACCATCAAAATCATTTAAAGATCCCTCAACAAGGTCTAAGAAAAGAAGATCTTCAGAGATTACTGAAAAGTTAGGAGTTACTACTGAAAGCCTATTTCATGCCCTTATCCTTAATCTAAATAAAGAAGGACGAAATAAAGACGCCAAAGTTTTAAAACATATGATGGAAAGTAAAGTTGATGGATCCTGCAATGTATCATGCTCTAAAGTCTACTCAGCTGAAGAAGCTTTAGCTTTAATTTTAGACTGTAGAATGAGTAGGGCTGACTATCAAACTATCCGTCAAGGGGCCTTAGATAAAAGTTCCATGTTATACCCTGCCTACAACTTTATTGGGAAATCTAAAAGTGATTGTATTCCAGATTACGGAATTGTTACCACAAACTAAAGTGCTTCTGTAAATTTTCAAGGAATAATGGATCACACTACAAACAGGATTTGGAAAGTTATTGATAAATCAAAACTACCTGAGCCTTGCAATACTCTTCTTCTTATAAGCAAATTCGGATTCGATGGTTCAACTGGACAGTCTGTTTATAAACAGAGAACTGAAGATGAAGAGGACAGATTGTCATTCTCAGTTGAAGAATCCTTGTTTTTTTCATGTACAGTACCTGTGCAACTTAAAGTTCAGGAAACTAATGTTATTCTTTGGACTAACCCCAAAACATCCTCAAGCCAATATTGTGGCCCTGTTCGAATGCAATACGTTAAAGAAAATCAGCAAATTGTTAAAGCAGAATATGATTTTTTTATGTCAACTGAACTCAGAACAACAACCATAGACTTATTTTAAGTCGAGCACAAGTTAGAATGTACTATGATTGACGGAAAAGTTTCCGCTGTTCTTTCTCCATTAACTGATTCTTATCAAGTTTGCAATATATGTCGATTAAATCCTAAAAAAATAAATAACTTTGTAATTGCTTATAATAAACAACCTAATCAGATGTCTTTTGACTTAAGAATCCACATTCTCCATCTCTGGATTCGTTGTTTTGAATGTCTGTTACATATTGGACAGAGAAGAAGACCAGGGTACAATGATTGTGGGTTTTTTCATGCAAACACTCCTGAAAAGAAAAATATAGTTGCAAGTAGAAAAAAAGAAATTCAGGAAAAAATCAAAGATACACTTGGACTTGTTGTTGATGTACCAAGAAGTGGTGGCTCTGGTACATCTAATGATGGAAACACAGCAAGAAGGGCATTTAGAAGCCATGAAACTTTTGCTGAAATACTTGGAATTGATAAGGGTCTTGTTAAAAGATTTTTCATTATCCTTTGTGTGTTGTCCTGTAAACACCTAATTGATCCTGATAAACTAGAATTATATTCCAAAGAAACATTTAAGACATATGTAGCCCATTTTAAATGGTATCCTATGTCTGTTGGAGTTCACAAGATAGTTGTACATTCACACTAGGTTGTATGAGACAAGCCAGTTCCAATTGGCCTCTTATCTGAAGAAGCCCAGGGAAGTAGAAACAAAGATGTTAAAAATTTTCAAGAATATTTTAGAAGAAAATTTTCTAAAAACTTACAAATGAAGATGTAATTAGAAGATTGCTCTACTCATCAGACCCTTTTATCACCTCTATGAGGCGAAGTTCAGAATCAAAAAAGGAACTTGAATTTCCAGCAGAATGTTTAGACCTTCTTTTGTAACTTTCTAAATAATATTATATTTTTTATATCAAACTAATTGAATAATTGATAGTATGTGTCCTAAATATATTTACTTTATTTTAAGAAATCTATACAGCTTTATTTTTAAAATAGCACCTTTTTTCTAGTAGTATGTACACATGTTTAAAAATGTTTCATTGATGTTTTTTAAAAACTTAAACCCTTTATAATAATATATTGCTTTAAATTGCTCATTTACAAAATATGTGTACTTGATGATTTTGTTTATTACACTAGTCGACTATCTTACAGACAACTTATGAGTCTTATAGGATCGCATATAATCTTATACTACCCAACAGGATATCTTAAAGGGTTCATAAGATTTTATTTGTCTTGCAAATCCTATAAGATCATAAGAAATCCTGTGATTATCCTGTAGGGTATCTTAAAGGATTCGTAAGATTTTCCATTTTTTTAATTTATTTTGAAAAGTGAAAAACTTATCGGTGGTGGGTTTCGAAACCCGGATCACTAGACCATTAGTGCCTCACTACCTGCGCTACACAAAATTACAAGTAAATAAATAAAAATATATTATAATTACAAAATAATTAAAAACTATTTTTATTGAATGTATATAAATAAAAGTGTTGTAAAAAAATTAAATAATAACAAATAACTATATATATATATATATATATATATATATATATATATATATATATATATATATATATATATATATATATATATATATATATATATATATATATATATATATATATATATATATATATATATATATATATATATATATATATATATATATATATATATATATATATATATATATATATATATATATAAAATGCCGCCAAGAACTGTTTCGCCGCCCGGGACAGCAACATGATTGGCGTTCTTCATTATCGAAATTCTCCTATAGTTTTGGTAAAGGACCTTTGTTCCAAGTTAACTTCATTTTATTTGGTGCCCCTTGGAAATCTGCCGCCTGGGACAATCTGTCCCTTACGTTAAAATTAAATTATTACCAAAAAAATCTAGTTGAATTAAGAGTATTTCTCGCAATCAGAGTGTACGTTGAATTGCGTGACTTTTTGAGTAAATTGAGTCTTAGAGTGACGTGATTTAAATCATTAGGCATTATGAATTGCGGAAAAATATATAGCACTCAAGTGCTATTTATTTTCCCGCAATTCATAATGCTTTCCAATAGCGCATTTAAATCACGTCACTAGCGCATTTAAATCACGTCACAAATCACAAAAATTAAGATATTAGATAAAAATTAAGATATTAGATTTTCAAACAGCATGTTCATTATAATGAACATGCTGTTTGAGAATCTAATAACTTTTTAATTTTTGTTAAAGAAATATATAAATAGTTGCTATATTATGATTGTTTTATATATCATGGATTTTATGAAAATTTTATAAACTTGGTAAGATAAATATGCATATTAATGTATATATATAATGTATATATATATATACATTATATATATATATATACATAATGTATATATATATATATATATATATATATATATATATATATATATATATATATATATATATATATATATATATATATATATATATATATATATATATATATATGTATATATATATATATATATATATATATATATATATATATACATATATATACATATATATACATATATATATATATATATATATATATATATATATATATATACATATATTTACATATATATACATATATATATATATATATATATATATATATATATATATATATATATATATATATATATATATATATATATATACATTATCTATATATATATATGTATATATATATATATATACATATATATATATATATATATATATATATATATATATATATATATATATATATATATATATATATATATATATATATATATACATATATATATATATATATATATATATATATATATATATATATATATATATATATATATATATATATATATATATATATATATATATATATATATATATATATATATATATAAATTAATTTATAAAAATAAAGAAAACATCTTTTTATGGTACTAATAGTTTCATATATATATATATATATGAAAGGGTTAGGGTCAGGGTTAGGTTCATATATATATATATATATGTATTATATATATATATATATATATATATATATATATATATATATATATATATATATATATATATATATATATATATACACATATATATATATATATATATATATATATATATATATATCTTGTTGGATCATGATCCAGATCCAAAAAAGTTGGATCTCGGACTAACAACTTCTCATACTTCATTTATTGAAATAATTATAAATATGTAAGTATAAAAAAAAGCTTCATGGAAAATATGAAACTTCAGGATTACCAAGAAAAGCCAGAATTCAAAATTTAAGTTTTTGACCAGTCTTCGTTTGACCGAATCGATCCATGGATTTGACTAATATGCTCAGAATAGGCATTTGAAATGAATTTTTTTTTACTTAAATTCGCCTAAATATTTGGAGCAAGTAGCTAAAATTTCAAGTGTTTTTACTTTTTACTTAGTCATACTCTTTAAATAATTTAAAAATTTTGTCAAGGGGGTAATAATCCCCCCTTCCTTGTGTCTGCGATGGGTTAAAGGGCGGAGCGGGTTTTAAATTAATGATTTTAATGAATTAATCATTAATTAAAATAATATTTTAATTAATGATTAATTGCCTGATTTCTATAATTTTTTTTTTTTATATCTTTTATTTCATATTATAGAACCACAGTTCCTGATGCAATAATACGAAATCTCAAAGAGCGACTCGCAACAGTATTTGCCAATTACTTGTGGGCGTGCGTCAGACGAAGTCTTAATCAGAGCGGCCTAGATAGGAAGAAAAAACGAAAGTAATCAGCAATGCAATTGTGATTCTGTAATAATGATAATATGTGAAAAGTTTCCTTTATACAGAATGATTTTTTTTTAATAAGACAAATTTTATTTCAAACTTTAACTTATCTATTATCAGTAATTAAAAAGAAGAACAGACATACTTTCCTTCCAATCAAAATAAAAACCTAACTTCGTATGTTCTTAGTTTGGTTATTAGATTTATGATATTAATTATAAAAAAATAAATGTTATGGTTCCTACCATTGGCGTATTAAGACTTTTCAGGGCCCGGAGTCCTTTTTAACGTGCTACAGCATAAAAATTACTAAAACACTAGAAAAAGAAAAAGGTCCGCTTAATAATTTCGAAATCCCGAAATTTTAGAGCCCTAGCCCCCTCCTCTTTAATCTATCACTGGTTCCTACAGGAACCAGTTCTGGATTAAGGGGGAGGGCTACGGCCGTATATATACGAATCTAAATTTTCTTCAGCATCCTATAAGAATCCTGTTAATCCTGCAAGATCTTTTAAAATATTTTTGTAGATCTTATATTATCTTATAAGAATTCCTTCAAATCCTACAAGATCCTTCAAAAGATTCTTGTAAGTCCTGCAGGGACTTGTGCATCTCATTCTATAGGATTCTTGTAGGATTTGTACGATCATTCGTCTAGTGTAATCGACGAGGAAGTCAAACTATTATAATACTACATTTTGTTAGTATTATGGAAATAAATTTTAACATCTAGATATAAGTGCAAATCCAAAAGGCATGTTGCATGTTATGTAATGTGTCTTTGGTGTGTTATTTCAGAGCATTTATTCTATACACAAATTTCATAAATGTACCATAAATCTTGGAAATTATTTTAATTCTTTATATATTGCTGTTGAGCTTACTTTTTGTTCTTGGCACCTGTCCTTGGTGTGATACTCTGCATGTTTTTGTAATCCACCAAGATATTATAAATGTGAAGTTTATCCTCTAGAAAATAATTAGTTAAAAGGTATTCATAATTCTGTTAAAATAAGTTAAATGGAAGTTTTATTAAGCTATGTGTTCTTGGTGTTCTGCACAGGTATGATACTTATTCAATCGAACAATGTATCAAACATTCTGGTGACTGTTTTTGTTAACAGAAAGTTGAAAATTAATATGAAATACGTGTCACATGTTTATTACTCGTGTTGCGATTTGTCCTTGGTTTTGTGTTATTGGCGTGTCCTTTAGAGGTATATAAAGCAACATTATAATAACAATTATTGTTGACCAGAGTAAAATGAACATTCACTAATAATTTTAGCTTATTATCTTCAAAATTGGTGAAGATATATTTTTTGCCTCAAAAATGGCTTTTCTGGACCACTGTGGAACGCCAACGTTTGCTTAAGTAAAAGTAATAAAACGTGACGTTCGTTTTTCTGCTTTTTATTTAACAAACGTTCGCACGTTCGTCGATTTGTCGCGCCCTGATTTGATATAAATTGAATAAACACATTCACTTTTTAATATAAAATTCACACACAAACGCATTTTTGAAACAATTCTTTGTAATAATGAATCGTTGTTAAAACCAAAAAGTTTGATCATTTATTTTTATTCAAATGAAAGTTAAGGTCATTTTTGACCTGACAACAAGATCATGTGTCAAAACACTCAATGCAAAGTAAAAATATAAATTTCCCAGAAATAATAAAACTAAAATAATAAATAAAAAATAAATTAAAATAAAAAAAACTAAATAATAAATAAACTAAAACTTAATAATAAAACTTAAATTCCACTATTTTATCAGAGACAGAAAATCAATTAAAAAATTTTCTTCACTTTTCATACTATGACAGCAATTTTTCTTTGAGTTTCTCAGCACCAATTAAAATTTTTTGGTCTGTTTTATCAATGAAGTTTTTGGTCTGTTGTATCAATGTCTCTTATAAAATAAATATTAAAATTTAAAACTTCAAAAATATGTTAAATTAATATATAGCAAAAAATTTTACCAATATTCTATTTTATTCCTAATGTTTAATTGTAAAAGAAATTTTTTAGCTTATTTATAAATCTTTAAAGTTTGAAACTTAAAAAAAACAAATATATTCTTCGCATTAAAAACAACCTTGTTGTCTGTCAAAAAAGATTTGATGCTTAGCATGGTCCTTATTTCTGGAACAAATAAGTATTACTTATTAAAATGCTTTATTCAAAAAAAAAATTGAAAAAAAAAATTTTTTTTTTACATGTTAATTTTTTAAAAATTAACTAATTATCATAGCATTGTCTTAAAACAATATATATGAATATGTAACAGTATTTTGATTTTAGTCACAAAAATCTAAATAGATTAAAAGTACGTTAAGTATCCTCCTTTTAAAAATTTGTTTTTGACTAGCAACATAAAACAATTTGAATTATAACAATGTACTAAGAATAATTTGATACAAAAGTATATTGCATTCTTATTTGCAATAACTGTTAAAGAATAAATTGTTAAATAACAAATGTTAAAGATTTTAAAAATTATTAGGTATTTTAAAATTAAAATTACCTTTAACTGATTTTGTTAAGTTGACTCTCAAGTAGTCTTGAAGTACATCACTAAACTTAACTTTTTCAGTTAAGTTTTCCCCCTTGAGCAGTTCTCATACATTCTCAATCAGATTTAAACCCAGATAATTTCTGCAATAATCAAAGACATCAATTTTTTTTCTTTTAAAAACTTTGTAATGGTTTTCACCTTGTGACATAGTGCCCCATCATACATAAAAATGCATTTTTTTATTTATTTGGCAACTATTGTGCTATTAGTCCATCACTAATAATTTCCTGATTATGTGTTTTTGTCATGTTTACTATATGCAGTTTTCGAGTACCTTGAAAATTAATTACAAACCAGGTCATGACATGTAGGATACGTTGCGATTAACTGATGAATTAAAAAATCCTCTCATCTGAAAAACAAACCTAAAACACACATAAATACTGTTTAAAAAGATCTCAATTCAAAACACACTTTACAATCAAAGATTTTCATTAAACATTACTTTTTTCTAGTCATCTGTGAAGTTTTTTCTATTTTTTTTGCTCATTTCAACCGTTTCTTTACCGTAATGGGCATTAACTTTAGTTTAAAAATAAAGTGAGTCAACTGGGCTGGTTAATGCGAAGTTAAACCAAAACCTTTAAGACATCTCTGAACTGTTTGTTGGGAATATTGATTCCCTCTCCATTAACAATCTTGGTCAATAAGGGTGAAAAGGTGTTTTCTTTGCTGAAGACAAATACTTCTAATTTTTCTGTCAGCCCTGGGTTTATTTCAAAATCAAGTTTTTGCTTCATTCTTTTTACTGTGCTTTGAGAAATGTTGAGTATCTCAGCTATTTTATTTTGTGACATTCTTTTAAGGTGGTAACCCTAGAAATGAATGTTGATTTTTGATGAAATTTTCGAAAAATATATTTTTATTATATTTAATGAAGAGTTTTAATACCTTTTCGAAAATGTATAACATGAATAAGTTTTTTTAATATAATTGTCAATTTTTAAGAAACCATAAATTACACCTATTGTCATGGAGAAATATAATATGCCCTCACCATTGATAAAAAAAGAAGGTAAAATTTAATAAGATTGTGAACTTATCCATAAAATTTTTTTTTTAATATATTTTTGTTTAAAAAATGTGAGTTTCAAAATATACATACCTCAATAATTAATAAAATGTTGTTAGTCAAAAAATAATCTTCACAACGAGGTATTCCAATAATTTTGCAAAAAAATGCACATCACGTAACAATTCTGTGCAATGTTCTGTTCTAACTGACATAATAAGATAAAAATGACAACAAAAGATATGAGCAATGTTGCCATATATGTTATAATATTTTTGGCAATGTTGATAAAGATATTATTTCATAACACAAATCAATTCCACAAATAATTGCGTTTCTAGAAAATTCGATTGTTTTTTTTAATAAATCTTTCTTTCACAACAAATACTTTTCTCGGCATGTGTTTTAGATAATGACTTCCTTTTAAAAGAAATAAATGTTTGTCATATTTTGCTTTAATTTTATGATTATTTTTATAATTACTAATTAATAACTCCTAAAATCTTAGTACAAAAACTATTTTAATTAATTTAAATTTTCATGATATTTTCGAAACTAAGTTTTTCCAAACAATAGTAAACTTGCTTTATTATTTATTTTTCAGTTGTACAAAAAAATTTTAATATTTCTAGTTGTTAATTTATTTAATTTAAAACATTTCGCTTCCTTTGATTACAGTTAATTAAATGTAAATTAATGAACCGAACTGAACCAGCGGGCACGGCAACGTCCATATGACGTCGAAAGGACGTCTTTTTAGGACGTCCAGAACTGGTTCTAAATGGCAACACCAGACGACGTCTTTTTAAGACGTAATTAGGACGTCTTTTTAGGACAGAATAAAGACGTGTTTTTAGACGTCTAAAAGCCGTGAATTTAGGACGTTCAGAACTAGTGCCAAATGGAAACGCCGAATGACGTCTTTAAATAACCTAATTTAGACGTTCTTATTTCTACGTCTAAAATACGTGTTCTAACATAACTTTACTTCAACGTAAAGTTCAAATATATGTTTTCACAGAACTTCTTGAGAATAAGAAAAAAATAATAAACCATTTAAATTTTTAAATAATATAATTGTGCTAAGTTTTATAAATTACAACTTTGTAAACTTCTTCTTCCACTTGTTAATTTCCAAGAATCGAGTTTTCGAACAGTTGACGTCATTCACCTTCTTTTCGATCAGATGCACTCTTTAAAATATTGCCACCAGCCTTTTAAAGTTTTTTTTTGCTGTAGGAATCAGGGAAGCAGTCTTTACCTTAAAAAAATATTGTTAAGATAAGTATTTAAAAATAAAGAGGAAATAAATAAATAACACACATACACACACATATATAATTATTATTTTATAAACATAACATCAAACATCAAAAAATACGAATTTCTCAACACTAAATTTATTTTTTTAAATAAAATTTTGACTGGATTGTTGTAACCAGCGTATATATTTATGTATATCAAGTATGCAATATAATTGCAGTATTAAAAATGCTCTTTTTATAGTAAAATTATACTTACTTTGAAAGCATGCCCTGCTCAATGCACTGCATGATGAACCACCAACATTTAATAACTTCTATTACGAAATTCAAAAATAACACTAGTGTAATTGTTTAAGTCATCTGTCAATCGTTATCTTGCTCTACGAACTTTATCTTTTCTTTTCCAATAACTTCCAAACTCATAGAGCAAGATAACGATTGACAGATGACTTAAACAATTTAGTGTAAGTTATATTGGGCATAGGAGCAATTCATTAGTGTTTTATTCAATTCAAATATTTTGTGTAAATTATGTTTATTTGTAAAGTGAGCATTATGTATATAATTACAGATCAAAATTTTTTATGTTGTTTACCTTTATATATAAAAACTAAACATTTAACCATAATAAAAAATATACTACTTTTTGCAACATTAATATCGAGAAATGATTGATCACATTCAAGAAACTTGGCGATAAAATCATACTAGTAAAGATCAAAACTGTTTTCAACTTTAAACGTTTTTTATATTTCATTGTTCTTAAGATAAGTAAGTAAATGAATTAAAGATTATATATTAGTTAATTAAAAAACAATATGCTATTATAACTTATATATATATATATATATATATATATATATATATATATATATATATATATATATATATATATATATATATATATATATATATATATATATATATATATATATATATATATATATATATATATATATATATATATATATATATATATATATATATATATATATATATATATATAAATTATAATAGAAAAAATATATAAAACATCTTCCCTTTCAACAAGGCTGCGAATAACCACTATATGAGTTTGGAAGTTATTGAAAAAGAAAAGAAAAAGTTCGTAGAGCAAGATAACGATTGACAGATGACTTAAAAGATTGCAAATTATATGAATCAGGGAAGCAAGATGAAGGAAACAAATTTCAAAGAGCTGATGTTCGAAAAAAAAACTAGCTTTAGAGCAGTGCCCATTATAGTATTTGTACAAAAGAGAAAAAGAAGTAACATCACGACGATGTGACAATGGTTGGAGATTGGCTGCACAAGCAGGTCCAACTATGTTTACAATGCGTTTTTGCACCTTGTCTAAAAGAGAAAGGGCATCAATAGAAGATCTGTCCCAGATATCTGCAACAGTATTCCATACAGCGACGGATTTGAGATTTGTAGAGATAGAGAATAGAATCTAAAGTAAGATAGTGTCGAGCTCGATAAAGAGTTGCAACTTTAGCAGAAGCTAATTTTTCAATGGATTTGATATATGGTTTAAAAAAAGATCAGATCAAGTAAAATTTAGTTTTAGAAGATGAAGGGTAGATGACTCATCTGGTACATTAACATTCATAAATATAGGAAGATCTAAATTATTGCCATAACGATTGGCCGAAAAAAGTTTTATCTGAAATAAAGTTTACCAGCAATTGTGAGCCCCAAGCTGTAGCAGAGGTGAGATCCATTTCAAGCTCAGATACCACCTCCAAGCAATCAGAGAGTGTAGGATTCTTATCATGACAAAAATAAATAGTGTCGTCAGCGAACAATGCCACCTTAGATGTGATAATATCTGGAAAATAGTTTATGTAAATTAAAAAGAGTATAGGGCCAAGGATTGAACCTTGAAGAACCCCTGAAGTTACAGGATATGAAGAAGATATATATATATATATATATATATATATATATATATATATATATATAACTAACTTAAAATTTTACTAACTACATCTTTTGAAAGGAAATTCTTAAATGTTTTTTTTTCTTGCTGAATTGACTAGGTACCTATTTTGAGTATTGAGAAGTATTAAAAAAATTAATTTATAAAGATAAAAGGCCTAGATAGTTAAAATAACTTATTACAAGAAAAAATATTACTTACATTGATCTTTGTAAAACTTTAAGATTTATCATTGACTTCATATATTTTCTTTAACTTTGTTTTGGAAAAAGCAAAATTTTGAATCACAGACTTTCAAATTTTAAAGGAGCTGAATGATTTAAAGAAGTTGTTACTAATAAAAATTCATTAGGCATATTACATAAAATAAATTATATTACATTACCATTACATAAAATGAATTATAGCCGAAACTGTTGATCTATTTTTTTTAAATCGAAGACAAAAATAAAAATGAACTTTAGAGTTAAATACATTTAATCAAATCAAATTTCTTTAATCTAAAACAAAATTAGATACAAAAACTACAAACACATCAATTCTAGATTCCTAAATGCGTATTTAAATAAAGAGATTTGGTCGCGAAAGTCAAATTTTTAAAAGAAAAATTAGCAGAATTAAGGAGAAAACAACTACACTGAAAACAGAATCTTATTTTTTTCAATAAATTTTAAATAAAAACAGAAAAATTATTATAAATTAACATATTACTTATATATTTTCTACCCTCCTGTCTCTTATATACTGTTACGACTGGTTTAATATTTTTAATTAGACTTATTTTTTAGTCAAAACTTTTGAACTTTACTAATAACTAATTACTAAAGTTTAGTAATTGGTTATTAGTGAAATTCCAAAACTTGATATAGTAATATTTCAAAAAGTTCATTAACTAATGTACTGGTCCAATTATTTCGAATAGAACAATCTAAAAGTTGTTAATTAAAGATATTGAATTATATTGAATTATCAGCATAAACTCTCTGTATTATTAACAGGTTTTCCTTTTGAAAAATATGACTATGCATGAGATTCTACGATGTCTAATTCTTTCAAACAGTCAGAACTTGGTTCTTGATATAGCATATCAATTATTATACTTGAAATACTATATCAAGTGTCAGGTATATACTTAATATGTATATGTAGTATGTCATATACCCAGTTTTTAACTATTTATTTCAATATCTGTATCAATTTCAATATATGTATCAATATTAATACGATTCTCAAGTAATTAAATGTTTAAAAATATATGTAAATAAATTAGCAAGAACCTGTCTATAATTCGCTTTTCATAAGGTGTTTTTAAAATTCTCCTTGAATCTTTGGGAAGTTCCAAACCTTGATTTGGCAATATTTCAAGAAGATCATTAAATAATGTACTGGCCCCATTATTGAATAGCTCAATGTTGTCGAGTAAAGACATTGAATTCAAAGAATTATCAGGATAATTGTTCCATGTATCATTAACAGGTTTTCCTTTTGAAAAATTCGATTCTGCATGAGATGTCTAAATCTTTGAAATTGTTAGAATATACATATACATAGTATAGCAGATATTCAGTTTAAACCGTTTCTTTCATTATCTGTAAAAATTTCATTACCTGTATCAATATTACCACAATTTTCAAGTAATTGATAACAAAAACAAAAAATAGATGGGACGTGTCTATTAGTCGTTCTTAAAAGACTTCTTTTGTAGTTGAAAAAAAACTTTATTAAAAATGCGTTATTTAAAAATATTAAGAAGTTTTAGCGCTTGCGTGATTTAAATGATTTTTTTTTATTTAATAAAGTTTTCTGGATAATTTTTGGACAAAAAATTATTGGACGCGAAAAAGACGTTTAAAAGACGTTTGTATATATATATATATGTAGCTACGTGAGTAAAAATTTCAAATTGTTTAAATATTCTACTGTTATATATCATTAAAAAGAAAATCAATACAGTATTTTAAGGTGAAAAAATTTTAAAAATCGAACAATTGGTTCAAAAGTTATGACGGTTTAAGTACCGATTTTTTGATATATGGAATTGTTGAAGAAACTGTGGTCAAAATTATGTTTTTCCTCACTTAAATTGTCATAACTTTCTTAATTCTTATCAAAATACAAATATCTTGGTGTCAAAAGATAGGTGTGAGAGTGGGCTAAAAATTTTTATTAAACTCTAACCACCGGGCGTATTGGATGGACAGAGGGGCACCAAACCACCACCTTACCCTAATGAAACTGAACATTTTTTTCAGAAAAAAAGATTTTTTTCAAGACATAAGTAATTTAAATATACAAAAAAAGTTGTTATAAAATTATATTAAACCACCGATTATATGAGAGGCGTATGTTAACGATGGAGGTGGGTGCGGTGGTGATGGTTTGATACACCCTAGTATCAAAAATAAATTGTTTTCATTAAATTTTTTATCTTTACTACATTGAAATCAATAGTACACATAATAAAACTATATTTTACAGGAATTGAAATACACAACTTGCATTGATGTACGGAAGGGGCGTGTAACCCCTCCCCCCAACCTAAAAAATAAAAAATTACAATAACGCAAATTCTGTTTTAATAAAGTCTTAAAACAAAGTGTTTTTTCTGTATTAAAAAGGTTCTATAAATTAATACCGGACAACTACAAAACATTGAAGGTAAACATGAAACTAATGATAAATGTGTTGATGATGTTTTAACACACCCTAATATCAAATAAAAGAATAGTTATGAAATAACCGATTGGGTATTTAAAGTACAACAACAAAGAAGTAAAAGAATTAGTTGTTTAAATATTCTTCTATTACTTAGTGACTTCTATTAGCAATAAATAATGACAAAAAGGTAATCAAAAGAAGGTATTTACCAACCTTTATAAATCTTCCAATCTTTCATATAGTGATTGATAGTAGCTTGGTTAACGAAAGGTTCGGCTGTTTCAAACTAAAGAACAAATAAAATGTTATTTTCACTGAATAATGTGTGATTATTTTAATGATGCTTTATTTCATAAAGCATTATTAAAATAATAAGTTTTGTCTTGGCTTTTAGTGAATGATTACAATTTCAAATACCAATAATGAAATTATTTTATAATCATTTTTAACGATAGACACCACGCGAAGGTAAGCCAGAGCCGTCTATCAAAAATGCATAGCAAGTCACAACACTTGCAGTACTTTTTTTATCATGTCACAGCACATGGAGTACTTTTTCTTAGCAAAGTCACAATACTTGCAGTACTTTATTTAGCAAGTCACAACACTTGTAGTACCTTTTCTTAGCAAATCACAACACTTGCAGTACTTTTTTTTAGCATGTCACAGCACAAGCAGTACTTTTTCTTAGCAAATCACAACACTTGCAGTACTTTTATTTAGCAAGTCACAACACTTGCAGTACTTTTTCTTAGCAAATCACAACACTTGCAGTACTTTTTTTAGCATGTCACAGCACATGGAGTACTTTTTCTTAGCAAATCACAACACTTGCAGTACTTCTGTTTAGCAAGTCACAACACTTGCACTACTTTTGTTTAGCAAGTCACAAAACTTGCAGTACTTTTGTTTAGCAAGTCACAACATTTGCAGTACTTTTGTTTAGCAAGTCACAACACTTGCAGTACTTTTTCTTAGCAAATCACAACACTTGCAGTACATTTGTTGAGCAAGTCACAACACTTGAAGTACTTTTGTTAAGCTTATAAATTTCAAAATTATACTTTCACAAGGTTTTTATAATATCATACAAAATTAATAAAATTGTAACTCTTCTGAAATAACATCTGCAACAAGCTGGATCTTTTTCATGCAATGGTCGACAGCTTCCATATCTGTTTCATCATCTTTCCAATAAGAAATTGTGTAAACTAAGTCCTTTTTTCTGTTACTAACTTTTTCTACTCTGCCGTTATACAAAACAGGCTTGGATGTATTTGGATCGTACCATTCATGGTATAGTTTTTTGCCTACAATTCTTCCAGACATAACATCTTCTAAATCTTAAAGTTGGTCATTAGACAAGTTTTTGTATGAATCTATAATTTCATCATAATTTAGCTTGGATAGTTCATGCTCTAATTTTCTTTTTTCTTTTTTACCCATTTTTTGGCACTTGGATGCCTGTCTTTGGCTAATACTGGCTCTAATTTTAGCCTGATGCAATCGATTTCTAACTCTATTTCTATGCGCTGCATGGACTGACCATTTAGCAACTTTATCTTTCAAATTAAGATCTACACTGTCTAAATAATCCACAGTACTATTCTTTTTCGATCTAAGTTTGCAAGAAATATAGCAAATGGTTGCGTTAGGGTAACGTACTTTGGCATCGCTAAACATACCTATCAACTCCTCACTATCCATAGTGTGAAGCCTTGCGCTTGCTGTCTCTTCTTTTAATTTTTCGGTAATATTAAGTGAAAAATATCTACTATACTGTCTATTTAAAACATCTTCCACTGCATTTAGACAAGCAGAAGTCATTTTAATAGCTCTTCATCAATGGTGCATAAACTTGTAACTAATTTTAAAATGTCTATTTTAAGCGAATTTCCAAAAAAATCAATCTGTCTGAAAAACAAATCAGCTGGATTGGATTTGCATGCTTGAACTGTTTGTAAAACATTCTTCACTACCTGGATACCATCAACATGATCAAAATTTGCATGCTCTGTTGTTATATAAAACAATGTCATCCAAGGTCCAGTAAGAACTTTTCCAAATACCGCAAGCACACACATTTGTTTAATGGCGGTTGTATTACAAAAAGCAGCTTGAAGAGTATCCTGTAAACTTTTACATTTTACTGTTCCAATTGTGAGATTATGTTTAAAGTCACTATATTGCTGCATCAAAATAAAACAAGTATGGAAAAGAATGTGTAGTCGGTTTCCACAATATTTTGGAATAATACCACGTGGTAATTTTTTATTATCTAAAAAACTTACAAAACCTTGCGGATCACCTTTGACGTTTTTATATCTCATTTAATTCATAGCCAAAACTATCAAAGTTGCCATACAGTCATTTCCGTACAATTTACAACTCTCATTCTCAAGGGACTTTAACGCTGAGCGACATGATGTGACAATGGTATTAAGAGGGTGCAAATGGCAGTTCATTTCATTAAGATTTTTTCCCCATGTAGCACATACTTTGCTGATGGTGAGATGATTAACAACAACTCTGTCAGACATTGTGTTTGAAATGTTTTTAATAATTGAATTACAAGATTCATAATAGTTACACAAGTGAAAATCTGAATAAATAAAAGCCATATGATCAATGGCATTACATATATGCTTTTCATAATCCTCAGCAGTTCCACCAGGCAATTGGTCTAGAGCAACGACTAGACATTTATCTTTAGAAGTTAAGTGAATACTGTTAATATGGACACCTTCTTGTGTTGTTGCATCAAAACCAAGAGTAAGTTGACTATTTGTGATAGCCCATTCAGCTGCTTGCAAACTTGATATACTACCAAGCTCACGGGCTATTTGTTCAACAGTGTTACAATGGGGAATATTAGTAAAAACAAAACCCATAATTTGCCCAATTTTCTGAATCGATAATGGAATGCTACCTGTTGGGACAGTACACAATAACATGTTATAAATTATCATTCTCATCTGTAATGAATATGTTTTTTCTTTTTCAGTAAAGTTTAAAAGTGTAGCTTCATTCTCATCCCTCTCAAGCAAATCATTTTCCAAACTAGCAATCACCTTTTTAATTCCCCTTGTATCTGTGTTATGTTTGACCTTCAGTTACTGCAACTTTTGTTTTTCACTACTTTTTAAAGTTATTATTGTAGCTATATGATTACGAATATGTCGACTATAATAATATGATTGCCTTCTTTTTATTAATTTTGTCAATGTTGTCCTTAAATCTTTTATGATGTCTTCTTTTCTTGTAACACTTTGCCTTAAAAACTTTAGTTTATATGGCATGCTAATTAATTTTGATTTAACTAATGTTATATTGCTTCGATATTTTCTAGAAGAATCAGCCAACTGAGTAGCTAAATATGATGCTCTACTCTTTAATTTTTTTTCTCTATTTGTCATTTCTTGTCTTGAAGTGCGAATAACTTCTAAACTATTACTGCAACTTGCTGAAGATAACAGTTCATTATCTTTAACAGACAAAAAACTGTTGTGTTCTCCAGGTGATACAACTACAGGGGAAACACTAGAGCAAAGCTGAGATAAATGTGAAATTGTCAAGTTAGGTATATAACATGAAAAGAGTTCATTGCAAAAATCATCAAAATATTTACTGTCCCTTTTATAGCTACTTGTCCATTTTTTTGCTACATTATCTACATTTTGGATATGATTTGTGTAAGTGTTAAATTTCAATAACTTATCAACTTGTTTGACAGTTTTGATATATAACTCACCATTGTTAATGAAAATAAAAAGTATGTGTCCATTTTTACACTGAATATTTGCATCATAAGGTAATTTAAAGTTAGCAGTCAAATATTTGTTGGCTGCTCCACGAAATATCAATAGCTTTTTTATGGACCCATTTCACCTTTAATAAAAAAATTACAACAAATAACCCAAAAAATTTTATAATTTCATAAGATTAAATTTTATATAATTAAATTTTATTTTACAGTAATAAATCAACACATTTACACAAAACAAAATTACACTATTACTTAATAAAAAAAAAAAAAAAAATTTTTTGTATTAACTTAGTCAAACAATATGCATACCTTTGATAACAAATAAGTGGTTGAAATGGAGGTTTTAAAACCAATAAAATCATTCACAATTTAATTTACTAAAAATAGAAGCTACTTAAACAAAAACTCCTCAAAAAATTCTTATATTAGAGTACAACACAAAAATTTTATTATAACAATTTTAAAGAAATTAAATTTCATGAAAAGAAATCTATATTCACTATCAAGGTTTTCCTATCTAATTTCGGATACAAAAGAGGAACAAAATGAAAATTTATTTAATTTTTTAAGTTAAAACTTTTCTAAAGCAATTTACAAATCTATTTTGATAAACTTTAAATTATTAGCACTTAACTTTGAGTTTTCTTAACAAATTAACCATTAAGGTTTTCCTACGAAATTACTACTTAGTTTAAAAATTCTTATTAAAACACAAGTTACAATTTTTAAGAAAAGTATATTTTAAATAAAACAAAAAAGGAAGGTGGACTAGCATTGGACATACACATTGGCTAGCCCACCCTTTCTGCCTCCTCTTCTACCACCTCTACGTTGATGGGTTTCACCACCCAAGTATGGGGGGCAACAAGACCATTCAAAAGATTGCCTGTCTTCCCCCCCCCCCCCATAACGCAACCAACGGAAAAAAGAAGCGTGCGACAGTGGCCCTGGGTGGTGAGCTCTATACTGGCAATATTCTTCATAGTTAAGAACTAAAAAAGAATTTATTTTCAACAAGTATCATATAATATTAGATAACAGAGATATAAAACTCAAAATTTAAAATTATACTACATAATTAACCCAACCAGTTGGAACAGATGAAGATGCCACTTAAAAAGAAATAACACAGCATTATACACAATCTTAGAAATAAATTTTATTTAAAATCATATTGCAGAGTTGAAACATATACACTAACCAGTTGGAGCAGATGAAGATGGGACTAAAAAAGAAATAAGAAAGCATTATATATAATCTTAAAAATAAGTTTTATTTAAAATCATATTGCAGAGTTGAATCATATATACTAACCAGTTGGAGTAGATGATGATGGCACTAAAAAAAATCAAAAAACATTTAACACAATCTTAAAACTAAATTTTATTTAAAATCATATTGCAGAGTTGAAACATATATACTAACCAGTTGAAGAAGATGATGATGGCACTATAAAAGAAATAAAAAAGCATTTTACACTATCTTAAAAACAAATTATATTTAAAGTCATATTGCAGAGTTAAAACATATATACTAACCAGTTGGAGCAGATAAAGATTCCACTTAAAAAGAAATAAAAAAGCATTTTACACAATCTTAAAAACAAATTATATTTAAAATCATATTGCAGAGTTAAAACATATATACTAACCAGTTGGAGCAGATGAAGATGCCACTTAAAAAGAAATAAAAAAGCATTTTACACAATCTTAATAACAAATTGTATTTAAACTCATATTGCAGAGTTAAAACATATATACTAACCAGTTGGAGTAGATGATGATGGCACTAAAAAAGAAATGAAAAAGCATTTTACACAATCTTATTGCAAATCATATTGCAAATAAAAGTATACAACCTTACCAGTTAGATCAGTGGAAGGTGGAACTAAAAAATTAAAAACATAATACAAACAAAATTCTTTAAATTATTTTGTGTTTAAAATAATGCTGCAAAATTATAATATATTTATCCTTACCAGCTGAAACAGATAATGGTGGTACTAAAATAAAAAAATAAAAAAAAAGCATAATAATTTATTATTTTCATAATTACCTTGCTATGAAAGTCTTATTACAAAGTTAAAATAAATAAACTTATCAGTTGGATCGGGATAAAATATATTGCATGATTTTTTTTATTATTTTTTTAAATCATGTTACAAAGTAAAAAAATACAATCTTTAAATAACTTTAAAATATGGAAACATATAATACACATACCAATCTTGAAGTTGTTATTAAAATTTAAATATTAAAAATATATTAAAAAGTTAAAATAAAAAAAACCTTACCAGATAGAGCAGCTATAGATGACACTTCAAAAAAAAAAAAAAAGTGTAATGAACAAAAAACTAACTCTTGCAATTACCTTGCCATATAAATAATTTTGAAATATCATAGATTAGAAACCTTACCAGCTGCAACAGATGACAAGGATATGAAAGATTAAAGAATACAATGACACAAAAAATTAAAAGGTACATGTAAATATTACATGTTAAATATACATACATAGTACATAGTACTATGTACTATATATGTATATACATACATAGTACATAGTACATAGTAAATATACATACATAGTACATAGTACATATTAAAAATACAATAACATAGTACATATTAAATAATACAATACTGCTTAATACACAAAATCAAACTATATTTCTTAATACTTACTCCTAAAAATACACCTTAATCTCTTACAAATTAATGAAGTAAGTGTTGCTAAAGAATTAAAAGGAATAAATTGTAACAATAGTAATATAACAATAGTTTACTAAAATAAACTTAATTTCAAGTTACACTTTTCGTTACATCTTTAGTTAGCGTGTGTCAATAAAGTAAACACCTTTAACGTGTATCAATTAAATAATAATGTTAGCATGAATCATTAAACTATACTATTGAAACTGTTAAAACTTACTAAACTTACAAAACTGCTGTCTGAATTCACCTAAAAGCCAATTTAAATATACTAACTTTATTATAAAATTAAATTATCAGACTAACATTACAAAAAAAAAAGTTTCAATGACTAAAAAACTAAAATAGTTCAAACTTTACTTACTAATAGTTAGTTCTAAATTGTCTATAGAAAAAAAAATAACAATGACGCAATAAAAAGCAAGAAATAATCAGGAATATACAAAATAAACAACTGTGAAAAAACTTTGTGGATGCACAAAAATCGGTACAAAACACATAGCATAATAAAAATATATAATTAAATATTGAGAGTAAAAGACTAAATACTAAAATAGTAAATCGCAAAAAAAAAATGACTTATCCTCTCAAAAGCATCATCTAAAAAACAAATGAAAAACTTTTTTTAGCAAAATAATACAAACATTTGAATAAATCTACTGATCTTAAGTTAAAAGAAACTAATGAATATTGAATGTTTAAAATAACTAACTTATATTGTTGGCTGCTGCCGTAGGACTGCTTTGGGCAGCTAAAACAATATAACAAATGTTCTTGATTAGTTACGTTACATTTATAATAAATGTAAACAAATAGCGTAAATAAAATATGTTCAAATTTAACTAATATATGTTAGCAACCTTATTCAACTTTAATGTGTAATAAATTTTGTTATACATAAAAGTTGAATAAGGTTGCTAACATATATTAGTTAAATATGACCATATTTTATTCATATTATTTGTTACAATTGAAAGATTAACAGTTAATCATTAAAAAAAAAGATGATTATCGTGCATCTTTTCCTGAAAAAGTCTTGGTAAAAACTAGACTTTTTTCTCCAATAACAATTACAATATACTACTAATTGTTGTATCATGATGATACAACAAGACTCTCCAATAACATTTGTAATATACTACTACTAGTAGTATATTACAATTGTTATTGGAGAGACTAATTGCTGTATAACGATAATACAACAAGTAGTAGTACTACTTGTTGTATCATCATGATACAACAATTAGTCTCTCCAATAACAATTGCAATATACTACTAGTAGTAGTATATTACAATTGTTATTGGAGAAACTTAAAATTTAAGATAAAATATGTTATAATGTTACTAATATGTCTGTTACATTTTTAAAAAATTCAACTCTAAAGTAATTGAAACATTAAAGTTCATTTAAATTTAATTGTTTGCCTTCAATGTAAAGTTAATAAATTTTAATAACTTAACATTCAATGTAAAGTTATTGAAATTTATTAACTTTATTTATATTATTTATGAATTTTTTAAAATTTTAAAAAAATTATTTGCCTTCAATGTAACATTGAAGGCAAATAATTTTTTTAAAATTTTAATAAATAGGAAACAATATTGTAAACCTTTATCAACATCTTTATTTTCTATTTTATTTAATCTAAAAAAAAACAGAACATTTCATTTAATCAAAATCAAATATAAACAATGTTTGTTTAACCCCTCTGTCTCCCGCGACCACTTCAGCAAAATTGAAAATTAGGTAGCAAAAGTGCGACAAAAAATAGACACCCTGCTACAATTTTTTTTTCAATGAAATTTTCCAGGTGCATAGATAAATGAAAAACTTAAAAAAAAGGATAGTATAGAAAAAAAAAGAGCATATCTTCGACATTAATTTCATGCCCAAATTACAACCAAAGTTTTAGACATCAAAAAACTGAATAAAAAAGCCATCCAGTAAATAAATGAAGCTCACAGTAATAAAGATTAACTATTCTAGTTTCTAAAAATAATCTATATTGATATCAAATTCAAAAAAGTTTTCTAACTAAACACGTCTTCCCAAGGCTAGTTAAAAAAAAATTTAAAAAGCGTGGTACAGTTTTTTAGCACAAAATTCGGTTCCGTAAAACGGATATTTCCACGTACCTAATATATGCATAAAGATGTATGTATATATATATGTATATATATATATATATATATATATATATATATATATATATATATATATATATATATATATATATATATATATATATATATATATATATATATATATATATATATATATATATATATTATATTTATATATATATATATATATATATATATATATATATATATATATATATATATACATATATATATATATATATATATATATATATATATATATATATATATATATATATATATATATATATATATATATATATATATATATATAAATATAACATGATTAACATGATCATCATAATCATTATTTTCATCATCATTACCATCATAATCATCATCATGATCATCGTCATCATCAACAACATAAAGCCGAAAGCTTGACGATGATAATGAAAATTATGATGATGATAATGACGATTATCATCTTTACCATCATTATAATCATCAGTATGATGATAATGGTGATGATGACAATCATCATTTTCATAATTTTCATTATTATGATGATGATCATTATCATCATAATTTTCCTCAGTATATGGTTCTCTGTTCGTTATTGCAACAGGGTCATCGGCTCACAGGATTTCAGATTATTGCCGTTCCGCCTAATATTTTTTAATTTCTTTTTCAGTATTACCAATAAGAAAGATCTTAAAATTTTAGATATGTCATTTTCTAAAAAAAATATTGAAAAAAAACTGTAAATATAAGAGCCGTTTTAAAAAATGCGTTGCATAACCGAATGCATTGAAAAAGTGGGTGTATGCATGGGGATCATAAAAATGACATTCGGGTATGCTTTTTAAATCATTTTCTTCAAATCAAGCTATAAACTAAATAAACCCACCTTTCTAAATTTTGAAATTTTTCATATCATCGTAGCATTTTTAAGTTTCTGAGTTCAAGTAAACTTTATATAATATATTAGTTAACAAATCTCCTACTTGGCTTTTCAAAAAAAACGTTTAATAAATTTTTTTTTTATACATTGTTAAGAAATTTTATTTTAGTGGATGTAATATTTACTAAATCGAATTTTACAACTATTATTTGCATCAATTTTATTTTTTGGATAAAAAAATAAGTTTTTTATCCAAAAAATAAAATTGAATTTTGAAAAAGATTTTTTGGAAATTAGGTTTTAACCGTGAGGTGTTGCATTACCGAAACTGCACAAGTTGCATTACCGAACTTTCTAGTTTTCGCTTATAAATGATTTTGAAAGGTCTATTTTAAAATAATTTTTAAGTTATTATTTTAATAAAAAACTTATTTTTTTATCCAAAAAAATAAAATTGATGCAAATAATAATTGTAAAATCGAACGGAAATCATTCAAAGTCTTAAAACAGGGGAATTTTTTTATTACAGAATATAAAACTATATATTGAACCTTT
>NC_061164.1:36173445-36190945 GCF_022113875.1 Hydra vulgaris
TTTTTACCGAACAAAACCTTTTCTTAATAACGAGTCTTTAAAAAGTTTATATTTTTTGTTTATACACAGCTATCTTACATACTGTAACATTTCCTGGGGTAGCACTAGTCATAACTCAAAAAAATTTATAGTAAACAAAAACATGCTTGCAGGATAGTATTTGGGGCAAATAGAAAAACACAATGCGAACCTCTCTTACGTCAGCTCTGAGCTTTAAATATTTATAAACTTAATATTCATCAAGTAATGTTATTTATGTTTAAAGCAAAACTTGGGTTTTCTCCAGTAACATTTCAAACCTACTTTAATGAAATCTCCCATTAATGTCCAACCAAATTTGCAGTGAATAACTTTGTGGTTCCCATAAACCTTCTTAAATTGAGTTCGTACCAAATTCAATATCGGGGACCTTTAGTTTGGAAAATATTTCTTCCAATCTTTAGTAAAAAACAAAACTTCGTTTTAAACTGCACTTTTCAAAGTTTTAAGGATGATTCAAAACGGCATTTACTGAACATGGAATTCGATATATTAGATTTTAAATACCTTTTTTGAAAACAAGTTACAGTTTTAAACTAAATCACTTAAAAATAAATTAAATCTTTATCACTTTCTTTGGCTTTTATTAAAATGGTTTCAAAACATTAGTATAAAAGATAACTATTTTTGATGATTTTAAATAATCAGCCCAAATACTTATGTTTACATATATTGCTTTTTTTTTTTTTAATTAAACATCGCATTTTTTTTGTGTTTTTATAATTTTCATGATTTTCTGTCGTTTTTACTTTTTTATTTTTTTTTAAATTATTCTGCTTGAAGATTGTTATGAACAAAATATTTTATTGCTGAAGTTTTTGATTTGTTTTTGGTTTTGTATTTATACTTTCTTTTTGTCTTTTATCATTTATTATGCATGTAAATTTTTGTGTGACGGGGCTTAGTGTTAAGACAACCTGTTTTCTTCTTGCTTCGGCCAGAATTTTCTTGTATTGTAATTTCTTTTTTGTAATATTTATCAACGGCAAAATAAATAAATAAATTAAAAAAAAAAAAAAAAAAAAAAAAAGAATTGTTATTATTACAAATTTTGTATAGTATTGTCGTATGATTTGGTATAGCGAGTGATTATAGAACAATTGCACTATAATTGATTAAACGAGTCTCAGAATTTATTTGAGCTCTGGACAATGATTGAAATTAAAAAATGCGTTTGTTTATATTTGCTGCTTGGAGAGTAGATGTATTATTTGCATTGCCTTGATTATTCGATAGAAATCTGTTTGAGTTTATTATTTTGGTGTTTAATTTATTATTGAGGTGTAGAGATTAACCGTTAATTTAAATTGTAAATTTTTGTAACTGAGCTTTTACCGGAAATAATAAATGCGGTTTCTTCAGTATTTAACCTGTTTACGAGGTTTTGCATTGTCTTTGAAGTTTGTAAACAAACTCTTGAAACGCAAAAAGGAGTAAGACTTTGTAGGATTATATTTTCTCCATAAGCATTAATACCGGTTAATACCAGCGCATAATCCTATTGTTGTTGTTCGAACTTTGCATTTTGAAACAAATGTTATTTAAGATCATTAATTGTATAAATGTGGTGCTAAAAGGCACAAATTATATCATTATCGTATGAGAAAATTATATTCAATTTATGATATATTAGCAATATCCGAGTAATAATTACTGTTGTACGCAAACTACAGGTAGTGGTAATTATTTTGTTACAAAAAAATTTCAAACAAAAAACTCCAGTTTTCATCTTAAATACTTGGTACAAAAAGTTGCGGAAAATGAAGTTGCGATAGCTGAGAAGTTTTGTCATCATGCGATAGGTGAGGAGTTTGGTCGAATTTCTTAAAGTATTTCTTTTCAAATTTTTTTATAAATAGTGAAAATACGAGTTTTTGAATTTGATTTGACTCTTTGAATACTGTTTAAAAAACTTTTTAGGATTAGATTTTCTAAGGTATTTGCTTTTGGTATTTAAATTCATTGTTATGTGCTGTTTTAAACGCATTGCGGAAATTTTCACGAGTATTCATTAAATAAAATACATTGTTATAATCTGTTTTATTTAGACTTTTGGCATTCCTTAAAGGGAAAAAATTGAACATCTTTGCCGGGGCAGTCCCGAAGAGATTTGAAAAGGGGGGTGCTGTGTCTCTTTTTTGCCGACAAAAGTCAAAAAAAATTTTTTGCCTACTTCCTTACCTAAAAATACAAGAAAATAAAGATCCTTGTTTCCCGACATTTGAGGACTGCCTTCTATAAATCTAATTTTGCCGACTCTAGTGTTCAGTTAGCCGACTAATAAAACTCGTAGGGGGGCTAGACATCCCCTACGCCTCCCTCGGGACGGCCCTGATCTTTGCACGATTTAAGGTGGTAGTATAGTATTTAAAATTGAAAAGTTCATTTTTTCTGCATTAAATTGAATAAATGCATTATTCCACTTATATAACTATTGTAGAATCATAATCTTTTTTGCTTTATAAAAAAAAATCTTAGTATAAACCTCTAAAATTGCTTTTAAATTGTTTGATATAAACTTTTTTTCCATAGCAACGCTTTATTTACCAAGTTGCTATTGGTTTTTGCAATGAAAATTGTATAAAATAATGCAATAAAAACATTTTGAGGCTAACATTTTTTAAGAAAATTTGTGAATCAGCAGTTACTTTTTGTTTATTGACTCGATTTATACGCATACATAGCGCATGAGCACGCTTTATTGCTCATTTATGCTCTTAGCAAGATCACGAATAGTCAATACAACAGTCAATTCTTGTAATATCTTATTTTAATAAAAGTTTAAAGGGTAGATCAAAAAGAAAACACTCTTCTAAATTAATATACCAAATGAAAAAATTGAAATTTCATTGAAACAGATAAAAAAAGTGTCTGCAAAAATAATGAAACCACAACTCTATCCGAAGTTGAAAACATACATTGTTTATCATCCTACAAAAACTTGTTCAACAAAGAAGTTGTAAAGGAGCTTCAACAGATAAATGAAGACTTAATTAAGAGCTCTGATTTACTTATAAAAGCAATAATGGTCCTTAAATGCCCAGAATGTAACAATTTAGTAAGTCTGCAGTTAGAGTTTTCAAAAATATACGGCCTAAGTATTGGACTAAAAATTTGTTGCAGTAACTATAAATTCAACTTCAACTTTTTTTTTTCTTTCTGTTTTATAACATTAGAATTTTACAACTTCGTGCTTCATAAAAAAAAAGTAACTAAAAACAGATAGGGGCTCAAAGAAGATGAGGATGACAGTACGTCATCGCAATCTTTTCAAGAGCCCCTTTAACAATATTTTAAAAGAACTTTGTAATATGTTATAATACGTAATAAAATTTCAATAAATTATCGTAAGTGCGCTAATAAGTTTATAAAGCAACAGATAAAAAGTAAAAAAAAACAAAAAGTAAAAATAAAACAAGAACAGATTTAATAACAATTATTCAGCGTAACTTTAACTAAAAATTTTTCTCAGGTTTTAAAAATTTCTTTTTTTGTTGTAAACTTGAAAGAACTTAACGAATTTAAAACCATACCCTTGAATCCTTTTTGAAAGGTATTCAATACTTTTGGCCCTCGATATGAAAGGTATACTTTTGGCCCTCGATAGGAAATGCTATATTCTGAATATTTATTAATTATCCGAGGCAGTTTATATGTGCTCAATATATTTGCTCTAAGATTATAGTTTTCATTTTTATTTATTTCAAACTTGTTATTAAAGCTTGCAGGAGAGATATTGTTATTGTAACGATACATGAAAATTAAATGCTAATAGATATTTATTTCAAACACATTTATCATTTTCATATCACTCATTAAAGGTTTAGCGTGTTCACGCCTATCCTTATAGTAAATGATTCTGCAAGCATGTTTTTGCAAACTATACAGTTTTTTAAGCTTTGATGTTTGAGTACATACCCATGAAATGTTTGCATAGCTGATGAAGCTATGTATTAGCCCAAAGTAGATTAATTTCAGACTTTGTGTATTGACGTAAGAGCGAACTCGATACATCAAACCTATGATTTTAGTGATTTTTGACTGGATGTATATTACATGAGGAACCCAGGATAAATTTTCATCAACAATGATTCATAAAAACTTTATATTGAATTGGACTTTTTAATTGGTTTATCATTTAGGAATAGTTAAGGCAATTTTAAAGGAAGATTTTCCTCTTGTATTTTTTTATGGAATAGTATATAATTTGTTTTCTCAGCATTAGGCGAGAATTTGTTAGCTTTAAACCAGTTGTTTACTTTAACTAGTTTTATATTCATGTCAGCATATAATGTTTTGGTATCATTTTTGGTAAGAAGTAGATTCGTGTCATCTGCAAACATGACTGAATTCAGTTTTAAGGATGCATTACAGAAGTCATTTATATATATAAGAAAAAGGAGTGGACTAAGAATTGATCCATGCGGGACTCCACACAAAACATTTAATACTCCAGAGTGGACATTATGTACATATTGTTTTCTGTTGGTATGAATGCGAAAAGATTTTTTTTTCATCTGTTAAAATGCATAAAAAAATAGATTGAGTTGGGCGTAAACGCTTTGACATTAACACTCGCACAGTAAATACATTTCGTGAAATCGGTAAGCGATTTTCAACAATATAAACTTTTTGCGGAATTATGAACATGCAACCTCCAATGAGTAAAAACTGCTATAATGACAATTTGCACATGCTGTTGGATGTCTATCAAAGTTTAATTGATAAAAGCATGACAAATACAGCAGAAGAATTACTATCAATCGATGAAACATCTAAAGATATTACTTGTGGGTTTGATGAGTCGTAGCAGAAGCATTTCAAACAATGGATTAGTAACAGCTGTTGCAATAGAAAATGGTTAATGTATTAATTTCAAAATAGAAACAAAAGCTTGTAAGTTGTGTTCTATAATGGAGTTAAATAAATATACACATGAAGAATATAATGAGTTTCACTCCTTACATTATCAAATGTGCAAAATCAGTCATACCGGTTTAGCCTCTTCTATGGAATCGAGTGGTAAAAAGAAAAATATTTTTGCGTTCTGAAAAAAGGAGATTTGGAGATTTATATAGAATGAAAAAAAGTGTTGCTGCACCATTTTTTCACTGTTTTGAAAGTTGTAATGGCGAAACACGTCATCAGTTCTGTTTGCGTACCAAAGATTCTTGTTGCAAATTCCTGTGTGACAAGCTGACTGGCAAAGTGTTATATAAAGAAAACATTTGTATTCCTGCTGCTGTGTGCAACGCAATCAAGTTAATATTTATAGACCTTGGTTCCGATAAACTTCTTGAAAAATGTTGAAATGAAATAACGCAGAATCCCAATGAGTCTTTAAACCAGTTGCTATGTAAGCGATGCTCAAAAGATGTTTTTATTGAAAGAATTGCTCTAAGTATAGGAGTAGCCTTAGCTGTACTAAATTTTAATAAAGGGCAGCAGTTTTTAACAAGTTGTTTAATGAGCATGAAATTAAATTTGGTATAAATACACAAAATTACTGTTTACGTAAAGGCAATAAACGAATCATTAAAGACAATAAACGAATATTTAAAGACAGTAAACGAATCATTAATGACAAAAACGAATTATTAAAGACAATAAACGAATATTTAAAGACAGTAAACGAATCATTAAAGACAATAAACGAATCATTAAAGACAATAAGCGAATAATTAAAGACAGTAAACGAATCATTAAAGACAATAAACGAATCATTAAAGACAGTAAACGAATCATTAATGACAGTAAACGAATCATTAAAGACAGTAAACAAATCATTAAAGCAGAAAAACAATGTAATACTAAAACAAAATCAAGAAGAAAAAAGTTACAAGCTATAAAGAAATGTTTTTGTAATTAAAATGAAGCACTGGAAGGCGTAACTTTTAAAATTGGGGAATTTTGAACTATTTTTATCTCCTATCTTTTTAATTAGGTTTTTATCAAAATCTTGTTTTTGGGGTTTATCTATAACATACACTAGAATAATTTGTATTGCTTCTCTCGTTCAGTAATTTTTAATGATTTTTTTCTTTATCAATTACCCCCAAAGTTGCATAAATTTAAACAAATGCAATTATTCTTTCAGTTTTTTGATCATATTGAAATCTTTTAGTCCACATTGCAATCCCACATGTAATATATCACCAGCCAAAATTTCAATAAAAAGTGTATAATGGTTTCAGAAAGATTTCTGTCGCAGTTTACCCCATTTTTGGGCCTTCAGCGTTCATTTAGTTGGAAAAAAATTGTCATAATTTTTTTTTTTTTTTTGCTTATTGATGTTATATTACATATTGTAGAAATTTTTTTGTATTTGAAAAAGTTGATTGATTTTTTTTTCTAAAGCCCGTTCTCCATTCAGAACTTTTTGCGCTTTGGAGGAGCGGAAAAGTTCTTTGAGCATGCGCAAAAAGTTCTGATTGGAGAACGAGTTTAAAAAAACTGTTTGCGCTTGCTCAAAGAAATTCTTCAAAGCTAAAAAAGTTCTGAATGGAGAACGGGCTTAATTACAATACTACTAATACTACAATACTATCTTAATTTTAGTTGACCGTTAAAATTAAAAACAAAAGCAGAATTTTGTTAAAAACATTTTTTAATTGCTTAAATTGCAGCATTTTTTATTTTTATGGATATTGTTTAAGTCGCTTTCTTTTTTTTTTATGTTGTTTGGATATTGCTTTTTCGATAGAAAGCCTAGAAAAAAAAATGTCTTTAGAGTGAAAAACAGTTAGTAGCCTAATATTATTAATGTTTCTTGAATTTAATTCTGATTTGAATAGTAATTAGATCTGAATAGATTTAGTTGGTATCAGACGTAAAGTAATGTTAAAATTAGGAATGTACCAGATTGAAAATTTTGAATTCCGGTTGGAACTCCCCTAATTTTATAACCCATTTGACCCCTAATGTATTACCTATTTGATTAATTTGATTTTTATTTCATTTAAATCCAATTTGTTGTTTTTATTTGTTTCTTTTAATTTTATTTATTGAAAGATTTAACCTGCATAATATTTATATTTAAAAGCATATTTTCGTTTCAAAATTTTGCATTTAGGTTAAAATTGAATTATTTACTGTTTTGACATCCTATATGTTTTAACTAACTATTTAAAATCCTATATGTTATAACTAATTATTTAAAAGTTAATAAACATTTAAAATGAGACTACTCTTAATGGCAGGTAACATTTTTGATAAAAAAAAAAATAAAACAAAACTGTTATATATTTATTAGAGTTTTGCCAAAAACTAAACAGCAACTTTTTGAACCACAATACACCAACAGCAACTTTTTGCAACACAATACAGCAACAGCAACTTTTTGCACCACAATTTTTCTAAACTTTTGAAAATCCTTACAAAAGTGATTACTGCAAATAAAATTAGGCAAGTTTTTTGCTTGAGAGAAAACTTGCTAAAAGTGGTGACTTTTAAATATAAACGGAAAGAATATTTTTTGACTTTAGTACATACATCGCATATCTGAAATAAGTATAAACATACAAACATTTGGAGATCAATGCTATTTTAATACACGTACAAATATATATATATATATATATATATATATATATATATATATATATATATATATATATATATATATATATATATATATATATATATATATATATATATATTTATATATATGGCTGTGCAGATGACATCATTCTGACACAGGTGTTGATAGATAAAAGACTGAATGGTAGTTAATGAGGAAACAAAAGGTTGCAAATACAATAATAAAGATTGTGATAAGCTACTGTATTATACTCTCACTATAAGATAGTGGGCATCGACTTTCATTAAGTTGGCGAGACTTATTTCATTACTCAATATTGGGCGTTGCTCAGTTACGGTTCTATTTTTCTTCCGTAATCTCTATTAATGGCTGTCGCCAGAAAGCTGCCAATTTTCTATTTAATACTTTTGTCAGTAGCGATTTCGAAATAAACGAATGCAACGATAAACGACTAAACGCAACTCTACAAAATGTTTTTTAAATATCATCACAATATAATTTTAAAATATATAACTTTTCACGTATAAATATTGTAAAGTAATTAGCTTTTAATAAAATATTTATTTGTTAAAAGGAAATGGGATGTAGAATACAAATATTGTGCTTTACCAATAACGATCTTGCAGAACGTTTTTGTTTCATTCCATACACTGAGTATGAAAAACATACTTCTTTGGCCATTAGCTGTATAAAGATTGCCGCTGTAAATTGTTTCTCATCTCCTCCAAACGAAGTAAAAAAGTTCATCTAAAATAAGAAAACAAATGTAATATAATTGGTTGTACTAAAAGTATAATGGTTCTTTATGTGTATGTATTACGCGGTTTTCCATAATGTGATTCTTATTGAAATATGACATTATGAAAAAAGCAATTGGTTATAAATAGATTATGACATCTGTAGCGGTAAATAAACCCTACAGATGTCATAGATATCTGAGATTAGTAGTCATTGCTACCCAAAATATATTGCTAAGTGGGCATAAAAAATAAAAATTACAATAAAATGTAATAAGCATTTATATAAAACATTCTGATATACAACATTATAGTCAATCACAAATCATATTGTTTCATTTGTATGAATGTTTCATATAAATGTATCAAATATTTTCAAAATTAAAAACTTTAATAATACAAAGTACTGTTTCCAAAAACTATTAACTAATATCAATTCACTGATATATACTATTGATTCATAAAGTGTCTTGGTTCCATAATTTTTCTTTTAGGTTTAAAAGATCTTTTTTCATCTATAACCGGCAAATAAATTTAATAAATCAAAAGAGATAGTCAAGCAAAGCTCTGGTGGAATCACTTAACCCAAAAACACTAAATATTTCTGCAAATTTGAGAAACTGAGAGACAATCTCACCAGTATCACTTTTTTTGTAACCTGCATCATTTTAAGCTGGAGGCACAGATAATTTCGTTCTAAAGCAGTCTCATAACTGTCAAAAAAAAGTATGAAGAAGAGATGAAACCACCCTAGTAGCAAACAATATTGGCGCAATATTGGAGCAATATTGTTTACAATATTAGCGCAATATTGTAAACTAAATCGGGCCAATGTTGCAATGTAAGCATTTTGCAACATTGGCCAATATTGGCAAAATGTTCACACTGCAACATTGGCCCGATATTAAATATAACTAAAATATGTCAATATATTGAGTATTTTTGATTAAATTTTTATTATTAAAAAATAATAAAAAATATTGCCTTCTACAAATTTGTAACAGTTAAAATTTATGACAGTTTTCTTGTTTAAGTGATACTATAGTACTAGGCTGCATTATTCTTTTGAGTTAAACAGGTTAAAGTCTAGGAGATGACAATAAACATAGAACACGCAAGAAAAAAAAATTCGAAATCATTATATTTATTTGAAGTTATATGAATCAGATACAAATAAAAATAAGAGGAATAGAGTTTTCCAAAACCAAAATATAACAAAATAACAGCAACGTTAAATAAATACACGTACAAAAAATATGTAACATAGCTGTATAAAGATTGCCGCTGTAAGTTGTTTCTCATCTCCTCCAAACGAAGTAAGAAAATTCATCTAAAATAAGAAAACAAATGTAATATAATTAGTTGTGCTAAAAGTATAATGGTTCCTCAGGTGTATGTATTAGACGGTTTTCCATAATGTGGTTCTTAATAAAATAATATAAATAGATTATGACATCTGTAGCGGTGAATACATCCTACAGATGTCATAGATATCTGATATTAGTAGTCATTCCTACACAAAAGACATTGCTAACTGGGCATAAAAGATAAAAATCTGCATTCTACTAAGCAGGAGGCACAGATAATTCCGTTTTAAGGCAGTCTCATAACTGTCAAAAAAAGTATAAAGAAGACATGAAGCTATACTAAACAATCAACATTTACTATATTTGATTCAAACATAGCTGTTTAGATAAAAAACAAAGACAATACTGTAAATAAAACAAAAACAATTATGTAAATAAGACAATTACCAGAAAATTCTTATTTTTAGCTGCTTTTAGTTACTTTTCAAAGTGTGACTTTACGTATGCAGCCAAAAGGCAAGATGCTTGCAAGTGAATTGGCCAATACACCAAACTTTCATTGATACGCCATAAAAAACAAATTACATTCATGGCACACATAAAGTTTTTCATTGAAAAATTCAGCCAGAGCAAATTTTGTAAACTTTATTATCACTTTCAGTTTAACGGTACATCAGCTAAAAAATAATCACAAACAAATTTATGATATATAAAAACTTCAGATTAACTTTCTTTTTTGAATAATTTTGAGATTATTTCTTTTTTTTTAACGAAAAATATTAGTACAAAAATTTTTGAGTTTCATTTCTTTATGTTTATTGTAATCGCTTTTTATTGCAAGTAGAGTTGGTTTGTAAAAAAAAATGAATTTTAAAGTTTGCGCGGTTTGGAAAGGTTTCTATGATAATATTTTCTTATTTAAATATGACATTAAAGAAGATAAACAACTTGAGGCTCTTAGTAAATATTTACCCAAAGATTACGAGAATCAAATTAGCATGAGATTAAGATCTCGTGCTCAATTGAATGAGTTAGCCAGGTAAAGAAAACTTTTCTCAGTTATGGAACGCTAAAGAAAAGTGTTTTTAATATACAACACTAAAAAAATAAACTTAAAACTTATACAGTGTTTAATTAATTTTAATTATTCGGTTTTTATTTATAAGAGTTTTGATATAACATATTGTTGTTATTGTTAATGTTGTTGTTATGACTATTTTCTAAGGTTATAATTTTACAAATAGAATAAATAGGTATATAAAAAAGCCTATCAGCGTTTTGTTCTATTGTAACAAATTGTATCGGTCTAATTGTTTGTATGCAATTGTACATTTAATAAACCATAAAATGCATCTAGATGTTACTTTTAATGTCGTGACAGATGTTGAACACTATTTTAGATGGTAGACTATTCTACAAATTTGTGAACTCCATATTAGAAAAGTTTTTTCCGATCATCTGTCTTACAAAACATTTTTTTCAATTTATAAGCATGATCGCATATTGTTAAGTTGGAGTTAGTCATAGTGGAGAAATAAATACTAATTAAATATATAATCATATATTAATATTAAGAAGTAGTCATATTAACACGCATTCCATTACAACTCAGATTAACTACTTAAGTTCTGTATTTACAATAATAAACAAAATGGCTGTGCAGATGACATCATTCTGACACAAGAGTTGATAGATAAAAGACTGAATGGTAGTTAATGAGGAAACAAAAGGTTGCAACTACAATAATAAAGATTGTGAATGCATTTGTAAGTTTCTGCCATTTCATTACATAAGAAACGATAGCTCATGCTAGTTAAATTTAATCTCATTAGTCTTTGGTTGAAAGTGAGTCCAGTCTGGCCAAAAACAAATTTACTAGACTAGCAAAAAACATTTTAAATTAATTGTTGGTTTTTTCAAAGTCTAGGATAGTAGACAGAGCTGCAAGAATCAAGGTGAGGACGAACAAGAAAAATAAATAAAGTACAAATGTCAAGATATTGGAATTGACAAATGATATTTTGATCATTCCTACAACTTTAATGGCGGTGTTATTTTTAGTACGTACAAAATAAAAGTTAAATTACTGTCCATGAAGATCCCTTTATTGAATAGAGAGTTTAATATTAATTGGAGTATTGATATTTTTATCAACAAGTATATAAATGAATTTTGTATTTGTTCTGGTCCTAAGGGTATAACTTTACACTTTTTTACATTAAAACTTAGTTTTCATAGTTTTTCCCAGTTTGCTATAATGTCCATACTTTATTGCAGGTTATTGTATGGTGAGCTATAAAAAAGCAAACTGTATAACTTAGTATCATCTGTAAATACAGAAACAACATCTAAGACCAAATCAGAAAAATCTTTATTATATATCATAAAAATTAATAATGGGGGACCCCACTATATACTATTATCCATTCTGAGTATGTACCACCAACAATGATTCTCTAATGCCAATCTCTTAGGTAACATTAAAATCCCACTGTAGAGTTAGTCATTTATTCTATTAGCTTTTAGTTAAGAAGTAGGAGTTGTGAAATGTGTTGAAAGATTTCAATATATCTGATATAAATTTTATATATCAGTTTTATTCTCTAAGGCTAATGTTTATAATCAATCCTCACTAAAGTTTATTGCGTTTTCAAAGTCGCATTTATATAGTTTTTACTATTTTTAGCATTACTTATTGTTTGAATTTGACTTTATTCTTGTTTAACTACTCTAAACATATCGTGATGTAACAGATCTAGTTTAACTAATTGATTTGTTTATTACCTATAACATTGCATTAAACTATTGCATTTAATAAAATGCTATATAAAATGCAAGACATTTAAAAAAAAACTTTTTTATTGCAAAATTATTGATTTGTAATAAATTTATGTGCGTGTGTGTGTGTGTGCATATGTGTGTCTGTGTGTGTGAAGGTCAAAAATATAATATAATATATATATATATATATATATATATATATATATATATATATATATATATATATATATATATATATATATACCAATATGAAAAACTTAATTTGAAGCTTAAATTGGCAAACAATATTTCGCCAATATTGGCATAGCATATATAATATATATATATATATATATATATATATATATATATATATATATATATATATATATATATATATATATATATATATATATATATATATATATACCAATATGAAAAACTTAATTTGAAGCTTATATTGGCAAACAATATTTCGCCAATATTGGCATAGCATATATAATATATATATATATATATATATATATATATATATATATATATATATATATATATATATATATATATATATATATATATATATATATATATATATATATATATATATATATATATATATATATATATATATATATATATATATATATATATATATATATATATATATATATATATATATATATATATTATATATGCTATGCCAATATTGGCGAAATATTGTTTGCCAATATAAGCTTCAAATTAAGTTTTACATATTGGTACGCATGAGTAACATTAAGTAATATTCATAATGTCCTTTAGTTTTGTTAAATGTGTTTAAATGTAAATATATTCATCTTATTACATAAACAGGCTTATGCTACTTATGTAACTAATTTTTTAACAAAAACAAATAAAGGTTTAAAATAAAAAAATTTAATTTATAAAAAGAGAAGAAGTAGGAAAAGTATTTTTAATTCAACATTTACAAAGTGAATCAGGAGAAGAAGTGTTGGTAATTTATTTTGAAACAGATTGTATGACGATAAGAAGTGGTAAGAGTAATGAAATTCTTTTATTCAACATTTACAGATTGAATTAAACGAATATTTCTAACAAAATAAATAGACTATAAAAATTATATTTTATGGATGAAATCTTCTTAAAGTGTTTTCATTTAAAGTCAACTTTCTATTTTAATCTTGATACTTAATTTATAGCAATATTTTTCCCATTCTTACCGTGATGCAATATGTTTTAAATCTATTACAACCACTTGTAATTCAATCTGTAAATGTTGAATAAAAGAACTTTATTACTCTTACCACTTCTTCTTGTGATACAATTTGTTTCAAAATAAATTACAAACACTTCTTCTCCTGATTCAATTTGTAAATGTTGACTTAAAAGTACTTTTTCTACTTTTTCTTTTTTTATAAATTAAAACTTTTATTTTAAATTCCAATTTGTTTTTGTAAAAAAATTAATAACATAAGGATGCCTGTTTAAGCAAAAAGATGCTATTATTTACATTTAAACACATTTAACAAAACTAAAGGACATTATGAATATTCCTTAATGTTACGCATGCGTACAAATATGTCAAACTTAATTTAAAGCTAATATTGGCAAACAAAATTTCGCCAATATTGGCATAACAATATAAGTAAAATGATAATGGGATAATATTGGCGCAATATTGTTTCCCAATATTGGTAAGACAATATTGGCGTAATGTTGCTTGACAATATTGGCGCAACATCGGATATCTTTGCCAAGACTTGCCAAGATACCCATTATCGTGCCAATATTACGCCAATATTGTTTGCTACTTGGGTGGCATTAATATAATTTTAACAATAGTTTTATAAAAAATACTAACCTTATTTCAAAAATATGATAAAAGACACAATTTTTTTTAAACTGAAAGTAATGGAATTCAATGTTCATTTAGAAAAATTGCAAAATTATTAATTATGTTTAAAAATTTAATTTTTTATGAGAAACTTAAAGGAGTTTAATGGTTTTAACGTATTTAAATGCTTGGTTTTTTAAAATGTGTTCCATAGTTTCGGTCCACGGTTTGCTATCCCTTATTTAGAATACTTAATCCTAATTCTAGGCAATTTATAAGTATTCCATTGGTTTATTCTAAGAGAGTAATTATTGTTAAATTTTTCGTAAATTTATCATTAAAGGTTTTTGAAATCAGGTTGTTATTATATTTATACACAAAAATTAAGTGTTGGTTATTATTAATTTCATATAAAGACATCATTTGCATGTCTTTTATTGGTGGTTTTCCATGTTAATGTTTTTTTTATATATATATTGTCTGCATGCATATTTTTGTAGAAATAAATTTTTTTAAGTTTGATTAAAAATTGACCCTTGTGGAACTCCACACACAACTTTTAGTTCACCTCCCTAGTAGCAAACAAAATTGGCGCAATATTGGGGCGATATTGTTTACAATATTAGCGTAATATTGTAAACTTTATCGGGCCAATGTTGAAATGTGAACAATTTGCCAATATTGGCCAATATTAGCGCAACAATATTGCACCAATATTGTAAAGTCAATATTGGCCAATATTGGCGATACAATATTGCACCAATACTGTAAAGTCAATATTGGCCAATATTGGCAAAATGTTCACACTGCTTCATTGACCTGAAATAGTTTATAGTCTAGGAGATAAAAATAATCATAAATTACGTTTTAAGAAAAAAAAATTCGAAATCATTAAACTTATTTAAAGTTATATAAAACAGATACAAATGAAAAAAAAACGTATAGAGTTTTCCAAAACCAAAATATAACAAATTAAAATCAATGTTATTTAAATACACGTACAAAAAAATGTATATATATATATAAATATATATATGTAAACATATATATATATATATATATATATATATATATATATATATATATATATATATATATATATATATATATATATATATATATATATATATATATATATATATATATATACATATATATATATATATATATATATATATATATATATATATATATATATATATATATATGTATATATATATATATATGTATATATATATGTATATATATATATACATATATATATATATATACACATACATATATATAAATATATATATATATACATACATACATATATATATATATATATATATATATATATATATATATATATATATATATATATATATACACATACATATATATAAATATATATATATATATATATATACATACATATATATATATATATATATATATATATATATATATATATATATATATATATATATATATATATATATATATATATATATATATATATATATATATATATATATATACATATATATATATGTATGTATATAAACTACTGTATTATACTCTCACTATGACATAGTGGACATCGACTTTTATTATATTGGCTATACTTATTTTATTGCTCAATATTGGGCTTTGTTCAGTTACGGTTCTGTTTTTCTTACGTAATCTCTATTAATGGCCGTTGCCAGAAAGCTGCCGCTTTTTTCTTTAATACTTTTGTCAGTAGTGATTTTGAGATGAACGAATACAATGATACACGACCAAACGCCAATCTACAAAATGTTTTTTTAAAAATCATCAAAATATAATTTTGAAAGAGATAACTTTTCACGTATAAATATTGTAAAACAATTAGCTTTTATTAAAACATTTATTTGTTAAAAAAATATGGGATGTAGATAACAAATGTTGTGCTCTACCTAAAATGACCGTCCAGGACGTTTTTGTTTCATTCCATACACTGAGTCTGAAAAACATACTTTTCTGGCCATTAGCTGTATTAAGATTGCCGCTGTAAGTTGTTTCTCCACTCCTCCAACCTACGTAAGAAAGTTCATCTAAAATAAGAAAACAAATGTAATATAATTGGTTGTAGTAAAAGTAGAATGGTTCCTCATGTGTTTGTATTAGATGGTTTTCCATAATGTGATTCTTATTAAAGCATGACATTATGGAAGAGTAAAAGAAATTGGTTATAAATAGACTATGACATCTGAAGTGGTGAATACACCGTACAGATGTCAAAGATATCTGAGATTAATAGTCATTGCAACACAAAATACATTGCTAAATAGGCATAAAAGATAAAAATTTCAATAAAATATAGTATAAACATTCTGATATACAACATAAATATAGTCAATCACGTATCAAATTGTATCATTTGTTTGTATGTTTCATATAAATGTATCATATATTTTAAAAATTAGAAACTTTAATAGTACATGATACTGTTTTCAAAAACTATTAACTAATATCAATTCACTGATATATACTATTGATTCATAAGGTGTCTTTGTTCCATAATTTTTCTTCTAGGTTTAGAAGATCTTTTTTCATCTATAACCGGCAAATAAATTCAATAAATCAAAAGAGATAGTCATGCAAAGCTCTGATGGAATCTCTTAACCCTAAAACACTAAAGATTTCTTCATTCTTTGAGAAACTGAGAGACAATGTCATCAGTGTCATTTTTTTTGTAACCTGCATCTTTTAAGCTGGAGCGAATAAAAAATTCTTTTTTAAAGCAATCTCATAACTGTAAAAAAAAAAAGTATAAAAAAGAGATGAAACCATACTAAACAATCAACATTTACTATATTTGAGGCAAATATAGCTGTTTAGAAAAAAACAAGACAATACTGTAAATTAAATATAAACAATATTGTAAATAAGACAATTACCATATTATTATTATTTTCAGCTGATTCAGATACTTTTAAAAGCGTGACTTTACGTATGGCAGATTGAAGGCAAGATGCTTGCAATTGACTTGGCCAATACACCAAACTTTTATTGATCCGACATAAAAAGCAGATTACATTTATGGCACACATATTGTTTTTTTATTGAAAAATTCAGCAAGCGCAAATTTTGTAAACTTTATCACCACCTTCAGATTAACGGTACATCAGCTAAAAAAAAATCACAAATAAGTTTATGATCTAAAAAAACTTCAGACTAACATTCTTTATTGAGATCATAATTTTTGTTTAACTAAAAATGTTAGTTAAAAAGTTATTGAGACTTATTTCCTTATGTTTAATGTAATCGCAATTTT
>NC_061164.1:36195945-36200945 GCF_022113875.1 Hydra vulgaris
TGTGGATCTTTTACCAATATTATGACCTAAAGATTTTTTTTAAAATACCTGTCAATTTACTATATCTATTATAATAGTGTTTGACAGCAGCTATGTTAATATACTCTTTAGATTTTTTTATTTGAAAGTCAAGATCATTTTTAAAAATTCTAAACGTTAATTGTATTTTTTTTTCATGTATATAAATGAGTCAATGTTTATTGTTTATTACGAGGTTTATTAGTGTATAACATATATGATTTTCATTAAAAAATATACTAGTAATGATTAGTATTTTATGTATATTTTCCTTGAACGCAAGAGAACAATTAATAAAGAAAGAACAACTAACGAACAAAATTAACTTGCTTAATTTCGTAAATAAGCAAGTCAATTTTCCGAATAAAACCAGACTATTTTTAGCAGTGGATTTAAATAATTTACTACAATTATTTACTCGCTAAACGAATATTTTAACGAGCATTCGTCAATTAGTTACAAAGAGTTGATCGTTTTATTTTAATTGTTTAAATCAAATCGTTTAAATCAAATACAAAAATTTGTATTTTCAAAAAAATTACAATTTTATACAAAATAATTAAAAATTTTAAAAATCAAAGTCAGCAGATTAATAATGTCTCGCAAAAGCTTAAAAGATTTTAATAAAAGGCAAAAAAAGGAAAAATAATTCAAAATTATATGTGTTAGAAACCACACGCTGATACACACTTGTAGAAATAACCATTACAGTGCTCATCTTTCGTACATGATTTTTTTCCATCATAAGCTGACTTACTAGTCCAACACCACATCGGTTCAAGATACTAATATAAATACATTTATATTACATAATCATATATATATATATATATATATATATATATATATATATATATATATATATATATATATATATATATATATATATATATATATATATATATATATATATATATATATATATATATATATATATATATATATATATATATATATATTTGTTTTTTTTGTTTATATATATATATATATATATATATATATATATATATATATATATATATATATATATATATTTGTTTTTTTTGTTTATATATATATATATATATATATATATATATATATATATTTGTTTTTTTTGTTTATATATATATATATATATATATATATATATATATATATATATATATATATATATATATTTGTTTTTTTTGTTTATATATATATATATATATATATATATATATATATATATATATATATATATATAAATAATATATATATATATATATATATATATATATATATATATATATATATATATATATATATATATATATATATATGTATATATATATATATATATATATATATGTATATATATATATATATATTTACATTTTTGTTTATATATATATAAATATATATATATATATATATATATATATATATATATATATATATATATATATATATATATATATATATATAAATATATATATATATATAAATATATATATATATATATATATATATATATATATGTATATAAATATATATATATATATATATATATATATATGTATATATATATATATATATATGTATATATATATATATATATATATATATATATATATATATATATATATATATACATATATATATATATATATATATATATATATATATATATATATATATATATATATATATTTATATTTATATATATATATATATATATATATATATATATATATATATATATATATATATATATATATATATATGTATATATATGTATATATATATATATATATATATATATATATATGCATATTTATGAATATTTATATATATAAGGTAGAGTTGGGAGAAAATAGACATTATACAAATTCTTTGAACAACTTCAATATCATAATTATATCATGAATGTACTAAACCTAAAATGTTTTGATACGTAAAACATTATTTCTGTATTTATTTTCACTCCGTAAAATTGACTAAAGATTATAATAAAGTATAAAATTTTTAATTTTAAAGAAGCCATACCTTTAGGGTAAAGTTGAGCCTTACCATTAGGGTAAAGGTGTGATGTAATATGGGACACGCAAGTAACTAAATAACCCTTAAAAAAAGTTATTAAACCCCTTAAAAACTATTTTTCTGAGAAGCTTTTAAATTGTATAGTTTTTACCACTCGCATGAACAAAGGGATGTCTGCAAAATAGAGTGGCAGAAATCTCTTTTTCTACATAAGACAACAGTAGTTTTAGATCTTTTTAAGAGAAATATTTTAAGAAGTCCCCTTTTTATCCAAATTCAAATAAAAATTTATTTAATAAAATAAAAATCTTACATAACAATATGACCAGCAGTATGATTTATAGCAACCGTATTTCACTTCAAACCCCTGTTTAGGGTCAGTTCCTGTTAATATAGCCTCCAATAACATTATCGATGCAAAAAGAACTGTGATAAAAATGATACGCATTGTAATAACTTTCTTTTAAACCTAAGTTAAAGAAATATTGTATTTATTTTATATGCATTATCATATGTATAATAAGATATATGATAAACATTTTATATCTAGTTTATAGAAAATGTATTTAAAATATGTTTTGATAAAAGCATGTTTTTAAATAATTTCTCAGAAAGAAATTCGAAACATCCGTTTTAAACAAACGTAATTACGTTAAAAATAATACTTAAAACAAAATAACTGAAGTTAAAAATTATTATTTTCAAAATAAAGTGTAGAGAAATAGAAAATGAGCATTTTAGAAACAAATTATAGTTTTATTTTATAACTTTATATGTACACACACACACACACACACACACACACACACACACACAAACACACCCACACACACACGTACTTTGCTTTTTACTTTGCTTCCAAATATACTATGTATATTTATAACTATAGCAATAACCAACCATATCAAAAGTTGAAAAGAAAAACTTTCGAATCTTTTTAAAGTTTTATTCACTCATTTCCAGTACTCTAACACACACACAAAAAAAAAAAAGATAACATACAAAAAATGAACAATTCATAGTTTAATTTTGTTGCACTATAACTTTAATTGGATACAGGATAGTATAATAAAGAAATCAAATAATTGCAACCTTAGAATAAACATCAGCTTAAAAAGGTGTAGCAACTTAATCATCCGTATTATCTCTCATAATTATTCATTTCCACGGTAAAATGCTTTTAAATTATTATTGATCGTAAATCAAAAGACAAAATATATTTTGATTGTTGCTACAATTAGTCGCCTACGTTCTTTACACAACAATAATAAATCATTTTTCATTCAAATCCCCATGAAAAAATGACACATTTATTAAATCCTATCAAGTTCTGATTTTATGCATTTAAAATATATTCACTTAGTGCAACCATGTCATCATCTACAAATTTTGCATCCTTTACCTTTCGCTGTTATATCAAATAAATTGTTTTAGAAAAAATCAATTAAATGGTAGTTTGAATTTATTTCTAAAATAATAAAATAGCCAATATTTAAAGCAACAATTAGATTCAAACCTTTTTAAATTTGTGTTCCAAATTTATTTTAAGTCAAGTTAGGGGCCGACAAAGTGAATATGTCAATTAAATGCAGTTTTTACAGTAATAAATAAAGTTTTTTTTTTAAATTTACTTATAAGAAAAAACAAGCGACGTATGGGAGTCATAGGTTCTCAAAGTAATAACAAAAAAGATATTTCTAAAATTACAAATGCATTTAACTCGAACTTTAAATTGATTTGCTCGAATTTTGCATTTTAAAGCCAGCTCAAAGCTGTTTCTTTGTGTGGCATTTTTAATAAAGTACTTTTCGAAAATGCCTGAATAATTAGTATTTAAAAAATGTTTTTTTACTTTTATACAAAATTTTGTTTTTATTTTCATTAAGTTAGAACTATTAAAAATTTGAAGTAAAAAGATGAAAAAATATAATTATAAGAGGTAATAAAAAACAAAACTAATTTCAACAATAGCATAAACAAAATTAAAAACACATCATCATATAAAAATAAAAAAATAAAAAGGTTTAATGTCTACATTTTATTATACTTTTTATTATATAAATAAAAGTTTAGTTTTTTTTCCTATATTTTTTAATAAATATTCTTGCTATATTTAAATTAACTTGACAGCTAAATTTTATCTTTATTGTCATCATTATCATTACATTTAAGAAAGCTGTTGTACATAAAGTACGTAAGTTTTTATTTCGGCCTCCCCCTATCCCATCCTCACATTTTGCCAAACGCTTTATTAAGTATCCTCAACCTCCCTACAAGTACCTACGCTTTCAAACTAGAAACCTAAATTTTATGATATTTTTTTAAATTTAGTTTTTCTTTACTTCTATAATTGACCCACTGTCCCTCCTCAATCGCTTATACGCTATTAGCAGATCCCCTCTTCCCTTCCAAGCGTATGTACTTTATGGACGAACCCTAAACAGAAAAACAAACGAAGAAATTTGTTTTTATACCAAACCCAAATCTTTATTAAAAGACTTTGATAATAAGATTAAAATTTTTAATTAAATGTTTAATCTTTGACTTTAAATAAAATTTTGATGTCATGTGTTTTATCACGAATTGTCACACCTTTTTCTTTAATTGCAAAATATGCGTTGAATTTATTATATTCTATATAAAGAATATAACGATCACTGATCAATTTCTTTGTAAATATTATTACTACTGCAGTATTTATCAAAAAAGTTTAAATTTTACAAAAATCTAGTACTTGCGTTAATCTTAAATAAACAAACATTATTCCTAAAGCACTGGGTACTGGGGCGTTAACAAAAGTTATTGGTGTATAGGTTATATACAGTTACGGCCAAAAAGATCGGACGACCTAAAATATATTGGGAAAAATTATTTTATACTGTATTGAGAGCACATTCGTTGAAAGTACACATTTATAATCAAAAAACAAAATGCTTGAACTTAAAAAAAAAAAGTGATCATAGTTTAAATACGTGTTT
>NC_061164.1:36203445-36205945 GCF_022113875.1 Hydra vulgaris
TGGCATATCAATATTAATAAAATAATACGGGGTAATATTGCGCCAATATTGCACCAATTTTGTTTGCTACTTGGGATATATATTAAATATTATTTTGAATTTTTAGGGTGTTAAAAGTATCACGCTTTGCTACTTACTAATATACTTAAGTTATTTTAAATTTAATTGACCTTTAATAAGAAAATTGTGTTTAGAAATGAGTTAACTTCAAATTTTCAATGCTATATGTTTGTTAATATACAAATAAATTAGTTATAAACATAATTTATAACTATTAGGTTTCATAATTGCAGTGGCTATAACTTCTTTTAAGTAAAAAGTACTTTTGTCATTGAGTTGGTATTCTTCATTTTTTAAATATAGAGTTGAGGCATAAAAGTCTAAAAGTGCCTATTTATTATAGTTCCTTTTAAATGCTAAACATGCATGTTGGCATTAAAGAATCAAACGTTGCGTTGAAGATTGTGTATTTGCCATTCAATAGAAAAATATGTCATATGCTCTTTATAAAATAAAATCATGATCTGTTCAATCATTATAATCTTAAATTATAGCATTATTTCTACATGGTTACCACAGTAAAAACAATTACACTAAAGACCGACAATGTTGCGTTTGACTGTAAAATGCATACAGATTTCAAGCTTACAAATTCTTATTCAACTTTGTTTAAGTTAAATATTAGAATCTACACATTCGGAAGACACTTTGCTGTATTTAATTCACGTTTTTATCAAAAAACATTTGTTAAAAAATAAAAAGACATTCATAATCACCTTAAATGTGTAATAACTGGTAACATTTGGGCTGATATATATTTTTACAACTTTATAAGACTCTACTTTTCCGCTAATTACCTGAAAAAACTTTAAAAGGCAGTTTGTCTTAATGGTTTTGAATTTTATAAGTTTAATATTTTAATGCACGACAAATAATAAAACACGTTTTAAACTATGATCACTTTTTTTTTTTAAGTTCATGCATTTTGTTTTTTGATTATAAATGTGTACTTTCAACGAATGTGCTCTCAATACAGTATAAAATAATTTTTCCCAATATATTTTAGGTCGTCCGATCTTTTTGGCCGTAACTGTATATAACCTATACACCAATAACTTTTGTTACGCCCCAGTACCCAGTGCTTTAGGAATAATGTTTGTTTATTTAAGATTAACGCAAGTACTAGATTTTTGTAAAATTTAAACTTTTTTGATAAATACTGCAGTAGTAATAATATTTACAAAGAAATTGATCAGTGATCGTTATATTCTTTATATAGAATATAATAAATTCAACGCATATTTTGCAATTAAAGAAAAAGGTGTGACAATTCGTGATAAAACACATGACATCAAAATTTTATTTAAAGTCAAAGATTAAACATTTAATTAAAAATTTTAATCTTATTATCAAAGTCTTTTAATAAAGATTTGGGTTTGGTAAAAACAAATTTCTTCGTTTGTTTTTCTGTTTAGGGTTCGTCCATAAAGTACATACGCTTGGAAGGGAAGAGGGGATCTGCTAATAGCGTATAAGCGATTGAGGAGGGACAGTGGGTCAATTATAGAAGTAAAGAAAAACTAAATTTAAAAAAATATCATAAAATTTAGGTTTCTAGTTTGAAAGCGTAGGTACTTGTAGGGAGGTTGAGGATACTTAATAAAGCGTTTGGCAAAATGTGAGGATGGGATAGGGGGAGGCCGAAATAAAAACTTACGTACTTTATGTACAACAGCTTTCTTAAATGTAATGATAATGATGACAATAAAGATAAAATTTAGCTGTCAAGTTAATTTAAATATAGCAAGAATATTTATTAAAAAATATAGGAAAAAAACTAAATTTTTATTTATATAATAAAAAGTATAATAAAATGTAGACATTAAACCTTTTTATTTTTTTATTTTTATATGATGATGTGTTTTTAATTTTGTTTATGCTATTGTTGAAATAGTTTTGTTTTTTATTACCTCTTATAATTATATTTTTCATCTTTTTACTTCAAATTTTTAATAGTTCTAACTTAATGAAAATAAAAACAAAATTTTGTATAAAAGTAAAAAACATTTTTTAAATACTAATTATTCAGGATTTTCGAAAAGTACTTTATTAAAAATGCCACACAAAGAAACAGCTTTGAGCTGGCTTTAAAATGCAAAATTCGAGCAAATCAATTTAAAGTTCGAGTTAAATGCATTTGTAATTTTAGAAATATCTTTTTTGTTATTACTTTGAGAACCTATGACTCCCATACGTCGCTTGTTTTTTCTTATAAGTAAATTTAAAAAAAAAAACTTTATTTATTACTGTAAAAACTGCATTTAATTGACATATTCACTTTGTCGGCCCCTAACTTGACTTAAAATAAATTTGGAACACAAATTTAAAAAGGTTTGAATCTAATTGTTGCTTTAAATATTGGCTATATTATTATTTTAGAAATAAATTCAAACTACCATTTAATTGATTTTTTCTAAAACAATTTATTTGATATAACAGC
>NC_061164.1:36210945-36265945 GCF_022113875.1 Hydra vulgaris
CGAAATACTGACTTTTGCCAAATATACTTTAGATAAAAATAAAATTTTCTTACGTTACTCTAATCGAGGTAATAAACAACAGTAATATTTACTCAAAGTATTATATTTGTCCCCAAAAGTTAATGCAGTTCTATTATTATAAGTCTCTCACTAATTCTTATAATAAAAAGTTATTACCATTATAATTATTATTATATTTACTAACCTGTTATTACTAATATTTATAAAAAATACAGTCACTTTTACTCATATCAGTATGGAAATGTTATCACAGTCAGAATGCACCATGTAAAATTATTCTTGATTATGCTGCAAAATAACAGATATACATAAGATACATATCATATAAGACCTTTTACCTGGAACTTAAGATTTTATCGTGTTTAACTTACTGTAAATCAATTATAATAAATAAGCATATGGTTATAATCTATATAATAACTATTATCTTTTTTTAGTTATTGTTATTTATGTTAAAGCTATCAAGTTAAATTCAAGTTTTATAACTAAAACTTGAATACAGAAATTTATATCAATAAAAATTCTATCAGTATTTTAAACATAAGTATCATATTACAAGTATTTAGAAGTATAGGTATTGTAAAAATAAGTTATTATTATGTATATTATATGAAATTATTGTTAATATTGCAAATGTACAATTTTAAATCAAAATCAAAAAATACCAATAATTAAAAAATGAGATTGATGCATAACAATAAAGCCATTTTTTTTGCATTTAAACATCTAATTATATCTTTATTTATTTCTGACGGTGGGTAAACTTCGTTACCATCAGTCATTTTGCTTGCATAAAATATAGAAAAATCAATGGAAAACGAGTGATTCTGTGAAAACGATTTAAAAGTTTTTAATTCCCTAAATATAACTTATCCATTACATTCCATTTCGCCTGTTTGCTTTTTTAAAATGTTTCTGACTAAAACCAATATTTTGATTGTACTCAAACTATTTATTACAATCACTAGTAGAAACAAAACTTTATATTTTGATCATTTTATAAATGCAAACAGTGTCTCAATGGAATATTTACTACATGTTTAACAGTTTCTGGAACATATGTTCAACAAATATGTTAAACTTTGTAAATTTATTTTTAAAAAATGTATAAAAAAATTCTTTTATATTGGTAATAAATAAACGAAATTTTAAAACAACGTCTTTTTAATGGAGTTTCACAGTGACAAAACACATCAAAAAAAAATTTTTCTCTTTAATTACAATATAAATATAATGTATACAAAAAATATAATGCATAAAAGTTAAATTTTTAATCTTATTTTACGCACAATACGAATTATAAATGGCAACCATCGTGTAAGTTTTGTTATGATTTTTTAATTATCAGTTTTTTTGGGAAACTTGTTAAAGCTCCAGATTTTTCTCCAGATTCGGCCCTGATAAAAACCAGATAAAACCCAAACGAGCAAATATGCTTGATTTTATAACCATTTGGAACCCGTCTGAAAACCAAAACACTTACTCGTCAAAATCCCGTTCCGTAAGCCCAGACAAAAGCAATACGGTACCCGTCTGTCAAATTTGGCTGGGTAAGTTTTAATGTAACAAAATGTAAAATTATGCCCTTAGGACTAACAAATGCAAATTTTAATTATATACTTGTCGATATAAATCTCAATACTTCAATTAGTCTTAAAAACTCTATTTATTATTGTAATTACAGACCATTAAGTAATTATTCTGAGTTGTAATAACACGAGCGTCAATATGACCGTTTTTTACTATTGTATATAGATTATATATTTAGTTAGTATTTATTCCTCCGTTATGACTAACTCCAACTTAACAACCTGTGGTCATGCTTATAAATTGTAAAAAATGTTTTGTCAAAAAAAAAATGTTTTGTCAGCAGATGTCAGGAAAATCTTTTCAAGTATGCAATTCACAAATTTGTAGAATAGTCTACCATCTGATAAAGTGTGTTCAACACCTCTCACAATGTTTAAAAAATATCTAAATGTTTATTGGTTAGAGCAAGTGTACGATTGCATATAAACTCTTAGATCGAAAAAAAAAAGTTGATAGGCTTATTTTATATACCTAATTATTCTTTATGTAAATTATAAACTTAGAAAATAATAATAACAACAATAATTATTATAATAATATGTTGCATCAAATCTCTTATAATAGTTATTTGCCTAAAGATACTTTAAAATCCTCCAATGTCAAGTTTGTTGACATATCATATTTCAATAAAGCCAACCCTAATACTTAAATAAAATATGCTATTTATCATTTTTTTAAATCTCAAATAGTAAAATTATACTGCATGTTAACTGGAACTTGCCAGTAAACAAACTCTTTTTATTTATTATGGAGTATATTTTTATTTGTTGTAGAAATAAAATTAATATGAATTTAAATTTCAAGTTTATTAAACTTGGATTAATTTTTATGTTTATTTTTTAGTGGTGAATATTAAAAACACTTCATTTTAATGTTCTATGGCTGAAAAAAATATTCACTTTATGCCTGTCTAACTCATTTAATTGAGCATGAAATCTTAATCTAACGCTCGTTTGAATTTCGTAATCTCTAGGTAAAGATTTACTTAGAGCCCAAGTTGGTTGTCTTCAGGGTGCAACTATTTTAAATTTAGCCGTAGTAAAAGCAATCTATAATGGAGAATGAAAACACTGATAAAAATAAAATAGTAATAAATATTTATAACTCTTGAAATAAAAAGCGATTACATTTTACATTTTAAAATGAAACTAAATAAATTTTAGACTGATATTTTCAGAAAAAAAAAAATAATCTATAAAAAAAAGTTAATTTCAGGATTTTTTTATATCATAAATTTATTTATTAAAATTTTTTTCAGCTTTTGTACCATTAAACTGAAAATTGTAATAAAGTTTAGAAAATTTGCTCTGGCTAAATTTTTCAATAAAAAAACAGCAGTATGTGTGCAATGAATGTAATCTGTTTTTCATGGCTGACCTATAAAAGTTTGGTGTATTGGCCAAATCACTTGCAAACAGCTTACCTTTAGGCTGCCATACGTGAAGCCATGCTTCTAAAATTAACTGAAAGCAGCTGAAAATAAGAATATTATTTTCTAAAATTAACAGAAAGCAGCTGAAAATAAGAATTTTTATTTTATTTTGGTAATTGTCTTATTTGCAATATTGCTTTTGTTTTATTTAAGGTATTGTTTTTGTTTTCGTTATAAACAGCTATAGTTGACTCAAATATAGTAAATATTCATTGTTTACTATGGTTTCATTTTTTTTATATATATTTTCTGACAGTTATGAGACTCTAGTCAGTTATGAGAAGAATAAATCTGTAAAATATAAGTTTTGTTGTCTTTTTATTTGGGTAAAGTTGTTCAATTAAAAACTAAATACGTCAATATTATTGTTTCTAACTGTTATAAGGTTTTAATTTACGAATATATATATATATATAGATATATATATATATTTATATATATATATATATATATATATATATATATATATATATATATATATATATATATATATATATATATATATATATATATATATATATATATATATTACTGACATTCTCACACGCACGCACGTCTTTTATTTTATAAAGCATTATATTTTATGCAGTAGTTTAATGCAATGTTATAAGTAATAAATAAATTAACAAGTTAAACTAAATCTGCTAAATAACATTATATTAAAGAGATCATTTGTCAATCTCAATATCTTGACAGTTTGTACTAGGTAATCATTTCATAAGTTTATTTGTTTTGATTATTTTAGCTGTTGCACCATTTAATTGAAAATGGCAATAAATTTTAAAAAATATGCTCTGGCTAAATTTTTCAATGGAAAAACTACAATATGTATGTCATGAATGTTTTCTGTTTTTCATAACGAATCAATAAAAGTTTGGTGTATTGGCCAAATCACTTGCAAGCATTTTACTTTTTGGTTGCCATTCGTGAAGCCATGCTTATAAAAGTAACTGGAAACAGCTGAAAATAGATTATTTTGATAATATTTTCTTTACAATATTGTTTTTGCTTGTTTAATTTCAAGTTAAACATGCGCAAGATGCTAATGATCTAAACAGCTATATATAGACACTTTTTTCATTGTTTAGTATGGCTTTATCTTTTTTAAATCTTTTTTTTAAACAGTTATAAAACTGCTTTAGAACGTATAGAATTGTTAGAGTTTACATAGAGCGTTGAAACAGCTGTTTATAGTGATGTAAAAAGGTGACACTGATGAGATTGTACATCAGTTTCTCAAAGATAAAATAATTTTTTTAAATATTTAGGATTAAGTGTTTCCGTCAAGGCTTTGCTTGACCGTTTTTTTCAATTTATTGAGTTTATTTTCTGGTTAAAGTGGAAAAAAGATCATCTTAATCTAGAAGAAAAATTGAGGAACAAAGACACCTTATAAATCAGTGAGTATGTATCAGTAAACTAATATTAGTTAATAAATTTTAAACAGTTCCGTGTGTTATTAAATTTTATGTTTTTAAAAATATGTAATATCTTTATATGAAACATATAAACAAATGATACAATATGATACACGATTGATTATTATTATGATGTATATAAGAATTTTTTATATAAATGTCTATTACCTTTTGTTGTGATTTTTATCTTTTATGCCCAGAAATGTATTTTTTCTGGCAATTACTACTAATCTCAAACATCTATGACATTTTCAGGTTGTATTCACCACAGCTTTTAGCTGTGGCGAATACAATCTATCTTGGAGAATTTTGTACTACTGTGTAATTGTGGTCAAGGGTTAGAGAAGCTCACAAACCTCTATGAAATTCTGGATGGTGCACTTCTTGGGGTTACATTATAAAAGTTTTATCAAAAAAATAGTCCTGATTTGCAAAAATGGTTGACCTCACCTATTTATAACCAATTGCTTTTACTCTTCCATAATGTCATATTTTATTTCGAACATAACATTATGGAAACCCGACAAAGAAACGATCTACGCTTGAAACTATCCTTATAGCCTGTTTTTGTTTGCTAAAATTTTTTTTTATTTTTGTCGTGTTAGTGCTACACCAAGCAATATTCTTCAATTATTTAAGTAGCAATGAATAAAGAAAAGTAAATGTTTTTTAAACAAGATCGATTTAGTAACTGCTTAGCTTTGTACATTATACCTAAATTTTATATTTTACTCAAATAACTATCGGACCAGGACAAATTAGTATTTTTTATACCATAACTTTTAAGTTTCAAGAGAAGGATGTGATGATTGACTGTATTGAAAGCTTTATTTAAATCAATAAAAAGGCCTAGGGTATACTTGCCTTCATCAAACGATTTAAAAATGTCCTAAAGAAGGTGAATGATTTCATGATTGGTGGAATAGCCAGATTTGAATCCAAATTGTTTAATGTAAAAAATGTTGTTTACATTTAAAAAAGTTTTTAATTTGTTATATTTTTGGTTTTGGAGTATTTTATTCCTCTTTTTTTCATTTGTATCTGTTTCATATAGCGTGTTCTATGATCATTATCTCCTAACCTATAAGCTGTTTAACTCGAAAGAATAACGCAGCCTAGCACTATATTATCATTTAAACAAGAAGACTGTTATAAATTTTAATTGTTACAAACTTGTAGAAGACAATATTTTTTATTATTTTTTAATAATAAAAATTAATCGAAATACTAAATACGGTGGCTGAATACAGTTATATATATCAGGATAATATTGTAAACTATATAACGTCAATATTGCCTGGTATTATAACCCCATTATTGATGCGATATTATTTACAATATTAGCGCAATATTTCAAAAATTATCCCGCCATTATTAAAATGTGAACATTTTGCTAATATCGGCTAATACTGATTTTTCAATATTGGCGCAATATTGTAGCGCCAATATTGGTCAATATTTACTTAACAATATTTGCGCAATATTGTAGCGCCAATATTGGCCAATATTGACTTAACAATATTGACGCAATATTGTAGTGCCATTATAGGCCAATATTGGCAAAATGCTGGCATTGCAATATAGACGCGATATAGTTTATAATATTGCGCCAATATTGTAGACAACTTTGCCCAAATATTGCACTAATATTGTTTGCTACTTGGGTTATATCGCTTTTCTGATTGTGCTTCGAATTTTGCATGTTGTAAAAAAGTTATTAAAAAATTATTTCAATGATAAATTTGGTTAGAGAGTTACACGAGTAGGTTTGTTCATTAAAGAAAGAATGTTGCACTGAAAAAGAGAGTTGTATTGAAATAATGTATTAAAGAATGTTGTATTAAAAAAGAATCATCGAGAGAATTTAAGAAAGTTGTATTGATCAGATGATGCACCTTTTGAAAAGTAAATATAGAAAACAACATATTTAAACCCACCATCTGTTTTTGAGAATATTCCGCCTAGTTGTTTACCAACACTAGCAAGTAAGGTTAAAAAAACTCCAACTTCAAGAAACAATTAAATAATTAGATGAGTTAATTTTATTTTTTTTCTAAAATATGAACTGATACTGACATTCGATCTTTGATGAACGGTGAACTGATACTGACATTCAATCTTTGTTAATAATAATAATAATGATGCTACTGTTATCCAGCTTAAAGAAAAGAAATAATGGAACACCAAGCACAAACTTAGTGTTCCATTATTTCTTTTAGAAGTTTACAATTATTATTCATTTGTAGTTAACCATGATGGCACAACTTGTAATATTTCAAGATTTTCAAAAAATAGAGATTTTTTAAATATCAGAATAATATCAAAACTTTCTCTTGTTATGATATCAAGTTATGATATCATTATGATATGAAAGCGATATCATAATTTTACCAAGTTAACTTATTTTATTATCTAATTATATATAATAGCTATAAGGAAACGCTGGCGTTATGGTTTTCTCTTTGTTCAAATAGTATGTTTTGAATTTTTAGCTTCGTTTTATGTTATCAAAAACTTATTGAGCTGTGATATAAAAAACAAAATGCTTCCGTTCAAACTAATTTGCGTGAGAATGTCTGAGTTAGATATAATAAAAAAGCGTCTGAGTTAGAAATAAATATATAAAGTAAGCGGCAAGATACCCAAGCACAAAACTTAAAAAAATGTTACGAAATGAATTTTAAACTCATTTTGTTATTGTTTTTCAATTTTGAAATTGTAAATATAAAATTAAATTGCTTAAAAAAAACAATCAGAAGATGTATATCTCTTAATTATTATTTTAATCAAAATCAAACAGATATCTGTTTGATTTTCATTTTTTATTGTTTATATGATAAGATAACTACATAAAAAGTTTATAGGACTTAGTTATACAGTATACTTAAATACATAGTACACATTTGCATAAATGGTACATATGGTACATAATTATGTACATTGGTCTGGAGGGGGCTCCGTACCATTAGCCACAGCACTGACTTTTACTTAAGTAAGAGTTATTGCTGCGGCTAGTTGTTTAGAGGGGAGTCTGAATCAAAAAACATCATAAAAAAATAACTTGTTATTATAATAACTATAATTTATAGTTATTATTATAACAGGTTGTAATTACAACTTGTTATTGGTGATTTATTAGCGAAATCATTAGCGCAATCATTAGCGAAACTTCAAATTATTCCCTCCCCGCCAAAGTTTTTAAAACGGGCATCATATCCCCCATACACTCTAAAAGTAGCTTGAAAATGGGCCTTATTTTGCCTGTGCTTCCCACCCCCTCCCGCGGCGGATTTAGTTGAAAACCCTGCGGGCCCATATATTTTCACATGGTATAAAAAAGACTAAAAGAACTATCTGTGTTAAAAGTATCATGAGCCATATATGGCTCTACATTTGAAATATTTTTTAATTGTTAGGTTTTCATTATTAACTAAAGCCAATGCCGAATAAATGGTCACGATATCTTCTACCTGATGACATTTATGATATATCATGAATGTCATCAAGTAGAATATATTTGGTCAAATATTTTATAAAGCCGATAGTTTCAAACCAAACAGGGCTAGCCAAAACCGGTTTAAAATATAGTCAATTTAAATAAGAAGCTGAACGGTTTTTTTTGGAGCTTTATTATAACCGAGTTTAAACAAAATTATGTATAAAGGACATAAAAACGATGGAAATATTTGTTTTTTAACTTAACTTTTAAAACATTAGAATTGAATTAGATTTCTTTGTTTATCTTTTCAGGCTTAACTATTATACGATTCTTATTTAGGAAAAAACTTTCTGTCATAAATCAGAAAATAAGGACAGAAAATACTAATAAGAAAAACTGAATAGTGCTATAATATTATCATTGATAAAAAATCATTGATAAAAATCATTGATATCATTGATAAAAAATATTGCTATAATGCATTATTTAGCGCTACTGCACTTTCTCCTTATAATATTTTCTATTTTTAATTTCAAATTTATAATAAATAATATTATTATAATTAATATTATCATTGAAAAAAAATATCGTTTAATAATGAAATTGTTAATAATGATATTTTGTCATAGTCTATGACAAAAATATTATTATTGACCTGTACCAATTTTTCTATATACTATACACATGTACTATTTTTATCACAGACTCCGTGACATAGAGTCTGTGATAAAAATAGTACAAGTTTTATAGGGTAAGAAAAAGTCAGAGGCAAAAGTGTATTTTACTACTAGGTCGGGCATTGTCAGGGAATGTCAGGAAATTCAAACACACATATATATATATATATATATATATATATATATATATATATATATATATATATATATAAATATATATATATATATATATATATATAAATATATATATATATATGTATATACATATATATATATATATATATATATATATATATATATATATATATAAATATATATATATATATATATATATATAAATATATATATATATATGTATATACATATATATATATATATATATATATATATATATATATTTATATATATATATATATATATATATGTATATATATATATATATATATATATGTATATATATATATATATATATATATATATATATATGTATATATATATATATATATATATATATATATATATATATATATATATATATATATATATATATATATATATATATATATAATTGTTTAGCAAAGTAAAAAGTTCCAGGTAACAAAAGAAAAACTATTCAAACTAAGATAAGAAAAATAAATTTATTAGTTAACTTTTAACAATCATTTTAAATTTTTCTCTAACACCCCAGATAGCGAGCTTACATTTGCCCAATTTAAGTTTTAACATTAGCAAATTTAGACCGTTGGGCCAACATTTAGCCAATGTTTTTTTTCGGCGTATTTTTTTTAATTTTACAAATCGGTTTTTTGCAAATATCGTACAATATTTAGCCAATGTTTTTTTTCGGCGTAATATTGCAACTCTACAAATCAGTTTTTTGCAATTATTACTACGTTGGGCCAATATTTGGCTATAAAAATCTGTTCTTACATTTTTATCGTAGACAATATTCGGCCAATGTAGTTGCGGATTAGTATATACTTTTTAATTTGTTTCGAAACGTTTTTAAAAATAGTATCGTTTGACAAAATAAAATTTTTTTTTTTTTTTCATTTTTAAAAAAAAAAAAATATAAAAATAAGAAGCTATATTTATTAATCTTCTAAGAATCTTAAAAGATTCCTTATAAAAAATAAACTTCAAGAGATTCTCGTGACTTGATGTTTTGTTTTTTTAAATAATAAAACATTTGTTAACATTTAAATAATATGCTTAAAACTTTTTTTACTACAATCTAAATTATTAATGTAATGATAAAGGCAATAATTAAATTAATTTTGTGTAAGATCTTAAAGTTATTATTTTATTTTTATTACTCTATTGGCATTTTAAATGTTTGATTTATTTAACAATCCGCCTATAATGAATAGCCTATGAATATTAATAGTGCGCATAGTTACGCATTGTTACGCCTATTGTTCGTTTTGTTAATTACGGTTCTGCATTATGTAAAATATACTATTTCTTTGCCTCTAGAATTTTCTTAGCGCAGTTATATATTCCATGCGGTCATTTGAGTAAAATCAGCAATCAAATTGGAGCTGATACATTTATTTTCAAGAAGAATTAATGTTGTTTGTTTTTTAAAATAAAAATTTAAATAATTGTTAGTTTGCTATGTATATATATATGTATATCTATATGTATTTTCTCTTAGCAAAAATAATTGAGAATAGAAAAATAAAAAAAATTTCTTCTGGAATATGTCAAAAGGGTGTTGTGTTATTCTTCATTTTAAGGTATCTAAATATGTAATTATTTTTCATTTTTTAGATTAAGTTAGAACTAAATTGACTGGTAAAATAGTTTATTTAGTACAACAAACATTTTAAGTAATATTTGTTTTATTTTTTAGAGCAGTTTTAGAGAAGCTGATCGTTTTTTTAGTAAGTTCAAGTTATTTTCTCATACATAAATTAAGGTTTTCGATTTATTTCAGTCTATTTTATATTTCTCTATATCTACATATATAAATTCTCTTAGGAAAAATAATAAGGAATAAAAAAATTAAGAAAATTTCTTCTGGAATTTGTCAAAAGAGTGTTGTGTTATGCTTCATTTTAAGGTATCTAAATATGTATTTATTAGAAATTTTTTTAAACCAAGTTTAAAAAAATTGTTAAACCAAGAAAATTGTAGAGATTTATTTATTAATATATACTATAAATTATATAATAATATTGGAGGGAGTAAGTTAAAAAGCATTTTTAAATTTATAAAAAGAAATAAAAATACTTTTCAATATATCTGTTTTTTTTGAGGTAGATTTAAAGTTTCAGGTTTTCAAAATTGTAGATCTTTTTAATGTATAAATAGACATTAAGTATTTCTAAGTAGACATTACGTATATATAAAATCTTTTAAAATTTAATAAGTAATTATTTGTTTAAATAAGTAGTTAATTGTTATAATTTATTAAGATTTAAATTATTAGAAAATTCATGTTTACAGAGTTGTTATTAATCATTATCGAGTTGTTGAACCAAAGAAATTGTAGAGGTTTATTTATCAAATATATACTATATATATTGTAAAAAAAATTTTGGTTTTCATATGTTTTCACTAATAAATAGTTCTGTATATATATATATATATATATATATATATATATATATATATATATATATATATATATATATATATATATATATATATATATATATATATATATATATATATATATATATATATATATAAATATATATATATACATATATATATATATATATATATATATATATATATATATATATATATATATATATATATATATATATATATATATATATATATATATATAACTATATATAACTATATATAAGTATATATAACTATATATAACTATATATAACTATATATAACTATATATAACTATATATAACTATATATATCCTTGGAGTTGCGACAGCATAATAGTGTGTTAGGAGAAAAAAATTTATAAACCCGCGTTAATAACCTGTTTTCTATCGTACATAATGCATTAATAATGCATTAATAAGTTTTATTACGTGTTTTGTTCAATGTTTTCTCCCAACGCATGAACTATGACGCTGTCGCAATTTTTTGTTTTTTTTTATTAGAAATAAAATAAGTTTTAATAAGTTTTTGCTGATGTGGTTGCAGGTTTTTCTTAACTTCTATCAAATAAACTTAAGAAACCTGTATTACTTTTGATGAGAGCAAATTAATTTTATTTTGCATTTGTTTGGTTTCTTTATATATATTTGTTTTCAAATTTTTTTTTTTAATTTTTCGAGTATGATTTTTTTAGTTATAAAGTTTTTTTATTTTATTGTTAACTTTAGATTAGTAAAAAAAAAAGAAATAATTAGTGTTGCTTTGATAAATATGTTTAATGAAAATGATGACATTGAAATGGATGATAGGCTAGATGTGGTTTTGTATTTACAAGATGATGTAAGTGCTATAAGGCGTGTTGAAAATAATCGTAGACGAAATGAAAGAAATAGACTTAGGCGAGATGAAATTAATTGTTTACAAAATGAAAGAAATAGACTTAGGCGAGATGAAATTAATTGTTTACAAAATGAAAGAAATAGGCTCAATCGAGATAATGTTAATCGTCGCCAAAATGAAAGAAATAGGCTCGATCGAGATAATGTTAATCGTCGCCAAAATGAAAGAAGAGCTGTTGGACAAGGACGAATGTATTCTATAGCGAGAAGTAATGCTATTCCAGATTATAATTACTTAGGAGAAATGAATCAAATTTGTCAGCACTGTGGTGCTAAGAAATTTCCAGATGAAACACATTTTCTATGTTGCCATAATGGTAAGGTAGCTTCGCCTCCACTTTCACCAATTACACAAGCTTTACAGGATTTGTTTACAGGGAGTTATGTAGATTGTAATGCTAATGCTAATTTTTTAAAACATATTCGAAATTATAATGCCTGCCTTTCTTTTGCTTCTTTTACAGCAAATGTAGTTCAACCAATGAATCATGGGCTTCCATGTTTTAAAATATGTGGCCAGATTTTTCATCGTGTAGGTAATCTTAGGCCAGATCAAGATATTCCACCAATATATTCTCAACTATATATTTATGATCCACTTGCTGCACTAAATTTTAGAATGCAACACTATGCTAATGATCTTTGTTTACGTGATTTAATGTTTCAATTGCAAACTATAATTATGGAACAAAGTCCATTTGCTCTTGCATTTAAAAACATGGCTGAAGTAGAAGATGAAGAAATTCGTAAGGCGGCTATAGAAGGTCGCTCAGCTTCTGTTGTAAAAATGTCTTTACTTGAAGGCGGTGATAGATGTCGTTATAATCTACCTTCACATGATGAAGTTGCAGTTGTATTTGTTGGCGAAGATGGTGCTCCCCCAACTTCCAGGGAAGTTGTTATTTACCCAAGAGGTCATCCTTTAAAAATTGTATCAAGTATGTCAGCCAACTTGGATCCTATGGTTTATCCGCTATTTTTTCCAAGAGGCGATGCTGGTTGGCATAATCAATTGGTGCATAACCCTGAGCGTGCCACACTGGTTAGAAATCATGTTACATTATCTCAGTTCTACAATTATAGACTTTCTGTTAGGCAATTTTTCTGTTCATTATTTTATGGCAAGAAACTATTTCAGCAGTATGCTGTAGATGCTTATGTAAAAATTGAAGGCCAGCGTCTTGCTTTTATCAGAAATAATCAAAATAAGCTGAGAAGCGAGCAGTGCGATGCCTTACATGAACATATTAACAACATTGCCAATGATCGTAATATTAGACCAGGACGAGTAGTAGTTTTGCCATCATCTTATGTAGGAAGTCCTAGAGCTTTAAAAGAAAACTTTGAAGATGCTATGGCAATTATTAAAAAGTATGGTAAACCAGATCTTTTTATAACTTTTACTTGCAACCCAAAATGGCGTGAAATAACAGAAAATTTATATCCGGGTCAGAATGCGAATGATAGACCTGATTTGGTTACTCGAGTATTTAAACTCAAGTTAAATAACCTCCTCAATGATATATTCAAACATGGTGTATTAGGCAAAGTTGTAACGCATGTTCAGGTTATTGAGTTTCAAAAGCGTGGTTTGGCGCATGCCCACATTTTACTTCATTTAGCAAATGATAATAAACTTGAAACATCACAGGATATCGATAATTTGATTTGTGCAGAAATTCCAGATCCGATAGTTAATTGTGAACTTTATGATATTATCAAAACTTGCATGATTCACGGCCATGTGGGTACTGAATCCAAATTCTTCCTGCATGAAAGATGGGGTGTGCAGCAAAAAATATCCTAAAGATTTTAATGCCAACACAGTAGCTGTTCACAATGGTTATCCGCGCTATAGGCGTCGTGATAATGGGTTGGTTATCAATATTAAAGGCAACAATGTAGATAACCGTTGGGTGGTACCTTATAATCCTTGGTTATCAAAGAAATATCAAGCCCACATTAATGTTGAAGCTTGCATGTCTGTGAAGGCTGTTAAATATTTGTATAAATACATATACAAAGGGCATGATTGTGCGAATGTTTTGATAAATGAACAGGTTAATCACGATGAAATAAACACTTTCAGATCAGATTGTGTATTTTAGAGAAGGAGAAGAACAAGTGGCGTTAGATTGTGCTGCTCAACGTGATACACACCTTACGGCCTGGTTTAAATTGAATTCTGAAAATGAAGGAGCCAATCGCTATTCATATGTTGACATTCCATATCACTTTGTATTTGATGATAAACATTGTAAATGGAAGGTTAGACAAAGAGGTGGAAATAAGGTGATAGTAAGAATGTATAAAGTTAGTCCAACAGGAGAATTATTTTTTCTTAGATTGTTACTTTTACAAGCAAAAGGAGCAAAATCTTGGGAGGATTTGCGTACTGTTAATGGAATAGTTCTTGAAACCTTTCGTGAAACGTGTGTTTTTAATGGTTTGTTGCAAGATGACACTGAATGGCAGAATACTCTTTCTGAGGCAGTTTTAACACGAATGCCTAAGCAAATCAGGCATCTGTTTTCAATTATTTTAACCTTTTGTGAACCTGATGACCCTTTGCATCATTGGAATTCATACAAAACCTTTATGATGGAGGATTTTATTCATCGCCAAGTTCCATTTATATTAGCTGAACAAGCTACTCTTCTTCAAATCGAAAAGATTATTAATCAAAGTGGTAAAACGCTATCTGATTATAATTTGCCTGTTGTTGATGAATTCATAGATTTTAATCTAGAAAATTTAAATGATAATGTTCAGCAATCAATTGACGAAGCTAATCGAATGAGACCGCTTCTTAATGTCAATCAATTAAATGTAAGTAATGCATTGAACGAGCAACCATGTGTAGAAAATCAACATTCCAGATTGTTTTTTATGGATGGACCAGCCGGTAGTGGCAAAACTTTTACATATAATTGTTTGATTGCTGAAATGAGCAGTAGGGGTGTTAAATCTGCTACAGCTGCATAGACTGGCATAGCAGCAACTCTTCTTACAAACGGATCTACGCTGAACGGGTTATTTAAACTTCCTGTCCCAATACTGGATAACAGCACATGTAATGTGACTCCTAACTCTATTCAGGGACAATTTTTAAGGCAAGTTAGTTTGTTTATGCTTGACGAGACATCCATGATTCCCAAACACGCTTTATATGCAATCGATCGGTTGTTAAAAGATGTTTGCAACAACAACTTTCCATTTGGAGGAAAAGTCATTCTTTTTGGTGGTGACTTTAGGCAAATTTTGCCTGTTGTGAAAAGAGGGAGACCAGCTGAAGTTGTAGAATCATGTATAAAATGTTCTTTACAGTGGCAATGGGTGCAGAAGTTTACATTACCTGAAAATATGAGAGTACGTGATAGAGAAGGAGATTTTTCCGAATGGCTGCTAAAACTTGGTAGTGGAACAATAACTGGCAAAGAGGAAGATCCTTTTAAGGGATGTATTGAAATACCGCAACAGTGCATTATTAGAGAAAACTATGATTAGTTTAGTTTAATAAATAAAGCATTAATATTTAGAAGATTTAAAGTTTACTTTAGTTTATAGTTTTGGTTTAGTTTATAGTTTTGTTTTTAGCTTTAGTTATTTTTTTCTTACTTTAGACAACTTTATGGATGAAATGAGGTGGATGGGTAAAACAATTATTTAGATATGTATATATTTATATGTTAACATTATTTTATCGATTATTATATATTTATTTAAGTATATATTTGTCTTTAGTGTCAGGTGGAAGTATAGCTGGTAGGATTGTGTTTTATATTTTATATATTTTGTATGGAGAAATATATGTAATAGGTGAAAAAATTAATTAATAAATATGACACTTTTGAACTAGTTGCATTATTGCCCTATATATTTATTTAAATACAAAATATTGCATGTTTAACCCTTATTAATTTGCTCCTTTTTTTTTTTTTTTTTTTAGCATCTTCTGTTTCGAATGAAAATGGTGAGGTTATGCTACTTTTTTTTTTTTTAATAATTGCAAATGTATAATTTTTATTATACTCTTCTATTTTTAACTTTAGATATTTTTAAGATATATTATAACTTTTTATATTTATATGTTAACATTATTTTATCGATTATTATATATTTATTTAAGTATATATTTGTCTTTAGTGTCAGGTGGAAGTATAGCTGGTAGGATTGTGTTTTATATTTTATATATTTTGTATGGAAAAATATATGCAATAGGTGAAAAAATTAATTAATAAATATGACACTATTGAACTGGTTGCATTATTGCCCTATATATTTATTTGAATACAAAATATTGCATGTTTAACCCTTATTAATTTGCTCTTTTTTTTTTTTTTTTTCATCATCTGTTTCGAATGAAAATGGTAAGGTTATGCTAATTTTTTTTCTTTTTTTTAATTGCAAATGTATAATTTTTATTATACTCTTCTATTTGTAACTTTAGATTCCTTATCATTCGAACAATATTAAAATTATCGTTCCCAACACCCGGGACCTCTTTCAGAGAGGTTCTTCAATAAATGGAAACGTAATGGCGGTATGGATGAGCCCTCCTTTAAATGGAGGGCTCATCCATACCGGGGTGTTGGGAGACACCGAAGAAAAAACAGCAACCAAAAGGATGTAAATGTCTTCTATCAGTAGAGATATTTATGACATTTTAGTTGCTGCTTTTTCTTCGTTTTTTTTTTTTTTTAATTTTGTAATTTTTTGTTTGGTGTTTTTTTTTATTATAGTTTTGTAATTTTTATTTTAAATATATATTACGTTGTATATTTGTTTTGTTTTAATCTTTTTTAATAAAATTTTTAATTGTTTTCTCACCAATTAAACCTGACTTCAAATTTAAAGCCCTCTTAAATACCCCTCCCTAAATTCTAAAGTCGAAAGTTGAATTGATTCGTTATCCAATTATCATAATATAATGATGCTGCATTCTTTTGTTAAAAACAATTATTTGGTACTGCTTTTAAAATTTACCAAAACCCAAGGCAATATATTTAGCTATATAAATACAATTTATTTATCTCAATTCCATTCTTAATCTTTTATGTTTATAGTTTGGCTCCTTAAAGCATTTTATGTTTTTGCTCTTTTTATTATGAATATTTTAAATCCGTTGTGATGTCTTTTAAATTAAACTAAAGTTTACTAAAAGCCAACATAAAAATTACGTTTTTGAACAACACCAAAAGGAACAGCTGCATCCCTACAGCAACTGCTGCAGTATCACAATAGGTTACCAAAAGCAGGTATACTGTTTTCCAGTTGTTGTTTTTTTTTTCATATATATCTACTTATTTATATAATACTTTAGTACGATTGTTTATATCTCATTCATTTTTTTTTTGTTGTTTATCTTTAAGTGTTAATAATTTTAATCTTTGAATGATATTAGTTAAACAAGTCGGCTTTTCATTAAAGATATTGGTTTCAAAATTGAACATCATTGGCAAAATGCTTACAAAATTAGGTAGTTTTTAAAAATCTGTTTTCTACTTAATACACTTTTTTTTTTAATATACTTTTTTAATATACTTTTCTATAACAATTCTACTAATATGGAATCACGTAGCTTTTTAAATATGTTTAATTGTCGTCCCTATCGGTAATAAATATTTTAAATTATTTGATATGGTTTTCTTTACAATAGGCTATGCTTGGCTCCTCGGTGCTGTAAATGGTGGCTTCAACTTTGTTTTTTTTAAGAAAAATGTGTTTTATATATGCTTCTGTTTTAAAATATTTTTGTTACATATTTAACTATATATCATGTAAATAAATTTCTTTTAAAGATAAGTTAACTTAATACTTGCTTTTTTACGGATTTTCAAAAAGTGAACAAAGGTTTAAATATATTTTTTAACTGTCTTTTATGATTTTATTAATTTTATTAAATATTACTTCAAATATAAAATTTACTATATATAAATAAATAAAAAAATTACTTAAAAAATATTGAGTAAAATCTAATTGCTTTTATTATTAACCTGATATATACAAAAATTAATGAAATAAAACTAATAATCTAACGCCAAGTTAATGCAAAATGAAATAAATATGTTAATACACGTTAGCTATTATAGTAAATCCATATATTCCTTTGTTTTTTTATAAACAAGTTACTGCTGGATTACTAATTAAAAAAAAGGTTGGTTTAAATAATAATCTTTATCATAATATATAGGATCCGTATGCAGGGTAAGCCCTTTTCGGAATTGCGATATATTTTTCAACTTATAGTTTTTCCGGATATCCAACTTCTATGCCTGCAAGTTTGAGTGTAATATTTTAGATGTTTTAAAAAATATATTAATAACATTTAAAAGGTTTAGGTGCGATAGTGACATATTTTGAAGCTCTTCACTCAGTGAAATGAAAAGTTTAAAAAATAAAAAAATGACTCAGCTTAAAGCAAAGTTAAGAGCAGAATATATTCCCAATATTTACCTAAACAATTTTACGGAATTTGAAAATTTGACATCAATTTTCTGTGCATATAAGTTAAGTCATTTTGTGGTTAACTTTATCTTTAATGAAGCTAAGAGTTCTCTTAAACTAAGAAGCCAAGAAAAATAAAAGTGAGCTCAACTAAAACAAATGTATAAATAAATTTATATTTCATTAGAGAAAGTAAATAAAGATTAAATTGACAGTAATAATTTATTTACTACTAACCCGTATTACGGGTTGCTTACAGCTAGTCTTTATTAAATAAACGAAACATTTCAAATGTTCAATTTATTTAACAAAGAAGACATTTTAAATGTCTTCTTTATTAAATAAATCAAATATTTGAAATGTCATATAATGTCATATGTCATATAATGTCATATGTCAAATGTCATATAATGTCATATAATGTCATATGCCAAATGTCATATAATGTCATATGTCAAAAATTTGAAATGTCAGTATAAGTTTTTTTTTTATCATAATTTATTTATAATAGTTTAGATTATATAGCTATTATAAGATATATTATTAAAGGTATTATTAATATAAATGTGGCATTGTCAATGCCATTGTCAATGCCAATGTAAACTACAATGCCATTGAAATTGTTAGAAGCTGGTATTTTACATTTTAAATATGTCTCTTTTGTTTGATTTTTTTTTGTGTTTGGTTTCGAAACCCCATCTACTAACATATTAAAACAGTGTACAAAAAGTGATGCTACTAGAACTTACAGTCTACTTATGTAGAGCTTTTTAATATTCTATATTTCTGAGGTTTAATTACTTTGTAATTTAACAATTCTGGATATTTTTCATATTTAGTTTGCTTACAACAATTAACAACTTTAAGCTTATACATTAACTTTAGTTATAACTTAACTATTAATGGATTGATTTATAGATTTTTAAAGCAATACAAGATTGAATTTCGCAGAAAGCTAAATTTCTGCTCTAGAGACAAAGAAAGGAGGACAGCAAAAATGACCAATCAAAATAAAGATTAAAGAGAAAAAAAAAATTGGGTATAACTTGGTGTAGATGATTTATCCTCATTTTCTTATAATAAAACAAAAAATGTTAATAAATTTTAGGATTTACCTGTAACTCCAAACTCTTTACAGAAGTTCAATGTTTGCTCTGAGAAGTTGAATGAACAACTTTATTAAATGGTAAGTTTTTATATAAAAGTCTTTATGTCTGATGATTAAAAATTGTTATTCACAGCTTTACAATTTACAACTTTAAAAACTTTTTCATATATTACGGTCAAAAAGTCATAGTGTTAATTAACATTTTATTGTGTAATAATCAACATATCAAAGTTTGGTCGGGAAGCGAGAGCGATCGCTCTCTAATACTGACCACGGAAAAAATGGCTAGGTTTTCTAGTCGATTTAACGTAACAAAAATTTTTTGTTAGGTTTCAAAGTTGGTGTCACCAACTTTAAAATCTATTTGAATTCAACTGTTGAAAAAAACAACAGAGTTTTCATATCAGTTTAAAGTTTTAACAGTTGCTGGTGCTTTATTATTATTCATTATATAAACGTTTATTTAAATTTATATAATAGACGAAGGTAATACAATATTTTGATACATAATATTATTTTTAAAAACTGTATTATTAAAATTCAGAATTAAAATATGTAAAAAAAAAAATTCAAAAACATTGGACAACTTTATATTTTAAATAACCACACTTTTTATGGAAGTGAGGTTATTTGAAAAGAAATTTTTTTTTACGAAAAAATAAAACTATAATATTATTATTGGATAAAAGAAACAATTTTTAGATAAAATAAAAATAAAGTTTTTTACAGGAGAAATGTTTTTAATTCTCTTGTATTTTAATTTTGTGACTTGTCACATTTTCAAAACACAGCACTCGATTAAGGTATTATGTTTTTTTGGTGCTACCCATTTAATTTTTCTGAAACTTATGTTTTTCTTAGTGTTCGTTCTTAGTCATCCTTAATAATAAGATCCATACTAACATGTATAATAAGCTCCATACTAATATCCAACTTAAGTACGAATCCTGTTGGAGAAACATTGTTTTAATATGAATTTTTTTGTTGTACAGTGCAATCTGTATTTTATAAGATACACAAAACAATTATCGTTAATGTGTAAGCTTAAAGATTAACGAGAATTGTTGAAAAGTGTCAGTGCCAGAAATCGAATGCACACCTGCAAATTTCATAACTCATAAAAATATTATGAAGCTATTAGCAAGTATATATTTTTATAATTAAAAATTTGACCCTCTTTTTTAATTTTATCTGTTTTATAAGTGATTGTTGTAATTACTTTCATAAATTCTAAATATAATATGTAATTAGTTGTATAGTTTCTTAATAATACAATTAACTTTAATGTTCAAGATAAAGTTGTATCCTTGAAATATATGCTGGTATTATTGGCACAATGAGCAAGCATTGAAGTGCAACTTGGTGAACTACAAAGCACATCAAAATTAGTTATAAAAACTTGAGTAACAAAGGTATGCTAACTATTGTATTGCCTGAAAGAGTGTCATTGCCATTAAAAGCAGCAAAGAATTCAAGTACTCTGGAAGAAAAAAGACAAGAAAATACTTTAGTAAATAGTAAATTTTTTTTTATGATTTGTTTAGGCATTTTGTATGATATCTTAGTACAACTTATATTCTTTAAATAAAATACTCTTTGAAGATTTCTTGTAAATGATATTTTATATTAATTTTAGTCTAAACATTAGTTACTTTAACTATTGCCAGGTTCTGTACTTTTGCAGATCAATTATTTAGCACAAATTGGAGTTAAGACAAAAGAGATTGTATATGTTATTTACTAAGAATTGTTTTTTAAAATGGCATAGCTGTAAAATTAAACTATACTGTGAGAGGACAAAAAATTGGAATAGGAAAAATGTTGATTGCATATGTTGCTATTGGTTTGTGGTTTAGAAAAGTTTATTTTTTTTAAGTCTCAATTTTGCATTACAGAATTAATTTCAATTTGTTATGTTTCTTTTGTGCATAATTAAACAAACAACTATTTTTTTTTGGCAGAAACTGTGAAGTCAAATAAGCATGGCTTATGCAGACATGTGATAGAGATAATGGAAGAAAAAATAATAATAGTGGGTACCAAATATCATCAGCTAAACAGGATTTAATAACAAGTTGTTCAGCCAAAATCGAAACAACTCTATAAATTTCATAGTGAATTTTTTTATTTGAAACTCAATTTGTCAGTTTTTGGTGTAAATTTGGTGTTTGCAATATGTATATTTAACCGAGAAATTATGTTAAATAAATAAATTTTTATACTTGTATCATACATTCTTTTTTTTCTCTATAAATTTTTAATGTAGCGATGCAAATCATTTTATTTGTAACAACGATCTAATGTTGCATAAAATGTTAGGCCGATATACGATATACGATATTCGGCTAATGTTGTATACAAGTTATCATTAAAATAATTGTTGTGTTGTGGGCTAATAAAAATCACAAAAAAAATTTTTCTTTGTGTCTTTATTAACATGAGAGTATGTTTGATATACAAAAGTACATTCTTTAATTGGAATATATCTATAGACGCAGCCATATTTTTGACAATAAAAGATGGAAATTAGTATTGCGTATGTCCTCCATTACAATGGATCACCTAAAAAATTCTGCATTTCATTGACACCACTAGTCTTTAAAGTGTAGTTTGATTCAACTCGGATTATGTTTTACGGATTTCACACTTTAACTCAGTAACAGTTTTAAATTGGTTTCCGGATGCTTTAGCGTCATAAACTTTTCTTGCTAGCATTCCCCACACATTCTTAATCGGTTTTAAGTCCGGGCTACAAGCTGGCCATTCGAGAACCGGGATGTTGTGGTCTTTAAACCATTTCATAGAATGCCTAGATGTGTGTATTGCAGCATTATTTTGAGCTGAAATATGGCATTATCGTCCATGTTTTTATTCATATAAGTTATAAGAACACCATCCAACATTTCTGTATACTTTATCGAGTTTATTTAAGGTAAACCTAAACACAGAGTCAATTTTCCTGAATAAGAAAATCCACCCCAACCCATTAAACTTCCTCCACCATAATTTCGTTTTGTTTGTGGGTCATTTACTCCTTTTAGATCATGCCAATAACAACTGTGAGAGTCCGGACTATCTAAATTGAACTTTTTTTCATCTGAAAATATTACGTTTTGCCACTCATGAGTCCAATGCATATGGTTTTTAGCAAACTGTAATCTAGCAATTTTATGGTGGTTTTTTAACATTGGTTTTTGGTGTGGTTTGTTACACTTTACGTTTTGTGTTGTACGTAGAATATGTGTAACATGTTTATTGGTGACAGGGAATAATAATTTATCCTTTATTTGTGTTGCATTCAATTTATTTTTGGTTGCTTCGAAGCGAATTTGATTATTTTGCCGATTTGTTAATACTTTGTTGCCGTTTGTTGCTTTTCTTAAACCGTAATTGTCACCTTTTGCAATGTAGTTTTGTACAACATGGTCAGATCTTCCAATTTTTCTTGCTATTTCTCGTATAGAAAGTGCTGGTAAGATTTCTGTGCCACGTTATAAATTAATTTGTATTTTTTCAGCATCTGTCAAATACTTTGCTTAAGGCATTTTATAAAATGCAACAAAAATGATACTGGCAGAACAAAAGATCAAATTGCTCTAAAATTTATCAATTTATTTGTGTAAAAGTGATTAAAAATTAATAATTGCCGTTAATAAACTGATTGCTTTTATAGATATATTCCAATTAAAAAATGTGCTTTTGTATATCAAACATACTCTCATGTTAATAAAGACACATAGAAAAATTTTTTTATTTGTTATTATTACCCCACAACACAACAATTATTTTGATAAAAACTTGCATGCATATCAGTTGACAATTTATAGAAAAAAATTAAGATAAAAAGAAAAAAATTGATGCGTCTAAACGAATATGCCTCAGTGTATATATTAATATAGTAGAACTTAATGAAAATTTAATTAAGAATAGAATTGAATACAACATTTTGTCAATGAAAGTTCAAAATTGAATCAACGTAAATACAACGTTGGGCCAGCGTTTAAAATAATACGTTGAATCAACATTGAAAATAGAAACATTTGCTGACTTTAAATAAACGTTTTATTAACATTGGTTTTTAGTTGTTAGCGACGTCGCATTTGTAACCATTTTGTTATAAAATCAACGTTGGCAGCCGATGTTCGGCCAAGGAAACGCACAACATTGTTTTAATATTTTCACAACGTATGTGTGCTAGCTGGGTTTTTCCTTTTTTTAATTCGGTTAATATTTTCAGATTATTCAGATGACGTTTTTGTTCAACAGACACACAATTTAAAACTTTTAAAAATTGTTATGTTTTTTTAATTTGGTTATAAATGTGTTAATTAAAAATGTTTTTCATTTTACAACGTCATTAGGCATTTTTTTGAAGCCGCATTCGGTTATGATCTCCATTTTTTCTGTCTTGAGCCATTACTCAGGCATAATTCTACTAACACATTTTATCATTGATGGCAATGTTAAAAAAAAATCATAAAAAGTTGCCAAATACTTAGTCCTATTGTTGATGCTATAAGTTTTTGTGATCAACTTTCATACCAATTATAATTATTTAACACATTTTAAGCGGGTACTCTAAATAATATATAGACAGGTACTAAAATGAATCCGTTGATAAATAGTTATTTGCGCTACGGTTACGAATACATTTAAAGTTTTTGAAAGTTAGTTATAGGGAAGGATGGGTAGGAGTGAGCAAAGGGTAGGAGTGAATCGTTAATCCTACAGCTAAAACGGGAAATGAAAAAGACTCAAAATTTTCACCAAATAGTTACATATAAGTTGTTGTTACCACAATCCAAGTTTTTTACCGCTCCTTGGTGCGGGTGTCTGCATTTACGCTGTCATCCCCTAATTTTTGGGCAAAAGTAAACTTTTTGTAATTTTTGAAACTTTTTTAGCGAGCATACCATTTGTTTCGAGACATTAGATAGCCGTTAAAAATTTACATATAAAAATGTAGTTTTTAGAACAAAGTATTTTACATGCAAAAACCATGTACTTATTGCACATTTAATGTTTTAATCCAGTTGTACTATTAGTGGAGGAATAAGCCATTCCTTAAAGGGTAGGAGTGAACCACGGCTCACTAATACTTCACACTAAAAGAGTTTTGACTTCAGCGTAAAAACATCTTTATGTTTGACTTTTATATCTTAGTATATCATTAAAAAATTTAAGTGCAACATTACATTTATTTTTACTATATGCTTTAATCCCTCGAGTCTATAAAAAAAACAACTTCGAAAGCAAAAACTTCCATTAAAGATATGAAAGATGCATTTAATCCAAAAAGAAAAAAGGATTAGAGTAACTACAGTAACTTCTAAAATATTGGTATCTCGGCCAACTTTTTCTAGAACAGTAAAAGGCAGCATTGCCATTGCAAGTTTAGTTTAAGAGTAGCAATAAATAGCCGACCTCTTGTTCAAGGGCTAATATATATACATACTGTAAGAAAAAACTAAAGTTATTTACAAAATAAATAATAACAACCAAAAAACATATACAAACGTTATATATATGTACGCATATATATACATATATATATATATATATATATATATATATATATATATATATATATATATATATATATATATATATATATATATATATATATATATATATATATATATATATATATATATATATATATATATATATATATATATATATATATATATATATATATATATATATATATAAATCTATATATATATATATATATATATATATATATATATATATATATATATATATATATATATATATATATATATATATATATATATATATATATATATATATATATATATATATATATATATATATATATATATATACCCAAGTAGCAAGTAGCAAACAATATTGGTGCAGTATTGGCGCGATATTGGGTATCTTGGCCTAGATTGGCCAAGATATGCAATATTGCGCCAATATTGGCAAACAATATTGCGCCAATATTGGCATATCAATGTTGGCCAATTTTATCATACGAATATTACGCCAATATTATTATCCTAATATTGGAATATAATATCGGCGCAATATTGACATGCTAATATTGGCCAATATTGATATGCGAATATTGTTGCAATATGGTTTGCCAATATTGCCACAATTTTATTTTGTTTTCATGACTCAAATATTGGCCAATATTGACACAACGAGAAGAAGTGTTTGTATTTTATTTAAAACAGATTGAATCACAAAAAGAAGTGGTGGTGGTTCATTTAAAAACAGATTATATCACGAGAAGAAGTGGAAGAATATTTCTGTACTATAAGATAAATTTTGAAATAGTAAGGTTACTTTTATATAAAAACAGTTTGAGTTAATCGCTTCTGCAAGATTTGTATATATATTTATTTTGTTAAAGATATTTATTTAAGTAACAAATACGCTATATGATTTAACATTTAATAAGTTTGCAAATGAATAAATTTTAAATAAGTTATTAAATCTAGATTTAGGTTTATCTATTTTTTATTTCCCATCTTTTTTATTTACTTTCAAACTGTTTTAAGGTTTTAAATTTATGAATAGCAATTACAATATTATAACATACTGTAAAAATGCTGACACCTACTTGACACCTAGTAATATCAGCCTTGTGGTATATATATATATATATATATATATATATATATATATATATATATATATATATATATATATATATATATATATATATATATATATATATATATATATATATATATATATACAGCGGTGGCTAAAAATTAAAGACCACTCATTTTTTTTTCAAATTTTATTTTTAACCTTAGTATAATTTTATTTTGGAAAATGGTATCAAAAAAAGAAAAACATTTTTAGAAAAAATTTTTATTGTAATTTATACTTATTATAAAAGAATTTATAATTTTTTTACAAAATAATGTTAAAAAATTAAAAAACTGACTAGTAAAAAATATAAATGGAAAAAAAAATTGGACAAAATTTTAAGACCAGTTTCAAAAAAATTTCAAAAAGCAATAAAAAAATAAATTAGAAACGTGTTGTTCCTCCATTTGTTTTCAAACACTCTTGTACTCGTTCTGGCATTGAATTCATTAAAGTTTTGATTACTTCATCAGGCACATTTTTCAAATGATAAGAGATAGAAGATTTCAAATCTTCCAAATTGTAAAGTTGTTCTTTACCAAGCTTGTGATCAAACCACGACCATAAATTCTCTATTGGATTCAAGTCTGGACTATTGGCAGGCCATGGAAGCACTTGAATTTTATTAGAATTGAACCAATCGCTAACAAAATGCGCTTTATGACACGGCGCATTGTCTTGCTGAAAAATAAATCCATCTTGCAACTGCCATAAATCAATGCTAGAAATAAATGAGTTTTCCAAAATTTCGATGTACCTTTGTTTGTTGAGTCTACCATCGAATAAATGAAAAACGCCTACTCCACAGGCACTCATACAGGCCCAAATGCCTATTGAATCACTGCCTTGTTTTGTTCGTTTCAAAATGCATTATTCATCAAACCGTTCGCTTGGAAGTCTACGCAACATAACGCGACCTTTTCTGTTGTCTACCTCAACGTTTATTTCATTACTAAAGACCACACGGCTCCACTGATCTGTTGACCAATTTTATGTAGTTTGCACCACTCTTTCCTGGCAAATTTTTGTTTTTTATTTAAGCGTGGTTTTTTTGCAGCAGCACGCCATAAATAATTTAAATTGTGGAGGACCCTTTGCACAGTTCTAGGGCTTGCTTTCAGACAATTTGACAGTGTCCATTTCGTAGACAAGTCTGTAGATGATGCTTGTCTGTTTTCTTTCATTAATCTCACTAACGAGCGAATATCAAGGTCATTTGAAATTTTATTGCGTCCAGTCCTATGACGATCGTTAATTGACCCAGTCACTTTGTATCGTTGAATTATGTTAATAATGCAAGACTAAGACCTTCCGAGCTTTTCTGCTATTTGTCTGATGCTAAAGCCTTTTTCTTTTAATACAAGAGCCGCGTATCTGTCTTTTTCTTCGATCTTTGCACGCATTTTTGCAATATTTTTATATCCTTCCCAGTAAGCACAAGACGCATTTTCGACACTTATAGACGTCTAAAACTAGTCTAGGTAAAGACGCACTTTTCTAGACGTTTTAAAGACATCTTTTAGACGTCTTTTATAAATGCGATTTAAAATGACGTTTAAAAGGCGTCTTTTTCAAAGATAAAAAAACGTCTAAAAGATATCTTTTTTTATGACTTCTTCTAGACGTCTTTAATAAATGCGTTTTTAAAATGACGTTTAAAATGCGTCTTTTTAAAGTTTAAAAAGACGTTTAAAAGACGCATAATAAATAGTCTAAAGGACGCATCAAAAGACGTCTACATCATAAGGCTAAAAGACGTCTTTTCTGAGACCTGTTTATAAATGTGTCATTATGACTTCTTTTTGACGGCTTTGTCATTACGTGTTAAGTAGATGTCGTTTATTCAAAGTAAAAACATAGTTTTTATTATTTGTTCAAGTTTTAAGTGTAAATTACTTTAAATTAAATTACTTTTTTACACAATTGCTAAAATTGTTGTCACAGGAATCACTAAAACAATTGCTATAATATTAATATATCTTTTTTTTATTAATAATTATTTTTCTTTTTTAATAGATAGTTGACGGATCATGATAATAAGTGAAAATGGCAAGAATAATAAATATTTTAAATATCGGTATTTTTAGTTTTTATACACCCACAAGCCATATAATAAGTTAACTATGCGGTCAAAAATTAGCTAGCTGTACGTTTGTTAAATATTATTATAATTAAAGGTAAGTTATAAATGTTTTAAATAATGTTTTGATATATATATTTGCTATTGTTATTTATTATTTTTATCTTTAATGCATCAACCGTTGGTGGTGATTACAGCAATATTATTTTGATTGCTGGTTCCTATGTATATTTTGTATATACGAAATTATAACAATATGTGATGCTATAATTACAATGAATATATACCACATACTACGCGAAAATGTTACGTCATGTACTAAAATTTATCTTGAAAAAAGCGTCTAAAATACGTCTGAAACGGGTTTTTATAAAGACGTCTTCATTTAGACGTCTTTTAGCCTTATGATCTAGACGTCTACAAGTGCGCCTTTTAGACCTCCTTAAAGACATCTTTAAAACGTCTTTCAAACGTCTTTGTGCATACTGGGTTATTGCAATTCAAAAAATAAATGTTTATTTAATATCGAAACTCAGGTTTCGACATTTTATTTTATAGCCAACATAATAAGCAACTAAGACAGTTAAAAAAAACAATCTATTATTATTTTTAATAAGTGTAAATTAAAGATTTGAAAGTGGTCGTTAAATTTTGTCCAATTTATTAAAAGAAGATTTATAAGTACTCATCAGTTTTTAAGAAGTTAAACGCTATTTAATTAGAATTAGATTAAAAAAATTATACCATTTTAATCCGTATATGTCAATTTGAATCTACTTAATTTTGATTTAAAGATTAAGAAACCAACTAAAAAATGAGTGGTCTTTAATTTTTGGCCACCGCTGTATATATATAAATATATATATATATTTATATATATATATATATATATATATATATATATATATATATATATATATATATATATATATATATATATATATATATATATATATATATATATATATATATATATATATATATATATATATATATATATATATATATATATATATATATATATATATATATATATATAAATATATATATATATTTGTATATATATATATATATATATATATATATATATATATATATATATATATATATATATATATATATAGATATATATATATATATATATATATATATATATATATATATATATATATTTACATATATATATATATATATATATATATATATATATATATATATATATATATATATATATATATATATATTTATATATATATATATATATATATACATATATATGTATAATAATAATAAATTTGACCTTTTTGTACCTTCAGTCGACATATTAGAAACTTTTTTTTAGGTTTAGTCGGCAAAATAGAAATTAGATTGTTTATCTCCTGTCGGCAACTTGAAAAACTAAAAAGCTATTTTTTTACTTTTTTTTCTTAGTTACCAAAAACACTTAAATTCCTATCACTCCGCACTTGTTACCTACTCGCGCCGGCCTTTTTATTGAACTCATTAATTTGTCAAAAGAAATATGAATAACAAATAAAGCTTAATAGTGCCTTTAAGAAGTTCATTCAAATTTTTTTCTTGCATCGAAATCAAAAACTAAACCAATTGCAAAATAATAACTTCATTACTTAAAATAACATTATACAAACCGTTTTTAAATTTTTCACAAATTTTGAAAAAACTTAAGTTCTAATATACGTAGTTAAAAACCAAAAAAATAAAGAAATAATGATAACGGTGCGTTATAAAATGCTCAAAGATTTGAAAAAAATACAAAAATATAATTTTAAATTGTTTGTTAAAAGAATTAGAAACCACACGGAGTTACACACTTGTAGTAATAACCACGGCAGTCTTGATCAGATAAGCATGCTTTTTTCCCATCAGTTGATTGCTTGTTTGACCATCACCACTGTTTGTTAAGCCACTAATATACATATATAAATACATTTATATATATTTATATGTATATATTTATTTATATGTATATATATATATATATATATATATATATATATATATATATATATATATATATATATATATATATATATATTTATATATATATACATATATCTTATATATATATATATATATATATATATATATATATATATATATATATATATATATATATATATATATATATATATATATATATATATATATATATATATATATTTAAATATATATATATATATATAAATATATATATATATATATATATATATATATATATATATATATATATATATCCATATAGTGTACACCTTTTCAAGATGTAATTGAGAAAACAAAAATTGTAATTAAGAATCGTAAGATGTAACTGAGAAAACAAAAGTTGTAATTAAGAAACGTAAGATGTAATTGAGAAAAAGAAAGATGTAATTGAGAACACGAAAATTTTAATTTAGATATCGCTTCAAAGGAGTAAGTGTAAAATGGCGCTTAAAAAAAATGGCGCGTAAAAAAATGGAGCGTATAAAATGACGCACTTAAAAATGACGCAAGATTTGTAGCGTAAATTTAATTTTTTAGGGAAAAATTTAGGGAAAAATTTATAATTTTTAGGCAAATGAATTTAACATAATAAACACTAAAAACATTTTAGGGAAAAATTTATAATTCAATTAAAAATTATAATTAAAAATTATATAATTAAAAATCACTTCATTGATCATTTAAGCACCAACTTGTACGTCTTCCATATTTGAAATAGTTGCATAGTGCGTGGTTGTGTGTTGTACCGCACGTGCACAATCTGCTCCCATTATAGTATTTTTTGCCTCAATTACAATTCGTTCTAAGTACTGCATGCGCTGTTCCGCGATCCCGTCACCTAGTACAGGTGCGAATAACTTTAAAATGCGAATTAACGTTAAAAATGCGAATTGTATTTTTAACGTTACTTTTAATTTTGAACCAGATCGTTTCCACCGGGTTCAACATTAGACTGTAAGGTCCCAAACGTAACAACTGAGCTGGTGAATTATCAAACACCCTTTGCAAACGAGCGTGACAAGGAGCATTATCTGTTACGACGACCAAATCCTTCAAACGATTCCCGGATGTAACCCACTAGTGAAACATAGCCAACATCCACTCGTTACAGGAATCTGCTTTAAATGATCCCCTGCGAGTTTCTATCATGACGACATTTGTAGTTGAAATAGCTGCGATCAAGTGTATGTTTAAACCATTTTGAAGCAGGTACTTTCATAATTGCTCTTTTTCCTTGTCTCGCGCGTCCTTGCGTTTTTCTACAAAAAAGGTTAAAATTTGTTTTATTCAACCAAACTATCTGACGACCATTTGTGATATATTCGTTGATGTTGCTAATATATTCAGCTCTTTTTTGTTTGTTTTCATAACTGTTCATTGTAGAAGGCTCCTTGCGCAATTTTTTTAATGAGAACAATCTGTCTTCGAAGTAATTTGCTATTGTTGTTGTGCTAACGTTTATGTTAAATTGTCTTAATATCTTTGTTTTGATGGCCACCAATGTTAATTGACAATCATTTTCAATCCATGTTAATGTTTCTTCGATTTGATCTTCGGTCAACTTTTTCGGTTTAAAACCTCCTTTTCCAATGAAATTTGAATTTCCGCTGCGAACCAATTGTATGCTGTCTTATATTTGATACCTAGCGTTTGCGCGAAATTCACACAATCTTTAAATCGCTCCGCACATTCAACAACTCTTCTCCTGTCATTTGGAGAAGATAAAACATAACGTTTCCTTTCAACTTGTTTAGTTGTTTGTATTTCATGCCGACAAATCGGACAACTTGAATCTGGTTGTTCCAGAACTGGGCGTAAACAAATTTGGTGACATAAATGTTGACACGGATCTAGCTTAATCACAGACTTTCGGGTCATAGTGTATTGGCATATAACACAACGATCTTTCAATTCCATAACTAATACTTGTGCATACAAAAGAAAAATTTAAGATTGGAACTTAAATTCATGTCCAAAAAGACCTTTTGTAACAACCTACAAACTTAGACTGTGAATTTGCTATTTTAATTTGTGTGTTCTCAATTACAAGTTACGATTTCTCAATTACATATTATGATTTCTCAATTTTATCTTACGTTTTCTCAATTACATGTTGTGTTTTTTAATTACATGTTACTACTTCTTATTTACATGTTGTGTTTCTCAATTACATACAACGTTTTCTCAATTACATGTTGTGTTTCTTAATTACATATTACGACTTCTTAATTACAACTTTCATGTTCTCATTTACATCTTGAAAAGGTGTAGTCGAAAGAGCGTTTTAATGTAAAAAAAGTCTCTTACGACTACAATTTTAATTACCTCGTCTCTTAAGATGTATTTGATTGTCGTCGAAATGTCAAAGCAATTAAAATAATGCGGAAGTACATTAAATTTTATTGCTTTTTAAAAGTTTTTTAAAAAACCGCAATTATAACGGCTAGAAAGATTTTTTTTATTAGTGATGTTTTTGTTTTTATATTATTATAAAATATTTTTAAAACATGCGTAAATGTTGCTACATCGACTATCTTATAGCCTGATTCGCAACGGAGTGCTGCTACATCGACTGACAAATAGCCTGACTCGCAACGAAGTGCTGCTACATCGACTGAAAAATAGCCTGACTCGCAAGGAAGTGCTGCTACAACGACTGACAAATAGCCTGACTCGCAAGGGAATGCTGCTATATCGACTGAGGGTTTGGTTTGGGCAGGAAGTCTATCATTTAAAAAAAAAAAAAAATTTATAAACTTTTTCTGGTCTGGTTTATAAACGCGCTCTTTAAAACTACAGTTTATGGGAAACTCTTTTCAACTACCATGCAAGAGTATATATATATATATATATATATATATATATATATATATATATATATATATATATATATATATATATATATATATATATATATATATATATATATATATATATATATATATATATATATATATATATATATATATGTTTATATATATATATATATATATATATATATATATATATATATATATATATATATATATATATATATACACATATAAATATATACACATATAAATATATACACATATATATACATTGCCGCCGAGAGAGGGGGTCGCTAGGGACAGTTTGTACTAGGCGGCATATATATACATATTCATTTTTGTTTAAAATGGTTTGAATATTATTTTTACAATGCAAGTATAAATACATATACAATAGAAGAGAATACATAAATAAATACTGAAAACTGCATAATAATCAAAATAAAGTTAAAGCTGAGAGGGGCTCAAAGAGAACAAGGAAAAGACTACATTATCTAAATTTTTTCATAGAGCTCCTTTATAAAGACTTATATACTATATCGTAATCGTATAAAGTTACCGTTAAAATAGTCAAAACAATTAAATAAAAAAGAAAAAAAATAGAAAACAAAAAAAATAGTCAACAGAAGAAAAGTTAACCATTAAAATAGTCAAACAAATACTAAAAATGTAGTTTTTTTTTATAATCACATTTTGAAAACTTCCTTTTTTTGTTTGAAACTTAAGCGAACTTAAGGACTTCACCGATAATTTATATTCCTTATGACAGTCATTCCATAATTTGACTCGATATACAACATTCTGAGAATATTGATATTCTGAGAATTTTGTTTATCGAGTTCAATATACTTATTTCTGAGACTTTATTATATTTCTGAGACAAATTATAATTGTTGTTTACATTTGATTTCAAATTATTATTTTGATTTAGATTTTTTTAAAACTTGTTGTTAAAATTTTCTGGTTAGAGGTTGTTGTATTATCTATACTTAAAAATTAGATGCTGATAGGTATTTATTTCAAATAACTATCGTTTTCATATCTTCCATAAATGGTTTTGCATGTTCTTGTTTGTGTTTAGAATATAAACTTTTTTTTTGGTTTTGCATGTTCTTGTTTGTGTTTAGAATATATAGATTTGGCAAGCGTGATTTTTTAGCTTATAAACAATTTGGAGTTTTGTTGGCTGCGTAATTTATGAAACAGTGAACTAGTCCAAAATATATCAATTTATGACTTTAACATATGGGCAAACTTGGTAATTTTAGACTGGATAAACTTTATCTGGGGGAAGCCAGGATAAGTTTTATATCGACAAGATTTCTTTAGAATTCTATGCTTTCTTTTTTAATTGTTTTATCATTTAAGAAGAGTAAAGCATTTTGTAGAATGTTCAGTTCTCGTGTTTTTTTATGAAATTGGGTATAATATGTTTTCTCGACATTAATTAAAAGTTTATTTGATTTAAACCAAATATTTACTTTAGTTAACTCCGTTTACATATCAGTATATGAACGTTTTGTATTGTTATTGATAAGCAAGAGATTTGTACCGTCTAGAGGTTCTTTCGGGATTTTTTTATATTTTATATTTCCCGTTACCCTGGAAAATTACCATAATCCCCCGGGCAAAAATTAAAGATTTACTTATGTAAATATTTTATTATATTAGGACAAGTATTTATTCAAAATAAAACTAAATTAATGTACACAAAGCTAATTAACATTTTTAGACTGACTTTAAAAGTCACCTATAATATAGAAAAATGTAAAATCAAATCATAATTTTTTTTATTAAACGTGATTTAACGCAAACATAAAAGTCATTGATTATAATAAATGCTCTTCTGTGGCTTGTAAAACGTGATTTAAAACATTTATATAAATTTCAAATACAAAACGCTAGTTACTCTTTAAAATTTGTAATTAAATTTATTATTGAAGACCTACTTACTTACTTAACCTGTCAATACGTAGAGAATAACATTCAGTTCTCCACGTATCAAAATATTCCTAATATTTTTTAATACGTTCAAAATATTATTAATATTTTCTTTAACCCCGAAACTAATTTTTTCGATCTAATTTTTTTTTTTTAATTTCAAATCGCCGAAACCTTGTTCTTATCGTGATTGATTCAGTGTAAAAATATTTTTTAGTGAAATTGAAATCGTTAATATAGATAAGGAACAGGAGTGGTCCAAGAACAGATTCTTGTGGCACACTGCTAGAGACTGTTTACCAATTAGATTTATTGTTACCAATGGTTACGCGTTGTAGCCGGTCGGTTAGCCAGCTTTTGATCCAATCGTGCAAGTTGTCGGACACCCCATATGATTTCAGCTCGGCAGCTGACAACGGTGCGGAGCTTTGTCGAAAGCTTTAGCAAAGTCTGTGAATATGATATCGGTTGGGTAACCTTTGTGAGCACCTTAAGTCAGGATGTCGCAAGTTTCAAGTAGTTTTGTGACGCAACCTATTCCTTCCTAAAACCCGTGTTTAGCAGAGCTGATGAGTTTATTTTTGTTTAAGTGGTCAGTAATGTGTTTGTGTAAAAAGCTCTCCATTGCCTTGCAAGGGACAGAAATGCGTAAGATAGGTTGATAGTTTGAGGGGTTCAACTTGCAGCCTTTTTTAAAATAGGAGTAATTTCGGCTTTTTTCCATTAAGATGGTACTTCTCCAGTTTTAAGCGATTCAGAGAAGATAATGTTTAGTAGGATAGCAATACCTGCAGCACAGTGTTTCATGACGTGTGGTTAAATACCGTCGAAGCCCATTGATTTGGATTTATTCAGATCTAAATGTTTTATGCTAGTTGAACGAGTTGTTTTATACTAGTTGAACGAGTGTTGAATGTTGGTAAAGACCCTAGCGGTTCGATTTGGAAAACTGATTGGAAATATTCGTTAAGAGTGTTGCAGATAACTTTAGGATCTGTTGTAGTTTAATTATTAGTTATCTCAAGTTTTTATGCTGTTCGCGTAGAGTTGGCTTTTTCGTTCGGCTGGCTGCAATAAACTTGTATAAAAAAAGTATGCAAAAATAAATCTTAGTTTTAAAAAAACTTAGACTTTTATTGCATAATTTTTTAAAAAGGGACGTCACTTAGATTTTTTACTTTTTTTTCAGGCATGATTTATTTAATGGAGGAATTAAAAGTAAAAGTATGTGCTTTTTTATTGCGTATTTTTTTTATTGCGTATTTTTTTTTTTTTTTTTTTTATGATTTTAAATAGTAAAAAAAAAAAAATACAATGAATTTTTAATACTTTTTTTATTTTTTTTACTCCCAGAAAATTTATGCGATTAAGAGCTGAGCGATTTATTAAGTGAGGATCAACAATACTATCTATATAGTACTTCGACTCGGTCATAGGATTCTAAAAAAGTAAATTTTCTGATTTCTTTTAAATTTGTTTTTGTTATTGAAAACAAATTTAAAACGAAACAGAAACTTTACTTTGTGATGGTTAGAAAAAGTTATTATTGTTGCGAAAGTAGAAGAATTTGGTTTGTAATATAAACTTAATACACAATAGTTAATTGAGACCTAAAATGTTTGAAATTTTTATAAAGTCTTTGTAACTGTTCAGTTTGAAATTTAAAAATGGTTTTTGTGATTTTTAGGAGTGCATTAAATCTATTTTAAATTAAAATGTACAAACTTTTTTTTATAGGACTGAAATTTCAATATAAGAATATTTGATTTGTGTTATCTGATCATACTGCAAAAATTTTTGTTTCTTTTCTTATATGAAATGCCATAGCATCAAACTTGTTTGCTTTAATATTTTCTTTTTAAAATTTACATATAGCTTATTTTAATTTATATAGTAATTTATGGATATAATGTATGTAAAGCACTCTTTAAAAAAATTCTATAAATTTTTTGTTAACATAGTATAGTAGAATAACGGTTATAAGCTTCACTTTTAGTTAGAGTTCAACATTTTTTAAAATAGCTTTCTGTGAGTATGGTTGATTGTATGTGTTAATTATATAATTATGTTTAACAATTTATATAACATTCATATATGGTTTATCTTTATATTTCTAATACTTTAGAAATCAAGAAATATCAGAGGAAGATGAAATTGATAAATTGTCTGGTAAGAATCTGTCAGAATCAATTTTAATAACTAAGCTAATTTATTGCATTAAGTATTTTTGAAGTCAATATTTAACTGTGTTGTATTATAAATTTAAATAATAAATTTGTTGTAGTTTCATGTTATTTGTTGAAGCAGTTTTTAGTAATGCTTTGATTGTATATCATTTACTTTAGACTGTGGTAGTACTTTTTCACAAAATTTAATAGAAAGGCTAAAAAATTCTCAAGTAGCTTGTATTTTTTACCGATACCTTTTCTTTATTAAATAATTAAAATGTAAAGTGTAATAAAAAACAATACTTTGTCATAAGTAATAGAGAGTATTACTGCAGTACTATCGTGTGATAAAAAATTAGGAAAGAAAAAAGCTTTTATTTATATTAAAACTATACAAATAATATATGTGTTTGTATAATTTTATGATGATTATATAATATATTAACATCCCGTAAGTCACTAAAATGGCATTATTAAGGAGGTGGGTTGGTCACTATTATTAAATTTCACTAACAAACAAAACAAAAAGATTTCAAAGTTTTCTTTTGCAGAGCCTTAGGTTAATTAAATAGCTCATTAAGTTAAATAAAAATAGTGACGTAAAAAAGCTAAATTTCTCCTACTTCTGGTTTTTAAATAAATTTAGCGTTGCGTAATTATAAACGATCTCTAAAACAATAGAATAAGGGTTACATTTGTTCAACAATTGATTATGAAAATTAAATTGGACTAAATTTTTAGAACGCATCTTTTACAATTATATCTTATTTTATATACTTTAGTTACAATTTCAATAGATAGTTAGTTCCTTATCTGTTTCAGCTGAAACAGGTATTTGAAATTTATTTGACGTAGACTTATGACGTATGCGATGCCTGAAATCAAGTCTCTGCTTAACGGGGCACGTCATCTTCTTCTTGAGGTGGTTTATAAACACTGTTACAATAACCATACGTGTTATATATTAAAATATATTTCAATCAAAATTACAATACTTTTTTAAATAAGTTTAAATGATATAAAGCTAAAGGGGCGGTTATGAGATGTTTCCGAATAATACAGTACTAGCAAAAAGCAACCCGCAATACGGTCTGTTACATAATATATTTATAGTGGCTGTTTTCCACAATTTAATGTTGCAAAATCTTAACTATTACCCTTTTAGAAAAACGCCTTCCGCTTGAAAAATTAATCAATCTGTAATATTAACATAAAAATTATGAGGAGGTAAAATAATTTACCAACTACTACTTACCATTTACAATTACTACTAAACATTATTTAATTAATTTACAACTGACATAGGTCATAACAGTGTAAGGCAGAACCATTTGCATCGACCTTCCAAAGTTCAACACAAAACGTTTTTAGTTACTGACACAAAATAATAACACTTCATCATGATTTAAATTGACGAAAGTATCAACTAAATCTTTTTAATAATTTTTATAACATAAACCATTAAGATTAAAAAGAAGTTAACTTAAATTATACAGGAGTTATTAATTTTTTGGTATCCCCTGGATTAATTGTTCCTTAGAAAAGAAAATTGTTAACTTAAAAATGTTTAACGCACAAAACTAAAAAATTTATTAAACATAACTAAATTTATTATAAATAACTAAGCAACTGAGTAGAATTACGTTTCAAACAAAAAAAATTTAATTTACAATCAAACATGGGTATAACAGTTTTGAAAAAATATGTAAACTTAATGCATTAATGCATCATAATACAAATCTAAAAAAAAAAATATAACAGATAAGTAGACATAAAAACTTGCAACCAAGCTGACCCGACCCGGGTCTTGTTAAGTCTGTTTAACACAGACCATTTCTATATTATTTGTTTGTCCTCTTTATTTCATTAATTTTTAGTAAACGGTAATTTGCCACCATTTACTAAAACTTCCTTTTGTAACTCGAAGTTTAATTTTCCTAAATATTTTGACACTGGTAATGAGATTTCTCCCCTCTTTTCGCTTTAATAATAATTAGGTAAGTAGAGTTTTTTTTATTAAGAGTAATCCTGTTTTCTGATGAAGACCTTTTACCAAAATAATAAAATGTAAAACAATGAATTACATATATAAGAACGTTTTCTTTCTTTCCTCAAAAGTGTTGCAAATTCAGACTAAGCTAACTAATTAGTTAAACATATAAATAAAACTTAAGTAACTCGATATTAAATGCGCAAAACTACAATATTCTCCATGTTTTTAAAGGTTTTTAGTTACGACCCCCTATTTACAAAGTTTCCCTAACATACGTGCAACAAACTATTAGACATAAAATAGATAAAATGTAAAAAAAGTTTTACTAATAGCATATATTTATATCTATATTTATATCTTTTTAAGTAATAAAAATTTACAAAAGGAAATCAGGTTGTTTTTTTTCAAAGAAAAACAAACAAAATCCACCTCACAACTACCGAAAATCGAGTTACCTATTAACAGTAACCTATTTTGAAATTGCAGTTAATGTAATTTATATAACAGACATTATTATATTTTTCAAGAATAATTAAAAAATGCTACACAACACAACCTAGCTCTAAAACAGTAACACCGCCTGGCACTAAATGCTGCCAAATCACACCTCTGCTATGAGTACACCGCTTGGCTGGCAAGGTTATCAAATATGCTTAACACAATACCAAGACGCACCACTTTGAAAACACGGAAACAACATAATTTAAACATAAATACGTCTATAAATAAATATGACTTTATGTAACACATATAAACACATTTTACAACTAATGAACGACAGATATATTTATCAAATATGATAAAAAAAACTATTAATAACATAATTAACAACATAATTTAAACATAAATACATCTATAAATAAATATGACTTTATGTAACACATATAAACACATTTTACAACTAATGAACGACAGATATATTTATCAAATATGATAAAAAAAACTATTATTGATAAATAAAGTTATACATGCAAAATGTGTTCACAACCTTTAACAGTAAATTTTTGAAATGAAAATCTAAAGACTGTAAATTAAGAACATAAGAAAATATAACAATATGTGTGTAAAATTTTTTACCTACTATACCTTGAATAAGATGTTTATCAATTTTAAAAAACAAACTATTAAATGCTTTAGTTCTTGAACATGCAACATATAGTTGACCATGAGAGAAACACGGTATTTTAGATAACAGTAACTGGTTTTAATAATCTACCAATAAACAAAATTAATTGTACCTTAACTAAAGTTAATTTCCAGCATTTCTTAATTAAGTTCCAGCTTCTCTCTAATTGTTGACAAATGATTAATATAGTAAATTTTATATCATATTAAATTTTATATCATATTAAACTAAAACCATGTTAGTATTTAAGATATGTTCTTTATTATATAATATATTTAAAACATAGCTTTAAATCAAATGATTATTTTTATCATGAGTTATGTAATAATTTTGAATTTGCCACTACTAGTGATACTCAGATAGAATCAGAATCATAAAGTGTTAACTATTTTAAAAGATTTAAACTTAAGTTAAAAACTTAATTCAAGTAATATTAATTTTATTTTGATATTACTTATTATAGGAACCACTACTGTTCTTATGCAAGAGAAAATATAATCTAACCAAAAATAACCAAGTACCGACTCCTATAACGTAAAAAAAGAAAAAGATAACAACTTTTATGCATACTCCGCATACTATAGTTCAAGGTATTGATTGTCTGTCTGCAAGTTGTTTTAGAAAGAAAAGATTTTAAATGTTTTTTTTTTCTATGCTTTTACACATTTTGTTGGTTGTTAAATAGTATATTTTATTTATTTTATTAATGTTTTAAAGTTATTTTTTTATTTTTTATTTTTTTTTCTTTTGTTATGACATTTTATTTCATTAGTATGACATTTATTTTATTATAGCATTTAACAAAAACTATTTTGTTTCTAGCATTCTAGTATTGTTTATTATTTTACGTGGTTGACTTTTTGATCTTGAAAATATTAGGATCAGCAATGGGAAGATTTTTCAGAGGAAAGAGAGTATTTTAATATAGTGCGAAGCCAAGGTGGCGTGTGTATTTTCTACATATAAAAAAAAGATTGTTTAACCAGACACACCTGCATTTGTTTACCTTAGAAGAAAAGCTACTAAAAAAGATTCCTTATCGAATGGAAAGTCTTTCATTACTGAGAAAGGTATGTGAAATATTTGAAATTTATTTTGGTATGCATTCATTTTATTAAATATTTGATATTTATTCATTGGTATGCATTCATTTTACAGTACATTATTAGTAAAAAAAGCAAGTAATTATCTTTAAGCCATTAGAAGAAATATTTGATATTTATTTTGGTATGCATTCATTTTATTATATATTTGATACTTATTCATTGGTATGCATTCATTTTTCAGTACATTATTAGTAAAAAAAGCAAGTAATTATCTTTAAGCCATTAGAAGAAATATATTTTTTCAAAATTTAATAATTTTGTTTATTTAATAAATAGATATTTTGAAATAGTGTATTTGGTTCTTGTGTTTCAATGGTTTTAAAAGTTAACTTGTGTTTCGTTCTTTTGTCATACTGTTATATCTTTATTGTTAGAATTTCAGAAGAAAGTTTTAAATGCACTGGTAGAAATGAAAGAGATATTAGAAAAGCTCTTTCCAGTAATCAAAATAATATCACGACAAATAGTACTGATATTTTATCGAAGAATTTACAACAGTCTTTTAGTGATTATGATGACAGTTTTTATGACTTATGGATGAGGTCTGAAGTTAGGTTATTTCAAATCATGACTTTTTGCAACTTTTTTATTGCTTTTTTGGGATTATGTATTTGCTTAAGTTAATCTACTTGTAACTTTTTATAAATGTATTGTAAAAATAATGTAATGTAATTATTTTCTTAACTCTTTAGGAATTATGATAACAGTTTAAACAGGTGATGTCTGAAGTGGTGATTTTTATTAAACCATAACTTTTTGTATTTTTAAACTATTACTTTTTGAACTTTTTTTATAATTTTTTTTTCGATTATGTATTTTCTTCAGTTAATCTACTTGTAACTTTTTATATATGTATTATAAAAACATTGTGGTGTAATTATTTTGTTAACCCATTAGGTTTACAAACTTTCTAAAATCAGAGGTAAGACAAATACAAAAAGTGTGAATCAAAGGTTAGTTAAAAATAGTTAGAAATAAAAATCATATTGAATCTTGTTATTATAGTTTGTTTTAAAAATATGTGATATAAATATATGCACTCGACAGATCAAATGGTAGTGGTCGGTACAAAAAAACATTCATACTTTTTCCTAATTGTTCTGAAACTATTGTTAAATGAAACTTTTTTTTTCAAAACATCTCTTACACACCATATGTTTTCATACGACTAAACTTGGATCGATACCATTACACAAAGCTGTCGCATTCACTATTGCAAAAAAACCACAACCATCTCCATTTGGTTGCGTTTGACAATCCATTACTTCAAAAATTAAAGAAATGCTTGTTGACAACTCAAAGATAAACGTATAACTCTGTGCACTATCAATGGTATATCATCTTTATTTGAGCTAACAAAAAATGAATCATAGAACTAAACACACTTTGACTGGGAAACAACATCAGAGGACACATTACATAAAAGCACCCAATGTGAGTTTCTAACAATAGTTATCTGCATAAAGCTGTAGTTTTCTGAAAAGCCACCTCAATAAAAACAACTAAAAATAAACGAATTTTGAAATCCAGATATTATAGGAAACTGATATGAAAGCAAACTTTGTGCTATAACAATCAAAGTGTCGTCAAGTCAGCCAGATGGATTTCTTAAAATATCTAAGGCCTTTTCTTTTGATTGTGTTGACAGTTTAACTTACAATGACAATAACTTACAATGGTTTAAAAGTTACCTTTCAAACAGGAAACAATACATAATATATACAGAAAATGAAGAAAAAAAACATATCACAACTTGTGGTGTTCCCCAGGGATCAATCTTAGGGCCCTTATTATTCATACTGTTCATTAATGATTTGTATTTAGCATCCAAAGTTCTAAACGTTATTTTGTTTGCTGATGACTCAAATCTTTTTTACTCTAACAGAAATATTAAAGATCTGTTTAGAATTTTTAATGAAGAGTTATTAAAAATAAATGAATGGATTACGAATAATAAACTTTCATTAAATGTTGGGAAAACTAAATTTATGTTGTTCCACAAACCTAGTAAAGGTGATAACCTTTTTTTAAAACTACTTGATCTCTTTATGAACAAAAAAGTTATTAAAAGAGAGTCAACTAATAACTTTCTAGGAGTGATATTAGATAAAAATATATCATGGAAATATCATATTAGATCTATTGAAAATAAAATCTCCAAAAATATTTCAATGCTATATAAAGATAAACCTTTTCTTAATACGGAATCTTTAAAAATTATATATTTTTCATTTATTCATAGTTATCTTTTCTATTGTAATCTGGCATGGGCAAGTACCAATTATGGGAAGCTCAAAAAAATTTATATCAAACAAAAAGATGCTTGTAGGATTATTTTTGGCGTTAACAGAACTGTTAATGGTGAATCTCTTTTAAAGAAACTTAATGTGCTTAATATTTACAAACTTAATATATACCAAGTTATGCTATTTACGTTTAAAATAAAACATGCGTTATATCCTAATATATTTCAGTTTTACTTTACCGAAATATCTCATAAATATCCCACTAAATTTTCATCTGATAATTTTGTTATTCCAAGATCTTATTTAAAACTCAATTCATTTCAAATTCAATACCGGGGACCATTTATATGGAAAGGTTTTTTAAAAAATATAATTAAAAATAAAGTTCTTCGAGGCATCTCCTTAGAACAATTCAAAAGAGAATCTAAACGTTTTCTATTAGAAAAAACTTTCAATTTTAAAGATTTCTTCTAAAATCACCTAAAATAATTAAACCTGAAAAAGTCATCACTACTCATTTACTATTGTCTTGTGTATCTTGTTTATTTCTTATTAAAATAAAAAATATATATACTATTAATTTTGAACAGACAAATAACATTTATTTGATTTATTACTTGTGTCTTATATTTGTCGAATTAATATTGTATTCTACTTCAATTTTTAACCTTTTAGTTTTTAACTTGTAACTTTGTGACGTTAATGTAAACGGGGCTTGGCGATAAGACAGTTTATGTTTTCTTCTTGCTCCGGCCAATTTTTATACATGAATGGTTTTTTCTCATTGTAAATTTAATTATACGGCAAAGAAAATATTATAATAAAAAAAAAATTAAAAAAAAAAAAATTACTGGAAACAGGAACTGCACAAAAAACGTTAGAAAACTTTGAACTTCTGCATTTACATTTTTTAAATGTATTTTCAGATTTAACACTTTCTACAACACAATCAACTGGCTTATTTTCTTTAACTGCTAATATTTTGTTACCATTATTACAGTTACTGTTAATATAGTTATTATTAGTATTATAATTACTAGGTGATGTAGGAAAAACTTTCACTTCACTAACTTTTATTTTTTTTCTTTCTAAATGATACATTAATGTCGATGTAATTTTTAATGCTGTGGAAGTAGAGTTTGTGTTTTCATCACAGTTTTTTTGACAGTCGAACTCTTACAGATTGAGTAAGTTTCATATTTTGTTTTATTTTATATCGGATTTATTTTATATTAGATATATATTTTATGTATTTAACATGGAAAACTGACTGCAATTTGTTGACAGGTAAAATTATATACATAAATGTGCCTTTAATTCAATATATTATATATTTCTCTGTATCTATATAAATATTATCAGAAAAAACATTAAAAAGAGTAGAAATAATTTGATTATTTATACATACATACATACATATATTACTTTAGATTGATGTTGTTTCTTTTTAATACAAGGTTCTGCATTTATTAATTTTGTGTTTTAAGATTGTGCCTGAAGGTAAAAATAACTTTGTGCATTGTAGTCTAAATCCTTTGTTAAATTAAAAATAATGTAAATAAATTTTGTTTTATATTTTTAATGAACGGCTTCTTTATACAAACTTATAAAAATATATGAATATCAATAAATCTTACTTTGAAATATAGTCTTTGATGAGAAAAGATCTCAATTAGTAAAATTATTTAACGTTCATTTATTTATTTGTAACAGTAGTATAATCAATGGTAATATGTTTAATGATAACAGATGTATAATATTAGGCTCGAAGAAGAGTTGAGTGTAAATGGTAATAGACGACGAGAAATTTTTTTTTTTAATGAAAGAGCCTAATAAAATTAACTGTCGTTAAAATGTAAGAGTTTCTGCTATATGAACAGATAACTTACTTGCCAGAGTTCAGTGTCAAGCGGTGTCGATGTCTATTAATTTGATTTTACATTAGACACTTTAAAATAAAGTAAAGTATGAATTTTACTATTTATAGTAAAAATTAATAACGTTTTCAAATTTAAATGATTTTAATTGTTTGTTTTTTTTCAGTCTCAAACATAATTTTGTTCTCTTTTTTTTTTAGTTGCCTTTGTCATCACTTGATTATTTTGCGTACTGTTGAAAAGCTACACCTGATTTCCAAACTTTATCATTAAGGGACACAACAGCTCCAGTTCACTTTAAACCGGTAATTATAGCTGGTCCAAGCCAATCATGCTCCATACGGTTACTTTGGGACCAATATTTTTGTAATTTTTCACTAAAACCTTGTCACCTATTTTAAAAATAAGTGACTTGAAATCTTTAAATTGTTTTTTTTTCATGGTATTTTTGCCTTTTTTTTTTTGCAATAAAATATTATTTTTCACTAAGACATGAACTGCAAAACGGGAATCCATTATTTCTTGAACCTGTGATTCAGTTGCTTTACTTTCTGCAATGTCAATATTATCATCATAAAAATCAGAATCATTATCATTGAGAGCTATATATGAAAAAAATTGTGCCTTCTTGCCAAACATTAAAAAAAATAGAGTGAACTTAGTTGAAGATTGTTCACATGTGCGGGGACCGAATAACACTGGTTCTAATAAAGTATCCGAAATATTTTGGGATTCATTAGCTACTTTCAAAAGAGCTCGCTTGATAATCTGATTTGTTCTCTCATACTGTCCTTTTGTTTTTAGTTGATAAGCAGATGTTATTAAATGTCTAATTTTAAATATAGAAAATAAAAACTCATTCAAGCTGTTTACAAATTCTCTGCATTGGTCTGATAGTACTTTTTTTGGAGAGCCAAATCGATAAAACAATGTAACAAAACACTTGGAAACAAAAAAAGCAGATTTTTCTGGTATTGAAAAAGCTTCAACATACTTACTCAAAAAGTCAGTAACAATTAAAATATATTTATTACCAATAATATTTAGGTATAGACCAACAAGGTCTATATCTAAAAACTCCCACAATCCATTGACCTTAATCGGTTTCAGTTCCGGAGTACAAGTTTTCATTTCTCCATGCGCTGGCACTTGTCACATTTTTTCACCAACTTTGTAATATCACTAACCATATCTAAATAACATTATGCAAACAATATAATAAGTATTTTGCACTGGAAAAGTTTACGATTATAATTACAAATACGTTAAGTTAGAAAATGAACCATGTTTAAAATCATTTTTAATGCAAAGAAGACAATTATTATATGAGAAAATTTGATATAAAATATATTTAATTGAAATATTTAACTTTGTTACCTAACCAATAAAAAGCACTTTTTAGCTTAATTCGAGTGTTATTGAGGCCAGCATGAGCACCATGATTAGAGTCGTGCACATCTCTAAAAGCATGTTTTTTTCTTCATCTGTCAAAAGAACCTGCAATTTATTAGAAAGATTTACATAGTACAGCATTCCATCTAAGAGAAAAAAATAAAAAACAAGTGTTTTAACACTTTCATCAAACAATTTCAAAAGAAATTTTATTTGAGGACAAGTTTGTAAAACTTTGTTTGCATCCTTTACATTTGTATGCCAAAGGTGTATGCAATCGTTACTTTTTAGAATGTTGCATAAACTTATACAAATACTCAAAGTAACAATTGCATACACCTTTAGCATACAAATGTAAAGATTGCATAGATTGAATGTAAAAATAGCAAGACATTATGAGTTTCCAGAAACATTTAAAAAGGCTAGACAACACAATCTAACTCTAAAGCAGTAACACTGTCTGGCATTATATGCTGCCAAGTCACTCCTCTGCTTATCACCACTTTGAAAACACGGAAACAACATAATTTAAACATATATACAACTATAAATAAATATGACTTTATATAACACATATAAACACATTTTATAACAATATTAAATGACAGATTTATTATTCAAAAACTATGGAAAAAAAAAAATAATAATAAATGAAGTTACGCATGCAAAATGTACTCACATCCTTTAACAGTAAATTTTCGAAATGAAAATTAGGAACATTAGAAAGTATAAAACGTTTTGTGTAACACTTTTCACCTACCATACCTTGAATAGGATGTTTATCAATTTTGAAAAACAAACTATTAAATGCTCTAGTTCTTGACCATGCAAAATTTAGTTGACAATGAGAGAATCACGGTTTTTGAGATATGTCTTTTGTCTATAAGTTTAATTTCGCGTTATGTAGGATAAACACGATTCCTAAAGTAAAATAGATGAAATTAAAAAGATTTTCTTTATTACTATATTTGAACAACTAAGAGACAAATATAACTAAACAATCTAAAGAATTATCTCTTTAAGTAGCAAGCAACTCGTAAAATATATCTTACAAATGGACATTATCAATTGTCGTGTTAAAAAATGCGGAAGAGCTCACTAATTACATGATTTTTATCAATTTTCCTTGTTCTAACTTTCATTTAAGTCTCATCTAAAAGAGAGAGACAGAGGAAGAAGTGTTTCATAAGCAGCATGTTAAAAAAAAAAAGAAACGCAATAAACAACAGTAACTGGTTTTATTATTCTACCAATAAACAAATTTGTTTTTACATTAATTAAAATTTAATTTCCAGCATTGCTTAATTAAGATTCAGCTTCTCTCTAACTGTTTACTAATGATTAATATAGTAAATTTCACATCATAATAATTTTACAAAATTAAAACCATTTTCAACAGTAAGCAAAATAATCAAGTGGCGACAAAGGTAACTAAAAAAAGAGAACAAAATTATGTTTGAGATTGAAAAAAAATAAAAAATTAAAATCATTTAAACTTGAAACTGTTATTAATTGTTACTATAAATAGTAAAATTCATACTTTGCTTTATTCTAAAGTGTCTAATGTAAAATCAAATTAATAAACATCAACACCGCTTGACATTGAATTCTGGCAAGTAAGTTTTCTGTTCGTTTAGGAGAATTTCTTACATTTTAACGACAATTAATTTTATTAGGCTCTTTTATTTGAAAACAAATTTTTTCAAGTCGTCTATTACCATTTACACCAAAAATATCTTCGAGCCTAATATTATACATCTGTTATCATTAAACATATTACTATTGATTATACTACTGTTACAAATAAATAAATGAACGTTAAATAATTTTACTAATTGAGATCTTTTCTCATCAAAGACTATATTTCAAAGTAAGATTTATTGATATTCATATATTTTTATAAGTTTGTATAAAGAAGCCGTTCATTAAAAATATAAAACAAAATTTATTTACATTATTTTTAATTTAACAAAGGATTTAGACTACAATGCACAAAGTTATTTTTACCTTCAGGCACAATCTTAAAACACAAAATTAATAAATGCAGAACCTTGTATTAAAAAGAAACAACATCAATCTAAAGTAATATATGTATGTATGTATGTATAAATAATCAAATTATTTCTACTCTTTTTAATGTTTTTTCTGATAATATTTATATAGATAAAGAGAAATATATAATATATTGAATTAAAGGCACATTTATGTATATAATTTTACCTGTCAACAAATTGCAGTCAGTTTTCCATGTTAAATACATAAAATATATATCTAATATAAAATAAATCCAATATAAAATAAAACAACCCAGTGGGCACCCGACGTCAATCCGACGTCGGATTTACGTATGATTTTCATCAGCGATGTCAAATAGCTACAAGTATAAATTACTAAATAAACACTTTAATTAATATGTCGCTGTGGTGTAGTGGTAAGCGCGTAGGATTTAGTTTCTAATAGACCGAAGTTCGATCACTGCCTAAGGCAACGTTTTTTAGTTTTCAAAAAACACGTTGGATTTACATCGGAATGCCGACGTCGCACGATGTCAGTTTATTCGACGTCAAATAACATTTCCATTTCCAACCTAAACCCAACGTCGATCCGACGTCGAGATCCGACGTCGCTCGACGTTCGTTCGACGTCGAAATGCCCACTGGGAAAATATGAAACTTACTCAAATCTGTAAGAGTTCGACTGTCAAAAAAACTGTGATGAAAACACAAGCTCTACTTCCGCAGCATTAAAAATTACCTCGACATTATTGTATCATTTAGAAAGAAAAAAAATAAAAGTTAGTGAAGTGAAAGTTTTCTCTACATCACCTAGTAATTATAATAATAATAATAACTATATTAACAGTAACGTTTTTTGTGCAGTTCCTGTTCACAGTAATTTTTTATTTTAAACTGTCAACACAATCAAAAGAAAAGGCCTTCCCAGCGCATTTTAGACACTTATAGACGTCTAAAACTAGTCTAGGTAAAGACGCACTTTTATAGACGTTTTAAAGACATCTTTTAGACGTCTATTATGAATGCGTTTTTTAAATGACCTCTAAAAGGCGTTTTTTTCAAAAATAAAAAGACGTCTAGAAGACGTCAATTTTTAAGACATCTTTTAGACGTCTTTTATAAAGGCGTTTTTAAAATGACGTTTAAAAGGCGTCTATTTAAGCGTTAAAAAAACGTCTAGAAGATATCTTTTTTTAAGACATCTTCTAGACGTATTTAATAAATGCGATTTTAACATATTTTAAAAATACGTTTAAAAGACGCGTAATATATAGTCTAAAATACGCATTGAAAGACGTCTAGATCAAAGCTAAAAGACGTCTTTTCTGAGACCTGTTTATAAATAAGTCATTATGACTTCTTTTTGACGGCTTTGTCATTACGCGTTAAGTAGATGTCGTATATTCAAAGTAAAAACATAGTTTTTATTATTTTCAATAATTTGTTTAAGTTTTAAGTGTAAATTACTTTAAATTAAATTACTTTTTTACACAATTGCTAAAATTGTTGTCACAGGAATCACTAAAATAATTGCTATAATAATAATATATCTTTTTTTTTATTAATAATTATTTTGCTTTTTTAATAGATAGTTGACTGATCATGATAATAAGTGAAAATGGCAAGAATAATATATAAGTTAAATATCAGTACTGTTAGTTTTTATACACCCACAAGCCATATAATAAGTCAAGTATGCGGTCAAAAATTAGCTAGAAATTAGAAGTGAATTTATATTATAACTTAAATTAAGTCAAAACTGTTTTAAATACTGTTTTGATATAAATTTGTTATTGTTATTTAATATTTTCGTCTTTGATGCATCAAGCGTTGGTGGTGATTAAAGCAATATTATTTTGATTGCTGGTTCCTATGTATATTTTGTATATACGAAATTATAACAATATATGATGTTATAAATACAATGAATATATACCACATACTACACGAAAATGTTACGTCATGTACTTAAATTTATCTTGAAAAAAACGTCTGACATACGTCTAAAACGCGTTTTTATAAAGACGTTTTCATTTAGACGTCTTTTAGCCTTATGATCTAGACGTCTACAAGTGCGCCTTTTAGACCTCCTTAAAGACATCTTTAAAACGTCTTTTAAACGTCTTTGTGCTTACTGGGTTAGATATTTTAAGAAATCCATCTGGCTGGCTTGACGACACTTTGATTGATATAGCACAAAGTTTGCTATTCATATCAGTTTCCTATAATATCTGGATTTCAAAATTCGTGTATTTTTACTTCAATCTAAACCCTGGATAACTTCTGGTATTCTTAAATCAATTTCTAATAAAAACATACTCTATAAAAAATTTACTAGATCAAAAAATGTGAATACAAAAAATATATTATTTACTAAATTTAAGTTATACAGAAATATAATTAGTAGTTTGTTAAGGTATTCTAAAAAATTGTACTACGCATCTTTTTTCCATAACAACATCAATAATGTAAAAAATACCTGGAAAAGAATTATGGAAATCATAAACATCAAACCATCTACTTCTACTAAGTCTTTTAACCTCAAAATCAATGAAAATGTCATTTCAGATCATACTAGTGTTGCTAATATATTTAACAATTATTTTACGACTATTCAAGACGAACTACTTAAAAATACTGTTCCCTCTAAATGTGCTTTTGACAACTTTCTTAAAATACCTAGTATTAATTCTTTTTTCATTGAGCCCGTGACTGAAAATGAGGTAGCGAGTCTCATAAAAGATACTCTTAAAAATAATAAAAGCCTTGGTCCCAATAGTCTGCCAACATTTTTACTAAAGCTGGTATCTCACATAATCTCCAAACCTCTATCTACTATGATGAATAATTCTTTCAAAAATGGTATTTTTCCAGAAGCTTTTAAGGTAGCCAAAGTAATTCCTATACACAAAATGGGTTCTTATCTAGACTACTCTAATTATCGACCTATTTCACTTCTTTCTAACTTAAGTAAACTATTTATTGCGTGTGGAGTGTTTATTGACATAAGAAAAGCATTTGATACAGTTGAGCACACAATCCTCTTAGAAAAAATGAAACACTACGGTATAAGAGGTATTCCTTTTCTCTGGTTTTCCTCTTATCTTTGTAATATAACACAATTTGTTTCAATTAATGGTATCAACTCAGGACTAGCTAAATCTTTTAATGGTGTTCCGCAAGGCTCGGTTTTAGGTCCATTACTTTTTCTTATTTTTATCAATGATTTAAATGTTTCTCTTAAATTTTCTACTGCTTATCACTTCGCGGATGACACCAACTTACTCCTAATTAATAAATCACTTAAAAAACTTAACAAAAATATGAATCACGATCTAGCTAATGTTGTTCAATGGCTCCGCTCCAATAAATTATCTCTTAACTCTAAAAAAACGGAAACTATTATATTTAAATCTGCTAAAACAAAAATAAATAAGCAATTAAATTTCAGATTAAGTGGCCAAAAAATAAATCCAGTTAACTCTATTAAATATCTTGGAATCAAAATAGACTCTAATTTATCTTTTGCATCGAATCTTCAAGACTTAGCATTGAAATTAGGCAGATCAAATGGTATTTTAGCTAAAATACGTCATTTTGTTAACCATGAAACTTTGCTTAATTTATATCATGCTATTTTTCACTCTCATCTCAGATATACTTGCCAAGTTTGGGGACAATCTAAGCAGCTTGCTTTTTTAAGACTAACTTATCTCCAAAACAAAGCTCTAAAATTAATTTACTTTCAACATACTAATTCGAACTGTAGCATACTCTATTTTTTATCTAAAGTCCTTAAGTTGTGTGACCTTATTCAGCTATCAAATTGTCTATTTGTTTGGAACCAAAATCATAATAACTTACCTCTTACATTTATCAACTTTTTTAGTTATAGGGAAAACTGTAAACATATTCTACGATCTGCTCTCAACTTTAAATTATCTGTACCTAAATACCGAACTGTTCATTACGGCTACGAATCCATACAACATAAAAGCATACAAACCTGGAACAATCTCCCTTCCCAATTAAAATCTTTTAAATCATTCTCAAAATTTAAAACTGCTCTCTTTAACCATTTTTTAGAAAAATACTCTTTATAAATCTTATACCTTTTTACAACTTATTATTTATAACGCAGTGCTTCTATTCATCTTTTAATTTTTCTCATTTCTATCGTGATATATTACTAATTTTAATACCAATTATTAAATTTATTATTATAAACTGATATGTTTCTATAGTATTCCTTATCACTGTTGTTGTTATTATTACTATATTTTATATCATAATTTATATCATAATGAATATTATTGTAATTGTTATTATTATTATTATTATTAATATTATTATTATTATTATTATTATAGTATATTCTTTTTATAATAGCTACTATTATTTTTTTTATCACTATAATCACTACTAATACTTTTGTTATTCCTACTTGTATTATAATTATTATTATTACTATCTCCATCTTATTTTTATTTATTTTGACAGGTGTTTACTTTATATTAGTACAAATTACTATTTGTAAATATCCTTGATGTAATAACTTTATTCAGAATATATTTGATTTGATTTGATTTGATTTGATTTAGTTGTTTTTATTGAGGTGGCTTTTCAGAAAACTACAGCTTTATGCAGATAACTATTGTTAGAAACTCACATTGGCTGCTTTTATGTAATGTGTCCTCTGATGTTGTTTCCCAGTCAAGGTGTGTTTAGTTCTATGACTCATTTTTTATTAGTTCAAATAAAGATGATATACCATTGATAGTGCACAGAGTTGTACGTTTATCTTTGAATTGTCAAACAAGCAGTTCTTTAATTTTTGAAGTAATGGATTGTTAAACGCAACCAAATGGAGATGGTTGTGGTCTTATTGCAATAGTGAATGCGACAGCTTTGTGTAATGGTATCGATCCAAGTTTAGTCGTATGAAAACATAATGATATAAGGCAACATTACCTAAAATGTATTGAGAATGGTGTGTAAGAGATGTTTTTCTTCGTTACTGTGTCAGATGGTCGTAAAAAGTGTGCCTTTTCTCTTGATTGCAATCATTTTTGTAAGTGCAGACAGGAAAATAATAATTGATTGTCGTTCAAGTTTTTCTTGATATGAATTTATTATTCCTGTTACACCATCAGTGTTTATGTATCTTGTTGTTTCTGCTGTTTTTTTTTTAGTTTTTATGACATAATAAACATAAAAAAGTTTTGTTTTCTATCGTCGGTTTGTTTATGTACCTCATGTTTTAGTTAATAATTTAGTTTATTTTAGTTATTTAATATATTTAAAATTTTAGTTAATAAATTAGATATTTATTTTATGTTTATATATGTACTAAAGACGTTCAAAGTTTGGTTAATTGGTTAATTTAGGTCAATTATTGCTTCTTTATTTCGTTATTAGCATGATGATTTGTTTTGCTTACTAGTTATTTTTTCATTCCTATCAGTTATTTATATCAATTAAGATTATCCATATTAGATATAGTTAATAGCTGCTGTTGTTAAAATTAGTTCCTTGCTTACAAGTATTTGTTTTAGTATCAGTTAACTATATTTACTTCTACTACGACAAAAGTAATATTTACAAATATGATTATTTTATTTTAAATTTTAATGAGATATTTGATCAGTTTGTAATAAAATATTGTAATAGTTTAGACTATTCTGGCTTGTAAATGGCGTGACTTTATTAGCATTTTTAACATTAATTTTTTTAAAGATTCAAATTTTTTTGGCACACATTTAGAATTCATTTTATAAATAAATTCATAACATATAATGATCAATGCAGTTGTTAAGTACTTTTCTGGCACAAAAGCAGTTTTTTACTATTATTTTTCTTTTCATTGCATTTTTGTTATACTTTTTATGTTATACTATATTTCTATGTGGAAATAAAATATTATATTTATTTTCCATGTGGAAAAATCGAGTTTCTTTCAAAAATGCCCAAGTTTCAACCAAGTCAAATTTTTTTAAAAGAACAT
>NC_061164.1:36270945-36295945 GCF_022113875.1 Hydra vulgaris
ATGTGATCAAAACGTCTCCTGAAAAAACAATCAATGCTGATTGGTTGAAAGAAGAAATTTTTGAATGTCTTCGTATTATAACTGAATGTAAATTTAATGTTAGAGTTATTCTGTCTGACAACCATTCTGCTAATGTTTCTTGTTTTAAAAAAATCCTTTGTGCATCAAATCAACAACCTGAAGATTTGTTTTTTATTTACAATCTAAAAAAAATTTAACTCTGTTTTGATGTTGTACATCTTATTAAAAACATCAGAAATAATTTGTTAAATTGCAAAAGATTTTTATTTCCAGATTTTAACTTTAATGGATTTAAAGATCCTATAATTGTATGTGGGGGAGAAATTAAATGGAGTACCTTCCACAATATTTATGAAAAAGACCTCACTCTTGATGCTGGTTTGCGTAAAGCATCAAAAATAACTATGAAAGTGTTACATCCTGGCATTTTTAAACAAAATGTTTCTTTAGCACTTGCAATTTTTGATGAAACTACATCAGCAGCGATTCACTTTTATTTTCCAGATCTTAAAAGTAGTGCAGATTTTCTTACATTATTTAACAAGTGGTGGGTTTTATCAAATTCTAAATGTCAGTATTCAGCATGTAATATTTTAGGTAATGCAGTCGTTTCTGGTGATAAAAAACCTGAATTTCTTCGGGAAATGGCACATTGGATTGAAGTTTGGCAATCACAAAAGATACCAAACTGTGAGAAGTTTACTTTAAGTGTTCAGACAGCTGCAGCACTAATAAGAACACTTAATAGTCATGCCTCATTGATCGAGGACTTGCTTAATGATGGATATCACTTTGTTTTAACTGCGAGATTTCAAAGTGACCCATTAGAAAGGAGATTTGGACAATATAGACAAATGAGCGGTGGAAGATTTTTGGTAGGTTTAAAAGATGTCACTATTTCTGAAAAAATATTAAAAATCAAAAGTATAGTTAAAGAAAGTATTAACTTCGATGATATTTTAAAAGTGCCTGAGTCAGAAAATAATTTAGCAGATTGGAAAAACTTTCTTCTTGATATTGATGAAGCTCAGTGTACTCCAGCAATCATGACACTTGCACCAGAAAGTAGGGAAGTAGGTGCTCATATTGCTGGTTTTATAGCAAAGAAACTTAAAAAACGTTTTGGTACATGTTGTAAAGAATTTTTATGTTGTGTCAATATTGATGAAAGCAATCCTGATCATACTTATTTAACAATTATTTCTAGGGGTGGTCTCACTATTCCTTCACCATCACTTTTGGATTATGTTTGCACATCCTTTGCTATGATTGACTACTTTATATAAAAAATAAAGAAATTTAGTTTACATGCACGACAAGCTTTAGAATATTTGTTAAACTACTTTTATGACTCTTTTCACACTTTTTCTTGTCCCATGGATGAGAAAACTGGGATAAAAACTTGCTGGAAGAATTGTTGTTAACATTTTTCTTAATAATAAAAGAATTATCTCTACCAGTGAAGTAGCTGTTGATCATGTAAAATCTTTTAAAAAGAGAAAATTTGAGAAAATTTAATAAATTTATATATAATTATTTTATTTTTAAATGAAAAAAGAGAAAACATTTAAATATTTTTTTATAACTGTTCTTGTTTCTTACATCGTTTTTACTAATACTAAATTTTAAAATAAACACTATTTGTTTCTTAATAAATGTTCGTTTAATATCTAAAATTATGAATAAATACAACTTTTGTGGACTTTTTAAATGTAGAAAGTAAAATAATATTGAAAATGTTAAAAACGTATTAAATTTTTGAAACATTACGATTTTAAAAACTGGCCTTCTATTTTTTTCTTCAAAATGTAAAATATCCGGCCGTATAATTAAAGTAGGCCATATAACTTAATAATAGCAAATATGCGATTAATTAAATAATTTTCATTAATAACAGCAATTACCTCTATATTTTTAGCATTCTTAAAATGCCAAAAAAAAGTTTGACAACTTATCCTGTCACTAGAAAATATGGCACAATATCTAATTATTCAAATGCTACACTTTAAGAGGCATCAGCCAAAACTAAATTAGAGAACATTGCGATTGGTGAAGCTTCTAAAATTTTTAAAGTTCCTAAAACAACATTATTTTATAGGCTAAAAAGTAAACACTGTAAATCATTAGGGCGCCCTATTGCTCTTAGCATTGATGAGGAACTTTGTTTTGAAAATCATTTACTTTGCTTAAGTGACAAAGGTACATCAATTGGAAGTAATGATGATAGTGGAAAAGATATACAATAGTTTAAAAATAACCGACCAGGTTGAAAGTGGTGTAGACTTTATCTTGACAGACATCAATCATTAAAAGAAAAAGAAAAATCTCATTGTATTTCAAGAAAACGTGCACAGGTTATTTATTGTCAAATAGAATTATTTTTTCAAAATCTAGAGAAGGAATTAAATGGAGTAACGCCAGATTACATTTATAATATGGATTAAACAGGGTTTCATATGACGACCTAGAAAAAAAAACATATTTTTCGTCGATCCTCTCGCCATCCAGAACTTATAAGAACACTACAAAGTCTTGTTACACTGTTGTTTTTTGTGGAAATACCTCAGGAAAGCTAATTCCACCATTTTTCGTTTTTAAAAAAAAAACACAGTTGGTCTGACTGGCTTTTTAAATCACCAGAAAAATCAAGAATGGGAACTTCTTTTAGTTGCTGGATGGAAATTCAAATATTTGAAGAGTGGCTGTTAAATCACTTTGTTCCAAATATTATAAATAAGGTAGGTAAATATTCTGATTTGCGATAATTTAAGTGTTCATTTATTTTAAAAGCCTTAAATATATGTGAAAAGCATAACATAACATTTATATGTTTGGTACCCAATTTCACACACCTTTTACAACCTCTAGATGTTGGGTATTTCTCAAGTTTCTAATTTGAAGTCAGTTCTTAACCAATGGCGTAAAAACTAACCTACCAAAAAATTTGTTTTCACAGCTCATTAAATCTACTTTTAATGTTAGTAAAGAAAATATAAAACATAATCTACAAGCTGGATTTAAGGCTACTGGCATATATCTATTCGACACTGAACATGTTCTTTCAAAAATACCCAGTTTTACAAATATAGATATTCATTTCAACATTGGAAAATCGTTTAGAAAATATGTTGATAAAATTCATACATCTAATCTTAATTATGAAGCAAGCAAAAAATTCAAGTTACCAATAACAGCAGGTAAAAGTGTATCAGCCACTGAGGTAGAAGCATACTATAAGTTAAGAGACAAGAAGGAAAAAAATCAAGATAATATTCGAACAAAGAAAAGAGGAAGACCACTTGGATCAAAAAATATAATTATGAAAATAAACAAAAAAAATTTTTTACAAAGTTCAAGCATTGTAGATGTTAATCAACAAAAGACAATGAGCAAGTTGTATCTCATAATGATTCAGTTTTTTCATTAGAGCAAACAAGCAATCACAACGTGTTTTCCATGATCATGATTATTCGATTAAAGAGTTAGTTGTGACTCAAGACTAAAATAATGGACTTAAACACTGTAATATTTAATTTTATAGTCACAGGTGTTTATTTGTGTGGAATTATATAGAATTATATGTCTTAATTATTTTTTCTTTTATAACCTTAAAAATTGATCAACAAGTTCATTTAGTGATTTGTAATATTTTATTGAAAAATTTGTTTATTTATTCTCAATAAAGATTAATTAGATTTTTTAAATTAATTTGAGCTAATACAACAAAATTTAAACAACTTTTTAGATTTAACGGATTAAAATTGACATTTAATTTAATAGTATTCAAAGTTACCCTAAATGCAAGTGTAACTTTGAATCCTTACTTGAACTTTATTTTTTAACAAAATAATAAGCAAATTAAAAAAAATAATAACAAAATAGAAAAAAGCGATTATAAGAACATTTTTTATGAAAAAATATATGTTAACTAGTTCGTAAAAAAAATTTTTTTGAGATAAACCTAGCGCAAAGCGTTCAAAGTTACCCGGAATGACTGTATTTTTTTTTTGTTTTATTTGTTCCTCTGGATAAACAAAAAAATGGCTGTTCAATTTGTCTACTTATTTAACGGTCTACTTATTTAACTTGACATGATGCGTTAAATAAGTACCCTAAACTAACGCATGCGCAAGTATCATTTTGTCTACTTATTTAACGATCTACTTGTTTAACGTGACACCGGGATAAATGAACAAAAACAATGTCAATCTTCATTGATACCAGAATGTTTTTACCTTTATTTTTATTTATAAAATATAATGGATAACATTTTAGATAGAAAACAATTGTATAAAATGATTATTAGGCCATTGCTTATCTACAAGTTGCACTTTACACGAGTCACGGATCAGAATAATCAAAAATAAACATTACCCTATTCTTGCTTGAAAACTAAAGTGAAAGACAAAAAGACATTTTGTACTCAAAACTTTCTTGTATTCTACAAGTATCTTGCTTTTAACTACCTCTTTAACTATAAAAGACTCAACGCACCCTTCTATCACTTCATCAAAATTAAAAAAGTACACTTTAAAAATAAGAGAATGCAATTTAGAAAAGAAAATTGGTGCAGTTAATTAAAAATTTAATGCAGTTTCGGACAGAAAATATCCAGAAAATTTGTGACTCTTAAAACGAATTTTGTTTAACCTGTCGTTAACATTGCTTGTTAGTTATGAAGATTTTTTTTGGAAAAAATTTGTCTCGCTGCATTTTTGTTTAAAAAAGATTCCACATATCTTTTATTTTGAAACGTTGATTTCAAGAATGTTTTTTTTTGAACTGTTGGTTTCAAAAAAATAATGATATGTCCTTTCATTGTTATTATTTATAAAAGACTTCCATGAAGCAAAGGAAAAAATATCATGACTTCAAAAATGACATTCTCAAAGTAAAAAAGACTTTCTATGTCTCGCCAAACTAAACTTATTTCAATACGCCTTGCTATTAAAGAAATAAAAAAAAAATTACAAAATAAAGGAAACAAACTTTTAAATCACATTGGTGCAATTTTTTGTTTTCACGTGTAAAATTTTTATGACTATCTCAACTATACCTTTATAAAAATGCTTTCTTTTTTGCTTAATGCAGCATTAATGCAAAATTTACCTGAAAAATTATAATACTAAAACTATTATATAAATAATAGCAAGAAGTGTGTTAATGCAAAGAAAAGAATTTTACAATCTATTTACGATATTTAGTAACATATACAAAGAGATTTAACAGAAATAAATATTAACATTGTGAAAATATTTGCTGCTGATCCTATTGAATATACAGAATTTAAAAAAGTTTAACAAAATTCAGAAGCATGGTTAAACAAAAAAAAAATTGAGATAACTGTTAATTTTCTTGTTGTTTAGAGGGAAAAGTTTGAAAGCATAACGTAACACACTATTTTTCACTATCTGATATTTAAAAATATAGATATAGATATAAAAATAATAGTATATAATATAAAAATATATATATTATAAAATATAGATATAAAAATATTGATGAAAAAAAGACAACTTCCATATGTTTAAATTAATAATCAAATAACATAATTTCCTGTTTATGTATTTTTGTAATAACAAAAATCAAATTAAAAATTGCAGATTGAACCTTAAGTTGTTTACAGTCTATATCTATATCTTTAAGTTGTGTATAGTCTATATGCATTCTTGAAAAATATTTTAAGAAATATTCCATTCTTGAAAAATATTTTAAGAAATCTTTTTTAATAAATAGAATAATCTCAATAAAGGTCAGCTGTTTCAAAATGTTTTACTAAAAATGCTAATCATGCAACAAAAATTATTACTCGTGCTTTTGGAAACTAGTAAAATATAACCTATAACTACCAATGCATAAAGACAAACTTAAAAAAATTATTTAGCTATTTTATCTAAAGCTCAATTACCAGTGCTTGTACAATTTTAATACACAATAGTAAATATGGACTTGTGATATTAAATAATACATTGCACATTCCAATAGATAAAAGATATTTTAATTATGAAGGATTATTTTATTATGATTTTCAAAACTTTGAGAATTTTTACTTTTATATGTAGAATTATTTTTTTTTTCGATTTTATTTCTGCATTAACTTTTTCAAGTCTTTTATTCAATGTTCAATTATGAAGACAATAACATAAATTGATAAAATGATTAAATAACATATTTTTTCATCTATTATATTAGGATTTTGAAATTATTCTTTTTTTAGGAATATTTTGAGATGAAATAAAATATTAGCATGAGTTTCTCGACGATTTAGAATGTTAACAATATCCAGTGTTGTTTTATATTATTTTTATTTTTATTTATTGGAAGATAGATTCTTTATTCTGTTTAAATCCAACTTACCACTCTTTGCCTTTGCATTAACTTTTATGAATACTATACTGTATTACTGAGACGGTAGGCTTACTTTAGTTAATGAGTTGAACTGTTATCTTCATAAAAAATGTATTCGTTCGTCTGATATATGGAAATTAAAAAGATTGGGCTAAAACAAAGTATTACTCCCTATTACTTTATTAAAATTCTATCTCCTTTTTTTTTTTGTATTAACGTTGTTGTAACATAAATATGAGAAATAAAATCATTCTTTAGTGTTAATATCTTTGTAGCACTAGTTATTTCAAGAAAAAAATACCCAATATTCGTCAATAAAAGTTGTTTATAAAAACCAAAAGAACATAAAACTTCTTATAATTAATTAAACAAAACCGCAATTTTGTTCATTTATCCCCCACTAAAAAGTCTTATACTAAAACCGCACGCTGTGAAAGTCCGTAATAGCTAACCAGTTTACAAAAAATTATTATAATGCTTTTAATAAATAAGTTTTTATAAATCAGGAATCCTTTCTGCATTCACACGCATCATAAAACTCTATCTATTTTGGCTGTTATTGATGATCTCCAACCCAGGGCAGCTTTTCTCATGAAAGTACCATTTCTCTAAAGAATTTCTCAAGGCACACAAACTTTTATAAAAAAAAAGACACCGGGCCCTTGACAAATGTCTATTTTTAATTCCGGCACTATTTGATAACAGGTAATGACTTAATTTAAAATTTGCTCTACACAATTTAATGAAAACTTTATGGCAGTTTTTAACAGCCTTCCTCTTTAACTTTACGTTTTCCAATAATGTGCTGTATTAAAAATATAAATTAGACAAGAAGCATATAAATTAGACATGAATATAAAATAGACATGTGTCGGGATATTTGACAAAAAAAATTGGGGACTTTTATAGGATACTTTCAAAAAAGAAATAAAAATTACCGGATTTTTCAGGATTTTAACTAGAAAAAAACTCAGCTCAAGTTCGGCAATTTTAGCTAAAAAAGAAATTTTCATTCAAAATAAAGCAAAAAAAAATTAATTACGAAACCAATTTTACTTAAATAAAATTTTTTTTTTTTTTGAAGAATATGTTTTAAAAAACACCAGGACTATACAAAGATTTTTAAGAAAAATAAAAAATTGCAGGACTTTCCAGGACACTAGGTGCCATTTATAAAGGACGTCACTATTTTTTAACCAATTTTTGACCCCTTCCTCTCTTTGTCACTGGTTGTCTTTTTTTTCCGATACCCCCCGTGGAAAAAAATGTCATAAAATTCTGAAACCCCCCCCCCCCCCCATTTTGACCCAAAAAAATTATTTCATCTTGCAATGTTTGAATCTGCTGCTACTCAATTGAAAAATAAAACTAAAAATATTCTCATACATTATCTTCTTAAAAAAACACATGTTTACGTAGTTTTCCATGTTAACTAAACTAAAATAGAAGATATATAAAGTGTCTTCCTTTTTTGACAACTTCCCTGCTCCCCTTGTCCTTTTTAACTATACCCCCACCTCCCTATTTGAATGACATCCTTTATGGATGGACCTCTAGTCAAATTCCAGGACTTTTTAGGACTTTCCAGGATTTATTATAAAATTATAATAAAAGTAAAAAAAAAAAAATTTCTTCTATCAGTTTGTTGTCTAAAATATATTTCTAATACTACTAATAAAAAGAAATATATATATATATATAAATACATATATATATATATATATATATATATATATATATATATATATATATATATATTATATATATATATATATATATATATATATATATATATATATATATATATATATATATATATATTTATATATATATATATATATATATATATATATATATATATATATATATATACATATATATATACATATATATATATATATATATATATATATATATATATATACATATATATATATATATATATTATATATATATATATATATATATATATATATATATATATTATATATATATATATATATATATATATATAGATATATATATATATTATATAATATATATATATATATATATATATATATATATATATATATATATATATATATATATATACAAGGGTTGAATTAACGCATCGTGATTTGCGATATCTGTTAAATTATCTGGTCTTCAAAGTTTCAGTTTATGGAAAACCACAAAATTTACGGAATAGGCGAACAAACTTTAACTTGTTAGTGAAAATGTTATGAAAAACAAAACAATAAATTTATGACTACAAAAGTAATAATACTGATAGTGTTGTTACTTTTTTAACACTCTTTTATGTTAAATTTATAGTTTATTGTTTGATTAAACAACACATAATCAAGATATTATAATAAAAAATGATTTAGTTAAGTAATTCCAAACTTTAATTAAAGTAGAAATGCATCTTGAAAAAATACAATGGACATTTAAACAATTTTAAAAACCTTAGCAACTTTTACGAATACATATTTTTATAAACAGTTTAGCATTTCTAAACATCTTACTAACGGTCCGGAAAAAACGCGCGTTTACTTTAAAATCAACCAATAAAAACACAGATAATTTACTTCTTAGGAGAAATCGATACTAAAAGGGAAGGGGGGAGGAGGCTATAAACTTAAATTTTGTTTTATTATTTAATCAATTAAATCATAATAAAAGTAAAGACAAAAAAAATATTTCTAAATATACTTCTTTATAAGTAAAATTTTATTAAATTGAACACTCAATGCAACTAAGGCCTGGTACACGTTTTTTCGAACAAAAGTGTAAGATTTTTCAATTGCAATATATGTAAATTTTTTTGTCAAAAAGTATGACATGTTTGGTATGTTTGGAAAGATTTTTTTAAGCACTATTATAATCTGGTAAAAGTAATGCGACTTTAACAAATCATCAAGCGTAGTTTCATTTAGAAAAGATGTAATTTTCAACATAAAGTACCGTGGGGCTTGGCTATAGATGAGTCTATAAATTTGATTTTTTCATAAAAGCATGTCTTGGTGTTTGTTTTCAATGAATGTAACGTGACATTTACGATTAGACATTATTTGGGGAAAATATCCATGAAAAACTATTTTTTTATGAAAATTGAAGTTAATATATTCAATACCACACCTAAATGAATAATTTTAACAATAATGTCAAATTAGATTCAGATAAACTATGGTAGTGTTAATGTTTCTGCAAAAGTCGTTTTTACATAAATATTCACAACTTTAAGCCCCAATTAAAAAACTGTTTTCGGTATTTAGTTTCATTTTTTGAAATACTCGGGACTTTTTCGGCATCTTAAAAAAATAATTTATTCCATTCAGCAGAATGCGTCAACAATTTGAAAAAAGAGGCGGTAAACTTTATAAACAAGTTAGTTTTGATTTTCATATCAGCAGCATATAAACTTTATAAACAAGTTAGTTTCATTGCTTCTAAAAATAAATGCAATCAACTTTTTAAATTAAAGTATGGAATGACTGTGATATCAGTTAATATAATATTTTTTACTCTTTAAACTTTATAGATCATCACTATGTCTATAATAGATCCATTATCGTGTGGTTATGTCAAAGTTATTGTGTTTAACCTGCTGATGTCAAAGGCTTCCTTACAGCAAAGAATTGATGAATATAATTCAATATTCAGCTGTCAAAAAGAAAATTTTGCTGTCTCTAATGATATCCATCGTCGCAATTTTCCTAAGATTAAGGCAAAATTATGTTATCTTTCTAAACGACATAGTGCAAAAAAGAAGATAATAATGGACACATTTTCTTTAAATGCATGGATTAAACTTAGTTTAACAGAAAAATGTCGACACAGGTTTTCCAACTGTCAAGAGTGTGTTAAGCTTAATGCAAATGTGTTATCTTTAATCAAACACTAAGTTTTACAAAAAAAAAGCAAGTTATCTTTTGTCAAATGAAATCGCAACTGGAAACAAAGAAAATTTAATAAGTTGCGCAAGTACTTTATTGAATGAAGCAAATAGAAAATTTAAAAAACAATACTTTATGCCAATAACAAATGCAATACCCCTCATACCTGATTCAAACTTAATTCAGAAACCATCAAGAACTGACACAAAAAAATTACGCAATAAATATGCAAGGTTATTCAAATGCAGTGTTGAAAAATGCTTTGAAGAAACAGCAGCTGTAAGGTACATAATCTTTAAAAAGCTAAAACTGTTTTTTATATAACTTTATTTAGTAGATTCAAATTGAGATTTTGTATTTTCCAAATTGAAAAATCCTCTTAAATAAATAAAAATATTTTATTTATAGGGCATTTGGAACTGAAATATCTTTGCGGAAGGCTACAAAAATACGAATGAATCAAAGCTTTGAAACTTTTGCAAACTTTAAAGTTCGTAATGAAAAAAAAAATCCAAATAAACTTAAAGATCATACTGGAAACTACACAAATAAATGGAATGAAAATGATTGTTGGAAGGAGGTAGTTTCTTATGTGCCAGGTACAAAAATCAATTTTACTGAGCTAGCACAAAAATACAATGTTATTAACAGTAATGGTGAGATAGCTAAAAATGGGGGTCAAATTGTAAAACAGTTTCTATCAAGTAAAGGTGTTGACTTAAGTTGTTTGAAATATAAAGGCCAAGGAAATAGAATAATAAGACGATGTAAGAAGAAAATTCATGCAACAGATATTAGTATACCTGCTGAACCAACAATAAAAAAAATTAAGTTGAATATAAAAGAGAAAGTGTCTAAAGGAGAATATACCATTGGTGAATTAATTATACCACAAAAGTTCCAAATCCTTACAATAACTGATGATAAATCTTTTAAAACTACTGAGGTAGATGTAGCAGGTAGAAAAATCCCTCTTAATCATATCAGAAAAACACTTGCTGAAAAGCACAAATGTTTTATGCGATTACATTCAGAATCTGAAATAAATTCAATGAGCGATGGCAAGGTTAAAGAAGAACTAAATCGTTTAAATGAAAACGACAATAGCATTCACAAACTTCAGGATTTGCGAAATAAACTATTATATTTTAACAGAAGAAGACACATACAAGTTTGGCATGATGGATCTACTGTAAACAACCATTCACATTTACTGTTTATGGTGAACTGTGTGTATTATAAAGCAATATATTACACTGAAAAGGAGTATTTTGAAATTCATGGTAAAAAAATTGACGTTCAAGCTCAGATTGAAAAACCTGAACTTTATATATTTGCTCGTTGTTCATCAACAGATAAACAGCTTATGTACACAAGTACCAGAAATGAAGATAACAGACTGTTAGGAGAGTCTATTGATATAAATGGTAAAAAAATTAATGATATAATGCGTTTTTTTCATGGTGATGCACCTGCCTGTCAGTTTGAGATTGGACAGCAAAAAGGAGGTGATTATCCTTGTTGTGCATGTCCAATTAACATAAATCGCTCTTATGATACAGCTTATTCATTTTATCAACCTCTGCTGAGTATAGAAAATAGAGTAAAGAAGCTCACACTTACTCAAATAAGCAGAAATAAAATAAACAAGCAGCAAACTAAACTGTACAAAAACTTACCAAAACATGAAATTATTGATGAACTTAATGAACGAGGAATATATTTTCAATATTAATCACACAAAAAAATTCTTCAGCAAAAACTTGATAATGAAATGCATGGCATGCAGCGATTACCAGCTTTGCTGTTTAATGAGGATTTCGATGACTTAGAAAAGCTTTATTTAAGTAAATATGAAATCTTGCCATGTGAACCATTACATGATGTGAAAGGTCACACATCTAATCTTTATGAAGAAATCAGTTCTCATTTAAATACTATTGAACAAAAACTGTTTAAGGAAATGGTGAGTTTATCATTTGACAACAAAGATTGCAAACGTGGCATTGACTATCGCAAAAGTTTAAGTAAATTAGTTTTGACATTGAAAGGAAAAATTGATTCAAGAGCTTATAATGTTTTATTAACAATGTTTTACATTCAAGGCATACTGTATGGTAATGAACTCAGTAGAACAATTGAAAATATTTTGTTTCTTTACAATCAAACATTTTTGCATTCAATTTATTTAAAAGAACTTATAAAGGACAAACCAATAGCAGTTTCACAGCGAAAAATGTATGGCAAATACCAACATAACCTAATAGTACATGCCCCACACATGTTAAGAATAATCTCTGGAATATCAGCAAATGCTGAAGAAGAGGAAAGAACTTTTAATACAATTAAAACTATAAACAGTTCAACTACAAACCACAATAGTGAGCATGTGATATTAAACACCTTGCTTCGACTACAATGTCATAAAAGTTTCAATGAGGGCTGCAAAACTCAAAACCATCAACATGCAATAAGAAAGATAGTAAAAGATTATGAACGAACAGAAACAGAAATTCCATTTTGGATTATTGAAATGTATCCATGGATATGGCAAGGTCATTTAGAGCGGATATCAGACTACTTGTCAGAAGGTAATAATATTTGGTGGTTTGAGTCAAAAAATGGAATAACATTTAAAGATAAAATAAGTAATATTTCATCAAAATTGCAGCTACATCATTTTCGCTCATCCACATTAATGTCTGAATATATCAATCTTAAGAACATTTGGAATGAATGTTTATTGAACAAAACTAAAATTCCTGCACAAAAGATCAAGATTGAGTCGAACGAGGGTACTCAAGTTGTTAATTGTAACTCTTTAAAAAAATATATAGTTTTAGAAAATAAAAACCCAAAAATTCAAACCAGCACCAATGATTCTTTTATTCATTTTGCACAAATAACAGAGGAACCAGAAAAAGAAAGTTCAATTCAGATGCAAAAAATAATCAGATCAAAGAACCTAAGTATGGACCAAGCAACCAGTACTCCCCTTTTTATCTGATGTTTCAACCAAGCCTTATGTTCAACCTATTAAGGAAATCACTTCACCAATAAAGACAGTTTTTAAAAGATATCAACCCGTAGCAACTTCTTTCAATGAAATTCATTTATCAAATAACACCAATAACATAACAAAATCAAAAACAAATGTAGTTAATCTTAAAGACAAGGAAATATCAGCAATAAATTTGTTTAACAACACAGTTAATATTTAAAAAATATTAACTTTAAAAGTATTTATTAGTAATATATACATATAGTTTATATATATATAAATATATATATATATATATATATATATATATATATATATATATATATATATATATATATACATATATTTATATTTTGTTGAAAAAAGAAAGCTTGTCTTTTATGCTACTTTTTGTTGAGATTAGCGCATAACTTGATGAAAGAAAATACTATATTATATAAATAAAATTATATGGCATAAATAATGAACAATGAAATCATAACTCATGCATCAAAATATTGTTAATAAAGTCTTATAAAATATAGACATAAATTTTTAGTACCTCCATAAGTTTATGTTTCTTTCAAGAAAATAATAGACAATTGGTTTCTTTTGTTTTTATAACAATAATTTAAAAGTAACATAAGTTACTTTTAACTTATTTTTTATAAAAACAGTTAAATCTTTGAATACTAAGTCAATACAATTAGGTATTATGGCTTCAGTAATGTATCAAAACAAAATATTTTTTGTTGTTAGCACCCCAGTGGGCACCCGACGTCAATCCGACGTCGGATTTACGTATGATTTTCATCAGCGATGTCAAAAGACCTATTCCGACGTTGTTCCGATGTCAGTAAAATGACGTCGGGCGATGTCTTTATCGCAACATCCCCTGACGTCGTTTCGATGTATTTTGACGTTGTTCCGACATCTTATAAAAGACGTCCAAAAATCGTCGCAGTACTGACATCGATCCAACGTCGATAAAAAGACGTCGGGCAACGTCATAATATTAACGTACTCCGATGTCTTTTAACGTCTTCCGACGTCAATCCAACGTCCTTAAAACGACGTCGGAACAACGTCGTAAGACATCGCTGATGAAAATTGAATCCAAACCCAACAATATGTGTGCAATTGCGCTCTTCAATAAATATGTGAACTAAGCGTGTTTTTTATTAATGGAAAGAAGTTTAAATAATGGTTGATAAAACATCATGAGGTTTTGTATGATGCACTAGCATAGTTTTTTAACTATTAACATTTTCGAGCATACATTTTTTATAATATATAACTATTCGTTGTAACATTTATATAATATTTAAACAAAATTTTTTCTTATCAAAGTAATAATTCCCAAATAGCTACAAGTATAAATTACTAAATAAACACTTTAATTAATATGTCGCTGTGGTGTAGTGGTAAGCGCGTAGGATTTAGTTTCTAATAGACCGAAGTTCGATCACTGCCTAAGGCAACGTTTTTTAGTTTTCAAAAAACACGTTGGATTTACATCGGAATGCCGACGTCGCACGATGTCAGTTTATCCGACGTCAAATAACATTTCCATTTCCAACCTAAACCCAACGTCGATCCGACGTCGAGATCCGACGTCGCTCGACGTTCGTTCGACGTCGAAATGCCCACTGGGACAGCACAGAATGACATATATTGCATAAGTTATTTCAGCTGCTTTTAAAAATAACATATTGTTCATAAATATGTCAACACAAATGTATTAAATTGTAATTAGGTTCACAAATCATGTCAAACAAACGCTACAAGATATCTTTGTAATAACATTGACATATCTCCAGCAAAACGATCAGAGACGCTTCGGTTACTTATAATATTTTGCCATTATTAATTATTTGTTTGCATAAATTAAATACCGATAAAGATAAAGTTCTTAGGATTGAACTAACAACCAATCAGATTTGATTAAAATTTTTAAATTTTAATCAAAAAGATTTTAAATTTTTTTTTACGAGTCTGTTTGTTCTATGCCTTAGTTGCATTGAGCACCTCTGTTTTTAGTTTTAAGTAAATGTCAGTACTACTCTCAGTGGCGAAACTGCAGTGGGGGGGGGGGGGGAAGCAGACAAAAAGTGTCCTATTTTTAAGCTAATTTTAGGATGTATAAAATGGGAGGAGGAAATAATAAAAAAAAGTGGGAGGATTTACAATGAAAGTTTTATTTTTTATCGGTTACTAACATATATTTTTTTTAATTTTAAGGCCAATTTTCACTGAATTTTTGTTTGAGATACAGTTTTTTGTTTATAACAAGTGACTTGTTATAAACAAATAACACGATTTTCAAAATCAGCCCCATATCGCCCATGCAACCTAAAATTAGTTTAAAATCAGGACACTTTTTGTCTGTTAACCAAAGCCCCTCCGCCCTCTCCCCCGCAGTTTCGCCACTGGGAGTAGTACTGACATTTACTTAAAACTAAAAACAGAGGTGTTCAATATAATAAATTTTAGTTATAAAGAAATATATTTAAAAGTATATTTTTTTGTCTTTACTTTTATTATGATTTAATTGATTAAATAATAAAACAAAATTTAAGTTTATAGCCTTCTCCCCCACTCCCCTTTTAATATAGATTTCTCGTAGGAAGTAAATTACGAGTGTTTTTATTGGTTGATTTTAAAGTGAACGCGCGTTTTTTCCGGACCGTTAGTAAGATGTTTAAAAATGCTAAACTGTTTATAAAAATAAGTATTCGTAAAAGTTGCTGAGGTTTTTAACATTGTTTAAATATCCATTGTATTTTTTCAAGATGCATTACTACTTTAATTAAAGTTTGGAATTACTTGACTAAATCATTTTTATTTATAATATCTTGATTATGCGTTGTTTGATCAAACAATAAACTATAAATTTAACATAAAAAAGTGTTATAAAAGTAACAACACTGTAGTATTAATACTTTTGTAGTCATAAATTTAATGTTTTGTTTTTCATAACATTTTCACTAACAAATTAAAGTTTATTCGCCTATTTCGTAAATTTCGTGGTTTTCCATAAACTAAAACTTTGAAGACCAGATAATTTAACAGATATCGCAAATCGCGATGCGTTAATTCAACCCTTGATATATATAAATATAAATATATATATATATATATATATATATATATATATATATATATATATATATATATATATATATATATATATATATATATATATATATACATATATATTTCTGATGAGTCTTTATTGATAAAACACAGTGTTAAATGAAAAATTTTTTTAATTTGTAAAACCATTTTATTAATACTAAACAATACATATTTCGACTACCACTAGTCATCTTCAGTTAAACGTTATTTTTTCAAATGTCTATATATGAGGTTTTAAAAAATCAATACAAAATCTTATTTTATGTGTATAAACTATTATTAATTTAATTAAAAAATACAATAAAATCTGTTATAGTATTAACAAGTGACACTAAAGAAACAAATAAGAAGTGGCAAAAGAATAGTTTAAAAAAAAATTTAAAGAAAGTAATAACATAATATGCTATAACTTACATATATGTTACATATATATATATATATATATATATATATATATATATATATATATATATATATATATATATATATATATATATATATATATATATATATATAATATATATATATATATATATATATATATATATATATATATATATATATATATATAAATATATATATATATATATATATATATATATATATGTATATATATTTATATATATATATATATATATATATATATATATATATATATATATATATATATATATATATATATATATATATATATATATATATATATGTATATATATATACATACATATATGTATATATATATATATATATATATATATATATATATATATATATATATATATATGTATGTATATATATATATATATATATACTATATTTTATATATATATATAAAATAAATGTATGAGTATATATATATATATATTATATATATATATATATACATATATATATATATATATATATATATATATATATATATATATATAATATATATTATATTTATATATATATATATATATATATATATATATATATATATATATATATATATATATATATATACATATATATATATGTGTATATATATATATATATATATATATATATATATATATATATATACTTATACATTTATTATATATATAATATATATAATAATATATATATATATATACTTTTATTTGCATTTTTATGAAATAAAAATTAAAAGTAACTCCGAAAAAAATTAGAAATATAATAAAAATATAATAAATTAAATTACTAAAAAATAATAAAACGAATTCTGTAACTTTGCTGTTATTTAATTTAACTGCAACACAAAGAATGTTGAGTTGCTGTTAAATCAATGTACTACAATATGTTGTTAAATTAAATAACTATGTTATGTCGGACAACAACATTGTAAAAAGGTTGCTGCTTTTATTACTAACAACATAAATTATATAACAACATAAATATTATGTAAGTTTTACAGCAACGTAATTTATTTTCTATCAATCATGTGAAAACAATGGTTATTAGTAAGAAAATTTACAGATAAATTTAATATGTTAATATTTATACACCCGAAGAATGCAGATAGTTCAAAAATATTGCTGGCGCAAATTGCAGATTGACCAAAAATGTTTTTCACGGAGATTGCAGATAGAACAAAAGTATTTTTTGCGGAGATTGCAAATAGACCAAAAATGATTTTCTTGGATCCACGAACTATTCACTGCGTTTTAAAGTAAAGCAGAAAATTTCAAAATTTGATCACCCAGATTTTTTTTTATAAAGCCTCTTAGGTAGCGGTATTCCTTTAGTCTGTTTATCTTTAGAGTTGTAAAACCTTTCGAATTTAACTGAATTTTTACTGACTGGCACTTTAAAAGAAGATTTATTCTTGACTTCATTAAAAAAAAGTGAAAAAAAAATGAAATCTTAAATAGCCTGCTTGATAGCTTGAATAACGATTAAAAATAAATTAAAAAAAAGGAAATTAAGATATTTTGAAGCAACCAAAAAAAAAGTGGGTGATCAAATTTTGAAATTTTCTGCTTTATTCTAAAACGTAGTGAATAGCTAGTTAAAAAAAGTCTAGAAGCAGTTAATAAGTATATCTCAAAGAGGTTAAATGATTGTATCATTCTTACTAGAATATTTTTGCAAAAATTAGCCTCAGGACTTCAAAAAAGAGAAAAGTATTATGTGTTTGGTTGATGATGGGATATGATTAGTATTAACTTTCTAATTAAGTTGTTGCAGTTGGAAAGCTTTGGAAAAAACCCATTTAATTTCAACAGTAAATGTATACTTAATTATTTAAACTATATAAAAAATGTTGGTTTGCGCAGTTTAAAAATATTTTGGAAAATTATTGTCCAATTATTTGTCAAAAAAGTTGAAACTATGGAGTATAGTTGAAACCAGCTACAAAAACAAATGAATAACAATGGAAGAGCAGCAAACTTTACATCAGGTGTGCACAGGGGCGGGTTTAGGGTTAGTCTTGTTAGGCGCATTGACTAACATCTTTTTTACTAAACTAAACAACGATCAGGCTAATGAAATAGGTTATATATTTTTGAGATTTTTTAAATTAAATAAAATCTCTATTTTTTTGGTCTAAACAGCAATACCAATTAAACTATGATAAGTATATGCGCACGCAATAGCCCCGTCTTGTAATTTTTTTTTTCGGTAGCGTAACTTCGGACCAAGTTAGTCAAGAAATCTTGCGACTTATCTGGCCCGTTTATTCGGCTGACGAGATTTCAAAAAATTACTAAAGTACTTTAAATTTTTTTTATTTTTACTGTTCGGTAACGTAACTCAAGGCCAAGTTAGTCAAAAAAATCTTGCGACTTATCTGGCCCTTTTATTCGGCTGACGAGATTTCAAAAACTTTTTAAAGCACTTTAAATTGTTTTATTTTTGTCGTTCGGTAGCGTAACTTCAGGCCAAGTTAGTCGAATTTAAATATATGATGATTGCCCCCTGACTAATTTAAAAGAAGCCTTTTCTAACAATAATTCTTTGAATGTTTTAAATAAATTTTAAATAATTTTTGATTTGGCATGCATTTACAATCTGTAAGGTATTTGCTTGAAAATGGATTTATTGAAAGTTTACAAACTCTTTATTCAGAATTGTCAGTAAAGATTAATCTCTATCATAAGTCAGATTTTTATCAGTTGTTGACTGTTCATAAGTCAATAAAGAGTAGAGCACGACATTCCTCAGGAGTCAAGAACAACTAGGCGGTGAAGTAAGATTTACTTTATTTATCCCAACAAGTAAAATAAAAAATTACATTTAAAATTTGTAAACATATTATCCCTGCGTTCGTTCATTTAGGGATGTAAATTTATATAGTAATAATATTATAAAATACATTTTTTGCCTTGATCTAATTGGTTCAACTTTTTACCAAACTGATTTATTGTAAATAAATGATTAAATCCAAGTTTATTTTCCATTGAGCTTATTGTAGATTTTTTTTTACTTTAAAAATTTTTAATTGCCCTTTTTAAAGATCTGATCAGATCTGTTTAAGCTCTGATCAGTTACAGTGATCAGTTACAGTGATCAGTTACAGTGATCAGTTACAGTGATCAGTTACAGTGATCAGTTACAGTGATCAGTTACAGTGATCAGTTACAGTGATCAGTTACAGCTCTGATCAGTTACAGCTCTGTTACAGATCTGATCAGATCTGATTCAGCTGAATCAACTGACAATTGCTTATTTAGCTCATTTTGGATTTATCTGTGTGGTGATAATAGTCTGGCAATGGGTTTAAAAATACTGACAGCAATTGATTTATATTTAAATGCCTCTTTTTACAGTAATCATCCATTGTTTGTAAGCTTGTGCTCAATGTATCCAAATGAGTTTTTATCAATTGATAATTTGTTAGCAGTGTCTGTATCCACACATTTTATAGACTCAGGAAAATTAAAAAACGACCTTGTTAAGGAAGAAACATTTCATATGTGTAAAGAATTTTTATGGTCTGTGTTTCTTTGTGTTCTTGCTCTTTTAACTGTCTGTTCTACAAGACTTAAGTGTTACTATAGAACAGTTTTTTCTTAAAATATAAAATTATGTTTAATCTTAATATTGAACCTTATTCTATGTTCATCATCAGATATTGTTAATTTGTTGATTCATTCGAAGGCTTCTACTTTGAAAGATTTACAAATATAAAATTTGATTCAAAATGTTTTTGTTCCTGATGAAACTTCTTTTTTAAAAACAAATGGGCAATCTTTAAAAACTTTTATCATTAAAACAATTTTCATGGCTAAGATATTTACCTTCTGAAGATGGAGCATTTTGTTTGTGTTGCCTTTTGTTTAGATATAAATACCTTTCAAAAACTTCTAGATTTAAAAATTTGTTCTCAGTCATTCAAATATAGGCCAGATGCTGTAAGCACTTTTAATAGACATTACCATGGGAAAAACGGGAATAATTATGAATATCACTCAGCTGAAATATTTATGAACATCATCACGCAGTACAAATTCTACATTATAATGCCTGGACCATATTTTCCGCAGTTTTAAATACTATGAATAGAAATATTTAAAATATAGATATTTTAATAAAGAATGTGAAAAGGAGATAGCTTTAAATTGTAAAAAGTTGTTTTGTGAGAAAATCATTTTCTTAGGTCAACTTAATATAGCTTTCAGAGGTCATTGTGATGGTCATTGGCAAATATTCTTTAGTGGGTGGAGTAGGTAATTTTATTGAACTTTTAAACTACAGAATCAGAGGTGGGGATAAAATTCATGTACTTTATCTTAACAGCTGTGCAAAGAATGCATCTTATATTTCTAATTCCTCACAGAATGAATTAATAAGTTGTTGGGGAAAGGACATCCAGAATATTTTGGTTTCTGAAATAAAAGACAATCGAATTTTTTCAGTTATTGCTGATGAAGCTTCTGACTGCTCTAATCAGGAATAATTGTCTTTAATAATTAGGTTAATAGACAATTCCTATGATGTTAGGGAAGAATTTATGTGTTTTTTACATTGTAAATTAGATACTGAATAAAGGTTTTATATACACTGTATATACTAATCTTTATTCAGTATCTTTAAGATCTTCTTCAAATAGAAAGTTTGTATAATTTTTAAATTAAAAATTATAGTTATTTTATTTTTTACAGTTTTATTTTGTTTAAAAGGATTATTTATTTTATTTTAGTTGTTATTTTATTTTTTTCATGAAGTTTTATTATCTTTATAAATTTAAACATGTCTAATTTTTATTGTATTCTTTTTTTCTATATTTATCTTTAGTTTTACCTGTCAATTGTTAATCGAAACTGGTACCGTTATGTACTGTATCTTTGGTATTTTAATTAGGTGCATTATATTCATTGTCTATTATATACTTTTTCTCCTTTTTTTCAGCTCTACCTTGAGATTCTACCTTGTGTGGTTATTTGAGTTGAAATATGGTTTTAATTTAGTAAGCTTTCATTATTTGAAGTTTACTTTATTGATCATTATTCAACAGTTTAGAGAAAATAAACACATGCAAAACATTAAATGTAAGCATAACTTTGTTTACGAACATTAATATTACAATTGTTTAACATTATATAGCATATCTATCAATGAAATAAAATATTAAAATGGGTTTTTATGGTTAGTTATCATATTATTGCTTTTGTGTTATTGCATTTCTCATAGTATGATAGTCATACTAATCAATTACATTATAGTTTTTTTATAATTATGGTATTAATGTTATTGTAGTTGATTACTTTTACATAGTTTTTATTCTATTTGCAAGTCACCTAACTATGCAAACCTTGCCTATTTAATTAATGATTTGTTATACTCCATACAGGTGTATTATTTATATATGTTACAATTATACACAATAATGATGCCCACAAAGTATTTTAATACCACAGACAATATTTTATTTTTGTAGATATAATGGATCCTTGCAAGTTTTAATACTATATATCTATCTATCTATCTATCTATATATATATATATATATATATATATATATATATATATATATATATATATATATATATATATATATATATATATATATATATATATATATATATATATATATATATATATATATATATACATATATATATATATATATATATATATATATATATATATATATATATATATATATATATATATATATATATATATATATATATATATATATGTATATATATATATCTATCTATCTATCTATCTATATATATATATATATATATATATATATATATATATATATATATATATATATATATATATATATATATATATATATATATATATATATATATATATATATATATATATATATATATATATATATATATATATATATATATATATATATATATATATATATATATATATATCTATATATGTATATATATATATATACATATATATATATATATATATATATATATATATGTATATATATATATATAATATATATATATATATATATATATATATATATATATATATATATATATATATTAAATATGCAACCACATTTGAGCCGCTTTTTTGAAGGCTTTGCAAATAACTTATTTATCAAACAAATGGGGTAGGTGCTTTTTTTTTGTATTTCATCTTCATCCCCCCCTGTCCTTTCGTGGGGAGGGGGCAGTAAAATCCGCAACCGACTTTTTTGACTAACCTCTTTAAAAAGCTATACCCGCCCCTGGGTGTGCAAGATGAGTTGTATTTTAGTTTGATTAAAGTTACAAGTCATTTAGCTGTGAACTAGACATTATTGAAGTAGATAAAGATATGTTAAAATGAAAAAAAGTTCAAAAAATGAGTTTCTTTATTTTAGGGATACAATGTAGGTCATTGTCGCGGAGGTCTATTCTGTTTAAATACATGATTTTTGATAAAAAAATACAAACCTCCATCTTATGTCTACAAAAGATCACGCTCATAACCTAAATGTTCTAAATAGAAAGTTCCCGCAGCAATCTTTATCACATATGATGACTTTTAAAGTTATTTTCCATTTTCAATAGTAAAAAACAAACTGTATGAATTATTTTCATATATAATACTTAATTTTTTTGTTACTTATAAATCATAAGGTATATTCAGGGGTGGATCTAGGGTGTTGCCACTGATGCGCGTGCATCAGTCCTTTTGCACCGCGAAACTTTAGGTATCTTTTTTTTTCATAATAAAAAGTTAAAGTAGAAATTAGAATCTTATATTCTCAAAAAATGTAGAATTTGTTTTAAGCTGGAAAAAAAATTATTAGATTTGATTTGATCTCTATAATTACTTATTCGTTACTTAAACAAAATTTCCTTCGTTTTGGAGCAACTGATGCAATTGTTCTCCACTAAATACTATTGTGATTGGTTAAAGAAAAAATATTTTAGGTTTTAACCAATCGTATTTGTACATTTTTTTTTAGTTTTTTCTACCACTTTGTAGCAAGTGATGCAATTGTTCTCTGAATCATAAATGATTGGTTAAAAACAGTTTAAACCAATCTCTATTTATTAAAATAACATATGCATCAGTTGCTACAAATCTTCCGCAAAAAAATACAAAATTGTTTCAAATATGATTGGAGAATGTTTTTATTAACCAATCAATTTTGTAGAAAGTTTCGAACAATTGCATCAGTTGCTCCAATTCGCTCAAAATTTACAAAATTCTGATATCCCATACGATGTTCGTATTCTGATATAACTGATATAACGCTCGTAACTTTAGTCGAAGGACTTTGCTTGTAAATTAAAGTTTTGAAACAAATAAGAATTTTTTAGATTCAAATGCAATTTAAAGGCTAGGTATTTGCAAAGTATTTGCAAATGTAAAAATCAGTTAACTAAAGAGTTATAAATTTTAAATAACAAGTGTCCAGTGCAGCTATATACAGTCTTGAAAATTCTGAAATAGATTGTTTTACCCCGAAGCAAGGAGATAGTAAAGATTATGTTGTATTAAGGTAAACCTTATTAATAAAGTTAATGGTGTTATATATTTCCAGCTAGAAAATAATATAAACTGATCTTGTTTTATATACTTTTTTTATTTTTACTTATCTTTTACACTTTATTAGTCCTAAAAATGAAACAAATAAAAAACAATTCTCTGTTTCTTTTATAAAAAACGTTAATTCTGCAAAACGTGTCAAAATCCAATCTAAAACTAACTTCAAAAAAGGCAACGCTTTTATAGAGTTGTCTATTGAACATTCTGTAGACTCTAAAATATTTAAGTGATTTGATTCCAATTCAGTTAATATTCCTTTATATAATGATTCAAATACTTTATATGATGTTTCAACATATCTAACCCATGGCATACTTTTAACAGCTGGCAAAGACGATGCAATTTTGTTAGATATAGTAAACAAAGTATTTCGTCCTAATTCTATATTCATTTTTCCAATATCTGAATAATAGATATTTAATCAGAAGCTTTTATTTATTTATTTATTTCTTCATATATAAGCATTTTACAATGTTCTCGTTTCCATGTTTAATTAATAAATCAAAATATAAAGAATAACAGGAGCAAGTAAAAGACATAAGTTTTGTCGTCAAGCTCCTACAGTTTGCGTGATATATTTTTTACAAAGTATCCGTAATATATAAAATATAATAATTTAATTTCACTATATAAAGCAAGTTAAAATAACAATAAT
>NC_061164.1:36303445-36345945 GCF_022113875.1 Hydra vulgaris
AATAATTATGTATTTAATTATGTAATTTATATAACTATGTATTTAATATGATAATGTATCATAGATGTAAATTTTTTTTACTCTAGATTAAAAAGAATGCAAATCATTTTTGTCGCAGTTATATTTGCATCAATAATACTTTCAGAAAGTAATATATCAGAAATTAATCCTCGAACTGGTACTGTTGTTACCTACGGTTGCTTTAAATCAAATTGCTGGGTATATTGTAATGTAAGATGTTATTTTTTTAATTAAAACCTGAATTAGTGTTCGATTGAGAATTATTGGGGATTTCTTTATAACTGATTAACATTATAATATTGCATATATATATTTTTTTTCTGTTTAACATGGTTTAAATTTTATTTTTACAATGCATGTTTAACTACATATACAATAGAAGAGAATACATAAATAAATACTGAAAACTACATAATAATTATAACAAAGTTAAAGCTGAGAGGGGCTCAAAGAAAACAAGGAATAGACTACATTATCATAATCTTTTCATAGAACCTCTTTATAAAGACTTAAATATTATATCGTAATGATATAAAGTTACCGTTAAAATAGTCAAAACAATTAAATAAAAAATAAACAAACAGTAAACAAAAAATATAGTCAAACGAAAAAAAGTTACCGTTAAAATAGTCAAACAAATACTAAAAATGCATTTTTTTTTTGTTTGAAACTGAAACGAGTATAAAGACTTCAACATTAGTTTATATTCCTTTTGACAGTCATTCCATAATTTGGGTCCTCAATAAGATATGCAATATTATGAGAATTTATCATATTTCCGAGGCAATTTATAATTGTTGTTACTATTTGATTTTTGATTATAATTTTTAATGCTTATATATATATATATATATATATATATATATATATATATATATATATATATATATATATATATATATATATATATATATATATATATATATATATATATATATATATATATATATATATATATATATATATATATATATATATATATATATATATATATATATGTATATATATATATGATTATAATTTTCGTTTATATTTTTTTCAAACTTGTTGTTAAAATTTTCTGGCAAGAGGTCGTTGTAATATCTATACATAAAAATAAGATGCTGATAGGTATTTATTTCAAACACATTGATAATTTTCATGTCTTCCATAAGAGGTTTTGTATGTTCTTGTTTGTGTTTAGAGTATATTATTCGAAAAGCGTGTTTATGTAACCTATAAATTTTTTGGAGTTTAGTTTGTTGCGTAATTGCCCGTTATATGTTTGCATAATTTATGAAACAGTGAATTAGACAAAAGTATATCAATTTAAGACTTAACATATTGAGGTATGGGGAAACTCGATAACAGGATAAACTTTCATCGACAAGAATTCCTAAAAAGTTTATGCTTACTTGTTTTTTAATTATTTTTTGAATTTGTATGATGAGCTGTTTATATTTTTTATAAACTACATACAGAGCCGACGCTAGGCTCCTCACATTCCATAGTTATTGTGGAGGGGAGGATGATTGCAAATGTAGAAAGCTTTTTTTTTGAAATACCTAATGGAAATATTTTCAAGATTTTAGGGCCTTTATAACAGGTTTTAAAAAGGTTTAATTTTTCAATAAAAACTTTGGAATATTTATGGTAGAGCGGGCAAAAAGGGACACTTAAGAAACAAACCATTTTTAGGTTAAAAATAAATATGCAAAAATGCGCCAATTTTGTATCGCAAATACGCCAATTTTGTATTGTTGTATCGCAAATACGCGAAAATAGCGAAAATACCAAATTTTTGTTTTTCGCAAACTTACTGATGCATTTTGGTACATTTAATGCATTTTGGTAATTCTAAAATTAATTTTGTTTTTAAAATAATGAAGCACAATAACTTAAAATGTTTAATCAAAAAATTTTTGAAAAAAACAGTTTTAGCTATATATATATATATATATATATATATATATATATATATATATATATATTATATATATATATATATATATATATATATATATATATATATATATATATATATATATATATATATATATATATATATATATATATATATATATGTATATATATATATATATATATATATATATATATATATATATATATATATATATATATATATATATATATATATATATATATATGTATATATGTATATATGTATATATATATATATATATATATATATATGTATATATATATATAAATATATATATATATATATATAAATATATATATATATATGTATATATATATATATATATATATATATATATATATATATATATATATATATATGTATATATGTATATATGTATATATATATATATATATATATATATATATAATATATATATATATATATATATATATATAAATATACATATATATATAAATATATATAAATATATATATATATATATATATATATATATATATATATATATATATATATATATATATATATATATATATATAATTAAATGTATTTATATATGTATATTAGTGGCAAACCAAACAGTGGTGTTGGTCGAACAAGGAATCAAATCAAGGGAAAAAAGTATGCTCATCTGATCAAGACTGCCGTGATTATTACCACAAGTGTGTAACTCCGTGTGGTTTCTAATTCTTTTAACAAACATTTTAAAATTATTTTTTGTATTTTTTTTAAATTTATGAGCATTTTATAACGCACCCTTATTATTATTAATTTTTTTTTTTTGGTTTTTAACTACGTATATTAAAACTTAAGTTTTTTCAAAATTTGTTAAAATTTAAAAACGGTTTGTGTAATGTTATTTTAAGCCATTAAGATATTATTTTACAATTGTTTCAGTTTTTGATTTCGATGTAAGAGAAAAATTGAATGAACATTTTAAGACCGCTGTTAATCTTTATTTGTTATTCATATTTCTTTTGACAATTGAACGAGTTCAATAAGAGGGCCGGCGCGAGTAGGTCACAAGTGCAGAGTGAGGGAAAAAAGGAAAGAAAAAAAGCTTTCTAGTTTCCCAAGTTGCCGACAGGAAATAAACAGTCCACTTTCTATTTTGCCGACTAAATATAAAAAAAAGTTTCCAATTTGCCGACTGAAGATACAAAGAGGTTAAGTTTATAATTATTATACATATATATGTATATATATATATATATATATATATATATATATATTATATATATATATATATATATATATATATATATTCTTTTCATTTCTGTTTAACATAGTTTAAATATTATTTTTAATGCACGTTTAAATACATATACGATAGAAGAGAATATATAAATAAAAACTGGAAACTACATAATATTTAAAATAAAGTTAAGGCTGAGAGAGGCTCAAAGAAAGCAAGGAAAAGGTTACATTATCATAATCTTTTCATAGAGCTCCTTTATAAAGACTTAAATACTATATCGCAATGGTATAAAGTTACCGTTAAAATAGTCAAAGCAATTAAATAGAAAATAACCAAAGAAAAGTTAACCGTTAAAATAGTCAAACAAATTCTAAAAATGTAATTTTTTTTATAATCACATTTTCAAAATTTCCTTTTTTTGTTTGAAACTTTAACGAACTGAAGAACTTCACCTATAATTTATATTCCTTTTGACAGTTTTTCCATAATTTGGGTCCTCGATATATAATATTCTGAAAATTTATTATATTTCTGAGACAATTTATAATTGTTGTTTACATTTGATCTCAGATTATTATTTTGATTTAGATTTTTTTCAAACTTGTTGTTAAAATTTTCTGGTAAGACGTTGTTGTCATATCTATACTTAAAAATTAGACGATGATAGGTATTTTTTTCAAATATATCCATCATTATCATATCTTTCATAAGAGATTTTGCATGTTCTTGTTTGTGTTTAGAGTATGCGATTCGGCAAGCGCGCTTTTGTAGCTTATAAACATTTTGGAGTTTAGTTGGTTGCGTATGCCCATAATATATTTGCATAATTTATGAATCAGTGAATTAGTCTAAAATATATCAAGTTAAGATTTTAACATATTGAGCTATGGGCAAACTTGGTAATTTGACTAAATACAATTTATTTGGGGAAGCCAAACCAGGATAAATTTTTATCGACAAAAGTTCCTAAGAACTCTATGCTTACTCTTTTTTTTTTTTAATTGTTTTATCATTTAAGAAGAGTGTAGCATTTAAGCGGGCAGCTTAGGTGGAATGTTAAGTTCTTGTGTTTTTTTATGAAATAGAGTATAATTTCTTTTCTCAACATTAAGTGAAAGTTTATTTGTTCTGAACCAAATATTTACTTTAACTAACTCCGTATACATATCAGTATATAAATGTTTAATATCGTTATTGGTGAGAAAGAAATTTGTACCGTCTAGAGGGTTCTTTCCAGGAATTACCGAGATTTTTTTTATATTTTATATTTCCCGTTACCCTGGAAAATTACTAAAACTTCCAGAGAAAAAATCAAAGGGTTACTTGTGTAAATGTTTTATTATATTAGGATAAGTATTTATTTAAAATAAAAATAAATTAATGTACACAAAGTTATTTAACGTTTATAATCTGACTTTAGAAGTCACCTATAATATAGAAAAATGTAAAATCAAATCATAACTTTTTTTATTAAACGTTATTTAAAGCAAACATAAAGGTCATTATTTCTAATACAAAGCTCTAAATGCTCCCCAGTGGCTTGTAAAACGTGATTTAAAACAATTATATAAATTTCAAATACAAAACGCTAATTACTCTTTAAAACTTGTAATTAAATTTATTATTGAAGAAATTACCTCACTTAACTTGTCAATACGTACAGAAAAACATTTAGTTTTCTGCATATCAAAATATTCCTAATATTTCTGAATACGCTCAAAATATTGTTAATATTTTTTTTAACCTCAAAACTAATTTCTTTGCTCTAGTATTAATTTTTTTAAATTTCGAATCACCTTAACATTGTTTTAATCGTGACTGATTCAGTGTAAAAATATTTTTCAAAAGAAAAAGCAGGTGAACAAGCTAATAGTTGATTAATAAGACATTTGCAACATGTTCATAACATTAATAGCAAGAAAATAAACTAATATGGAGATTAAATTGCTGCACAATGGGTCAAAAGTGACTTTTTTAGCCAAAACCCCTAAAAAATATTTTAACTATTTATTTTTTTTTTATTGCAAACATTTTTTTATATTGAAATAAAAAAGTATGCAAAAAAAATCTTAGTTTTAAAAAAACTTTGACTTTTATTGCATAATTTTTTTAAAGGGGTTACCATAAAGGACGTCATCCAAATAGTGTGGTGGGGGTCGAGATAAAAAGAACAAAAAAAGACAAGGAAAAGGGAGGAAGTTTGTCAGAAATGAAAGCCACTTAACAGATTTTTTTTTTTAGTTATGTAACATTAAAAACTATATAAATATGTGTTCTTAAGAAGATAATGTATGAGAAAATTTAAATTTTATTTTTTAAAGATGTAGAAGCAGTTTCAAACATCGTTACGAGATGAAAGAATTTTTTGGGGGTTTAAAATAAGGAGGAGGGGTCTTATTTTGAACCCCCAATTTTATGACGTCTTTTTCAAGGGGGTATAGGAAAAAAGGATAGGCGGTAACAAAGGAGGAGGGGGAAGGAGTTGGTCTAAAATTGACTAAAAAATGATGACGTACTTTATGGATGGTCCCCCTAACTCCAATTTTTTCCCCTATAAAAAATTTCCAAAGCAAGCTATAAATTTAGCAAAAAGAATTTTAGTTAAAGTTTTTTTCTCCCTAAAGTATTTCTTGCAATAATTTAGTAACACTAAAGGTAAAATTTTTTTTTTTTTTGTTTATTTAGGTGCTCCCAGAAGTCCTTACGATCTTATTGCGGAGCACCGCGGGAGAACATTTAGCTATAAGTTCACGCCTCCTACCTTACCAATGTCGCTTTCTGGGCTAGAGTTGGCGTCGAACCTCGGACCTCTAAGTTCTAAGCCAGAACTCTAACCACTGCGCCACGTCTGCTCTTACTATGCATAGTAATAAAAAAACAATGTGGGTTAATATGGCAAATTTCCACCCAAAAATTCATAATAAATCAAAACAAAAAAAATATGATTTAAAACTATAATAATATTTTTAAAATTTTTTTTATCTGTGTTGACTAAAACAAAATGTAATAGATAATTAAAAAATTATTGCTATACGCATACATTATTTGCAAAAACATTTATAACAAAGACGTCACTAAAAAGTCATAAAGAGCACAAGATGCTGGGCTCCTTCAACAGAGCCATTGCATCTGCAGACAGAATAGCTTTTTTAGAACTGTTTGTTTTACGGTATTACGGTATTGTTTTACAATGAAAGGATTTAAATTGCACAAAAAGGAATGAAACACATTATGTCTAGTGAAGCACTACCTCTATTTTTTAAAGCACTTATTTGAGACTTCTTGCGCTTCCTCGGACATAGTATATTTTTGGAAAAAAGAAGAGTTAAACTGGTTTGTTTTCACGTGAATTTTTAGTCATAGAAATGTTGACCCCCTTTTTTTTATTATTAAAAATGTTTTCTACATTCATTTCCTATGCAATTTCTACATGCATTTTCTATGCACTTGCCAAATTTTAACGAAAAATAAATAGGACCAGATTGTATAATTAGTGTGGAACTTTTGGTACCTAATTTTTGTTTTTCTATTGTTTTTTTTCGGCAATGCGGAGTACAGGGGCCGGATCGGAGGGTCAATTTTATAAACAAAAATTATTACATTAATGTATTGTTTTAATTTTTATTATTAGATTTATAATAAAATGGATTTATATTAAAACTTTTTTGGATTCTCTAACAGGTAGTAAGTTTATTAAATTTATTAAAATTATTAAATATTAAATTTTATTAAATATTAAATTTTACTCAATGTTAAATTATTAAGTTTACTAAAATTATTAAATAAATTAAATTTTATTACAAATTTGTTTTACTTTAAGTTTCACTACCTTCACAACCCGCACAACCTTCTGGTAAATTTATGATTTAAAAATGTTTCCAAATGATTATTAAATTCATAATATTTCTATTTATTTACACTTTTTAATACAATTGTATTATGTTATCCCTAAAAGTGCCATAGAAGGTGAATCAATAGCAGTATTTAAATTTTCATCGTATTAAATTTGAGAAGCTATCATTGTTTTATAAACTGTTTATTTTATTTATTTAGCCAATTACTTTTACAGGTAATTGCTTTATATAAAATTTTATATAACGCCATCAGTACTAATCTTTCAGTACTTATACAGGGTGACTGCTGTTCATGGAAATCATTAAATTGTCATGGAACTTTATTTAGTCATGGAAAAAAGTCATGGAATTTCTAAATTTTCATTGAAATTTTTGGAAAATTCATGGAACTTTTTAAAATGATCATTTTTTTTTCTACTTATGTTATTTTTAGGATGCAAAGAAAAGTACTAGCATATCTAGTCAAAGTCCTTTTTGAAAAAGATATTTTTGCAGTGTCAGTTACCAGAGAAGTAAAAGATTTTGTTGTTTTTGTGTTATTGTTTTTTTTAGGTTGGAGCGGGTAATTCATCTTTTTATGACAAAATTGATACTCGTACGCATCTTGTAATGTGGTAAAATAGTTTTTATACTATTTTCTCTCATTTTAAAAAACCATTTTAACATTTTTTTTTTGAAATTCTCATTAAAAAAAAAAATTCAGGGGCAGATAAGAGGGGTAGCATCCACTTCCTCTCATAAAAAAAATTTATACACCGAAAGTTACTAATTTTATAGAGTTGAAATAAATTTTTATTTTTTATATTAGATAGTAAAGTTCAAGAGAATGAAATTTTGATAGTGTGTGTTGAATAGGGGTATGACTAAAAAACATCCCAGTCATGAATTTTATATCATATTGATATCAAAATGATATCAAACTATGAGATATATGATATCATGATATGAGACATTTATGATATCATTATGATATCAAAATGAAATCACACATTAATATCATTTTAAACTCAAACCCTGATATCATAATATGACAATTTATAATATCAAAATAAAATCACTCATTGATATCATTTTGAACTTAAACCCTGATATCATTATTTGAGAAGTTTATGATATCAATATGATATCAAAATGAAATCACGCATTAATATTGTTTTGAACTCAAAACTTGATATATATATATATATATATATATATATATATATATATATATATATATATATATATATATATATATATATATATATATATATATATATATATATATATATATATATATATTATATATATATATATATATATATATATATATATATATGATAATATAAGAAGTTTACGCAAAACTTGTTATCATTATAATTCCGCTATAATTATTATATTTAATTATTTTTTAATAAAAAAAAACACTGCATTATTGATTTAATTAATTATATTTTTATAAATAATCTAAATATAAATAGCGCAATGAATATTAGTAATATTATTATTAGTGCGCATAGTTACGCATTGTTACGCCTATTGTTCGTTTTGTTAAGTACGGTTCTGTATTCTGTAAAATACACTATTTCTTAGTTTTTAAGTTGTTTCTAGACTTTCCTTAGAGCACACTAAAAATAATTGATGCTAATAAATGTTGTTTTATAGTTGTAAAAAGTTTGCATATATGTTTATATTGTGCTCAACGTTAAAAAAATTTTAATAAATATGTGTATGTGGTGATATATGTTATAAATATGTTCATATAAATGTGTTTATATAAATGTGTTTTTATAATAGTATGAAATGTGTTTTATTTATGTAAATCAGTTGTTTTTATATGTTATGTAACAGTAAAAAAATTGTGATTTATAGTTAGTATATATGTTTATATAATGTTTTTTCCATGATTTCAAAGTGGTGTCACTTGGCAAATAGGTAGAGCAAGATTTGTCAACCTTACCAGTCAAGCGGTGTTACTGCTTTAGGTCTAAGTGTTCAATATTACTATTCGGAAAATATACAACATTATCTTTGATAATTTTTTACATCATGTTGTTAACTTCGGCCTATCTTTATGTTGGTATCAGTTGTTAAAAATGATTAATAGGTAGTTTCATCACTAGAACTCACTGCTAAAAGTCATTCAAAACATCATGTATGAACATTATATTTTTAATGAACGACTTTTTTATATAAACTTATAAAAATATATGAATATCAATAAATCTTACTTTCAAATATAGTCTTTGATGAGAAAAGATCACAATTAGTAAAATTATTTTACGTTCATTTATTCATTTGTAACAGTAGTATAATTATTGGTAATATGTTTAATGATAACAGATGTATAATATTAGGCTCGAAGAAGTTTTTAGTGTAAATGGTAATAGACGACTTGAAAAAGTTTGTTTTCAAATGAAAGAGCCTAATAAAATTAATTGTCGTTGAAATGTAAAAAATTCTGCTAGATGAACAGAAAACTTTTTTGCCAGAATTCAGTGTCAAGCGGTGTTGATGTCTATTAATTTGATTTTACATTAGACACTTTAGAATAAAGCAAAGTATGAATTTTACTATTTAAAGTAACAGTTAATAACTGTTTCAAATTTAAATGATTTCATTTTTTTTATTTTTTTTTAATCTTAAACATAATTTTGTTCTCTATTTTTTTAGTTGCCTTTGTCATCACTTGATTACTTTGCTTACTGTTGAAAATGGTTTTAATTTTGTAAATTTAATATGATGTGAAATTTTCTATATTATTCATTAGTCAACAGTTAGAGAGAAGCTGAATCTTAATTAAGCAATGCTGAAAATTAACTTTTAATTAAGGCAAGAATAAATTTATTTATTGGTAGCATAATTAAACCAGTTACTGTTATTATTATTTTTATTTTTTTATTTATTTGCATTCACTGCTAAATTAGCTTCTACTAAGGTTGCTTCTCTTTATCGTGCTCGCCATTTCCTTACATCTGATTAGCTTCTACTAAGGTTACATCTGATTAGCTTCTACTAAGATTGCTTCTCTTTATCGTGCTCGCCATTTCCTTACATCTGATTCCGTTCTCTATCTCTACAAATCTCTTATTCGTCCCTGTATGAAATACTGCTGTCATATTTAGGCTGGTTCTTCTAACGAGTCACTTTCTCTTCTTGACAAGGTCCAAAAACGCATTGTAAATGTTGTTGGACCTGGACTATCTGCTTCGATTGTATATATGGTTTCCATGAAGGGTCAGTAGTAAGCGATAACCCAAAAAGACGTAAAAAGGAGGACTCAGTAAGAGGATTGCCATTCATTAATATAGGAATGTTGACTATATTACGGTAGTTGTTTGCTGTAAACAACTGGGTTTTGTTAGATTTGAAATTCACAAGCCACTGTGAACCCCAATCTATTACTGAAGTGAGATCGGATATAAGATCAGCTGTTTGTTCTAGGCGATCGAAAAGAGAAGACTTTTTGTCAAGACAGGAGTATAAAGTTGAAAAAGAGCTACTTTAGATGAAAAGTTGTCAGGAAGATCGTTTATGTAGATAAGAAACAAAACAGGGCTCAGGATGGAACCTTGGGGAACCCCAGAAGTTACAGAAAATAAAGAAGAGTGTTGGCCTTCAAAGATGACTTTAATAAACCAGTCAGAAAGAAATGATTTGATAATCTCACAAACTTTCTCAGAAACACCATATGAAGCAAGCTTATGGAGAAGACCAGCATGCCAAACTTTGTCGAAAGCTTTAGATATGTCGAGAGCAATAGCCCTAGCCTCACTGAGATGTGAGGAGTTTGTTGATCAAAGACCACAGAAAAGAAGACTGATCAGACGATAAAATGGAAGGGTCAGAATTTTCTTCAGAATTTTTGAACATTGGAACCACAGATGTCATTTTCCAACAAGTAGCAGAACAAGACTCAGTGAACACTTGTTAAATAGTTTAGAGAGAATTGAAGAAAGTTCTGCGGAACAATTCTGCAAGACTGTGACAGGAATGTTGTCTGGACCACAACCTATAGACGAGTTTAATTGAGATATGACTTTAGCAACAGAAGCCGGAGTGATTTGAATGTCTAACAATGGATCAACCTGTTTGACTGGAATGGTAGGAAGAGAATGTCTATAAGATTCAAGAGTGGAATTAAAAGAAAAGTTCTTTGCATATAGTTCTGCCTTACCCTTGGGAGAGGTAATAAGATTAGTCCCATGAATGAGAGATGGAATGTTAGATCTACCCTTGTTAATAATGCTGTTGAAGATTTTCCAAAAGTATTTAAAGACTAACTTCTGTGATAAGATGCGAGATTTAGTGAACTGAGAATAATGGAGTTTAGCATCAGAAAGCACCTTTTCACATCAATTTCTTGCAACAATAAATAGCTGTTTGTTCTCAAGAGAGTTGTTCTTTTAAAAAAGATGAAAAAAATGATTACGATTGGATATAGCAGCCGCACAAGAAGGAGAAAACCATGGAGTAGAATAAGGCTTGACTTGAAACCGACGAGAAAGAATAAAAGCTTCCATTCCAGCCTGAATCCAGGAGGTTACGTAGGAGGTGCATTTATCAGCTGAGAGAGAAAAAACATCAGCCCCAGGACCATCACGAAGAAAATCACGAAAAGAAACCAGTCAGCTTTAGGGTAGTAGTAGGTGGTGCGATGATAAGGTGAGCCCAAAAAAGAAGTACAAGAAGAAAGATTTATAGAGATCGATGCATTGTCAGAACTACCTATGGGAGAAAAGGGAGAAAGTGAACATAAGCTAGGGTCAAAGACAAGACATAAGTCAAGGAGTGAAGGTAAATGATTAGGGTTGTCAGGAAAACGAGTCACAAAGTTAACTATCTGAGTAAGATATTGAGAAACGCAGAAGTTAAATGTTTTAGTGCCAGCAGGATCAGTGGTGTTAGAGCCAAGCCATACAGTGCGATGGGCATTAAAATCTCCAACAACAACAATATTGGCAGAAGGATAAAGAGAGAGGGTATGGTCAATTTGATCCGAGATAACATCTAAAAGAGTGCAATCATGGGAAGAAGGAGAACGATAAAGAACAAAGAAAAAGGTGATAGAGTGAAGAGGTGCTAGGCAAAAGCACATAAAAGAATGGTCAAAGGATTCGAACCTGATTTCACGACAAACAGGGGAATGAATGCGTATGTATACCCCTAAACCAAACATGTGACTATTGGAGTCTTTACGAATCAAAGGGTAGTACCCATCAACACTGACATCTGAAGAAGGAATTGTAGAGTTTAAATTTGTTTCACTGAATTCAAGCAAGTCTAGTGAATTTTGCAGGAGGTAAGACTCAACTGACGGAAAGTTGCTTCGTAGACCGCGAATATTTGTAAAAGATATATTAAAACATTTAGGTGGTGGGGATGGTTTTTTAGGTTTAAAATTTTTGGTTACTTTGGTCATGATTTGGGTTTAATGAGAACTTGACTCATTCATAGGCAGAGCACAGCCTCCTAATCAATGAGCTATGCAGTTGTCTCAGTCCTACTAATTAACTCTAAGCCGTGACATAGGGCTCCTTATGTGGCCTTAACAATGCACACCAAAAGCATTAACAGGGACACCATCCATGCGCAATATGGCACTGTTAATACTCTGATATTTTGCAGCTGTTGATGGAATCAGCCTCTCTGAGAGCTACCACAGAGTTTGAGAAACCTTACTACCGCCGGCCTCAGAACTATTAAACTGAGTTTTAAGAGCTGTACCCTCATATGGAGATAACAGGAAGAGTTGCATAGCCAATATCAAAAAGGCATAAGTAAAATTCTATGAGTAGAGTCAAGGAGATCCAGCATTCATCATCCTAGGCAGGAAACAATGTAACACAAGTTTTATTTACGCCAGCCTAATAGATAAAAAAAGGAGTTCGAGGCTGGTTAGCAGAATTTTTCTGCTTACCCCTGAAGTCTTTGCCTAGTAGGCCTTCTACAAGACAGTAGCTGGATGCAGTTAACATCTGCCCAAGATGAGTATTTTTATCGAAACACCATCTCTAGCCTTTACTCAACAAAGAGCCCCAAGGCAGGGGAAATTTTAGCCGGAGTTTATTTCTCCTAGCCTTTCCTTAAGAAGAGCACACTTTGCAAGGCAGCAGGGCTTGTGGCAGGTGGTACTGGGATACGTGATACCAGTAGCAAGATTGATCTTGGTTATCCTGACCTGACCTGGAGTAGTTAAAAGGAGTTACTTCCCGCAACAGTACTTTGTGAAAACCAGGCATGACATTTTGAAAGTGCATTAGGAAAGACACTGCACCTAACCAAATACAGGAGTCTAAAGTAAGTGTAGGTTTTGTAGTTGGAGAAAGTAGCTAGTTACTGAGCTCACGCTGCATTAGAGAATAAACAGAACACAAACAAACATAAATCAACTTACGGGTAAGTCAACAACGCGCCAGAGGTTCAGACAGAACACAAACATACATAAAAAAAACATTAAAAATTGTTTAATACTACAATTGGTAATAACCATTTATAAGATATATTTTACGATTTGCTTGCTATTTAAAGAGATAATTCTTTAAATTGTTTAATTATAATTGTCTCTTGGTTGTTCAAGTATTGTATTAAATAAAATCTTTTTAGTTTCAAGTATTTTACTTTAGGAATCGTCCATATATTACATAACGCGAAATTAAACTTATAGACAAAAGACATATCTCAAAAACCGTGATTCTCTCATATTCATCTACATTTTGCATGTTCAAGAACTAGAGCATTTAATAGTTTGTTTTTCAAAATTGATAAACATCCTATTCAAGGTATGGTAGGTGAAAAGTGTTACACAAAAAATGTTCTTAATGTTCTTAATTTATATTCTTTAGATTTTCATTTCGAAAATTTACTGTTAAAGGTTTTGAGCACATTTTGTATGTGAAACTTTATTTATTGTTCTTATTAATATTCTTATAAATATATCTGTCATTTATTATTGTTATAAAATGTGTTTATATGTATTATATAAAGTCATATTTATTTATAGTTGTATTTATGTTTAAACTATGTTGTTTCCATGTTTTCAAAGTGGTGATAACCTTGCCAGGCAAGCGGTGTACTTAAAACAGAGGTGTGACTTGGCAGCATTTGATGCCTGGCAGTGTTACTGCTTTAGAGCTAGGTTGGGTTTTCTAGCCTTTTTAAATGTTTCTGGAAACTCATAATGTTTTGCAATCTTTACATGTAACCTATGCAATCTTTACATTTGTATGCTAAAGGTGTATGCAATCGTTAATTTGAGTATTTGTATAAGTTTATGCAATATTCTAAAAAGTAACGATTGCATACACCTTTGGCATACAAATGTAAAGATTGCAAACAAAGTTTTACAAACTTGTCTTCAAAAGAAATTTCTTTTGAAGTTCTTTGATGAAAGTGTTAAAACACTTGTTTCTTATTTTTTTCTCTTAGATGGAATGCTGTACTATGTAAATGTTTCTAATAAATTGCAGGTTCTTTTAACAGATGAAGAAAAAAAACATGCTTTTAGACATGTGCACGATTCTAATCATGGTGCTCATGTTGGCCTTAATAACACTCGAATTAAGCTAAAAAGTGCTTTTTATTGGTTAGGTAACAAAGTTAAATATTTCAATTAAATATATTTTATATCAAATTTTCTCATATAATAATTGTCTTCTTTGCATTAAAAATGATTTTCAACATAGTTTATTTTCTAACTTAACGTAATTGTAATTATAATAGTAAACTTTTCCAGTGCAAAATACTTATTATATTGTTTGAATAATGTTATCTAGGTATGGTTATTACAAAGTTGGTGAAAGAATGTGACAAGTGCCAGCGCATGGAGAAAATGAAAACTTGTGCTCCAGAACTGAAACCGATTAAGGTCAATGGATTGTGGGAGTTTTTAGATATAGACCTTATTGGTCTATGCCTAAATATTATTGGTAACAAATATATTTTAATTGTTACTGACCTTTTGAGTAAGTATGTTGAAGCTTTTTCAATACCAGAAAAATCTGCTTTTTTTGTTTCCAAGTGTTTTGTTACTTTGTTTTATTGATTTGGCCCTCCAAAAAAAGTACTATCAGACCAAGGTAGAGAATTTGTAAACAGCTTGAATGAATTTTTATTTTCTACTTCTAATATTAGGCATTCAATAACATCTGTTTATCAACAAAAAAAAAAGGAAAGGATGAGAGAACAAATCAGATTATTAAGCGAGCTCTTTTGAAAGTAGCTAATGAATCCCAAGATAATTCGAATACTTTATTAGATCCAGTGTTATTTGGTCTCCGTACATGTGTACAATCTTCAACTAAGTTTACTCCATTTTCTTTAATGTTTGGCAGGGAGGCAAGAATTTTTTCATCTATAGCTTTCAATGATAATGATTCTGATTTAAATAATGATAATATTGACATTGCAGAAAGTAATGCAACTGAATCACAGATTCAAGAAATAATGGATTTCTGTATTGCAGTTCATGTCATAGTAAAAAATAATATTTTATTGCACAAAAAAAATGCAAAAAACACCATGAAAAAAAAACAATTTAAAGATTTCAAGTTATTTAATTTTAAAATAGGTGACAAGGTTTTAGTGAAAAACTACAAAAATATTGGTCGCAAAGGTAACCGTATGGAGCATGATTGCCTTGGACCAACTATAGTTACCGGTTTAAAGCGAACTGGAGCTGTTGTGTCCCTTAATGGTAAAGTTTGGAAATCAGCTGTAGCTTTTCAACAGTAAGCAAAATAATCAAGTAATGACAAAGGCAACTAAGAAAAAAGAGAACAAAATTTTGTTTGAGATTAAAAAATAAATAAAAAATTAAAATCATTTAAATTTGAAACTGTTATTAATTGTTACTATAAATAGTAAAATTCATACTTTGCTTTATTCTAAAGTGTCTAATGTAAAATCAAATTAATAGACATTGACACCGCTCGACACTGAACTCTGGCAAGTAAGTTTTCTGTTCATATAGCAGAAATTCTTACATTTCAACGACAATTAATTTTATTAGGCTCTTTCATTTGAAAACAAATTTTTTCAAGTCGTCTATTACCATTTACACTAAAAACTTCTTCGAGCCTAATATTATACATCTGTTATCATTAAACATATTACCAATAATTATACTACTGTTACAAATGAATAAATGAACGTAAAATAATTTTACTAATTGAGATCTTTTCTCATCAAAGACTATATTTCAAAGTAAGATTTATTGATATTCATATATTTTTATAAGTTTATATAAAGAAGTCGCTTATTAAAAACATAAAAGAAAATTTATATGGATTATTTTTAATTTAACAAAGGATTTCGACTTCAATGCACAAAGTTATTTTTACATTGAGGCACAATCTTAATACACAAAAATAATATATGCAGAATCTTGTATAAAAAAGAAGCAACGTCAGTGTGTGGTAATATATGTATGTATGTATATATAAATATTCAAATTTTTTCTACTCTTTTTACTTTTCTTTGAGATGATATTTTTATAGATACAGAGAAATATAAAATATACTGAAATATAGGCACATTCATGAATATAAACTTACCTGTCAACAAATTACAGTCACTTTTCCATGCTAAATACATAAAATATATATCTAATATAAAATAAATCCAATATAAAATAAAACAAAATATTAAACTTACTCTTTTCATCTTTAAATTGAGATGGAGATGATTGTGGTCTTTTTGCAATAGTAAATGCGACAGCTTTGTGTAATGGTATTGATCCAAGTTTAGTCGTATGGAAACATAATGAAATGAGCCAACATTACCTAAAATGTATCGAGAACGGTGTATAAGAGATGTTTCCCTTCGTTACTGTGTCAGATGGTCGTAAAAAGTGTGCTTTTTCTATTGATTGCAATCATTTTTGTAAGTGCAGACAAAAAAATAATAATTGATTGTTGTTCAAGTTTTTCAGGATATGGATTTATAATTCCTGTTACACCATCAGTGTTTATGTATCTTGTTGTTTCTGCTGTTTTTTAGTTTTTATGACATAATAAACATAAAAAAGTTTTGTTTTCTATCGTCGGTTTGTTTATGTACCTTATGTTTTAGTTAATTATTTAGTTTATTTTAGTTATTTAATATATTTAAAATTCTAGTTAATAAATTAGATATATATTTTATGTTTATATATGTACTAAAGACGTTCAAAGTTATATAATTGGTTAATTTAGCTCAATTATTGCTTCTTTATTTCGTTATTAGCATGATGATTTGTTTTGCACACTAATTTTTTATTCTTATCAGTTATTTATATCAATTAGGATTACCGATATTAGATATAGTTTTTAAAATAATGTTTTAATTTAGCATGAAGTGTATCGTTTCTTTTATGTCGTTTTAATATAAAACGTCACATAGAAAGAAATAATAAAATATTGTGCCATATACATAACACCGCTGAAATCGTCGAATAACACCCGTTTACGGTGTTATTCGACAATTTAAGCGATGTTATGTATATTGCACAATTTTTTCAACAGTAGTGCAATAGTATAAAGTCAAAAAAGTGTAATAGTGTTATGTATATAGCACAATATTTTTAACAGTAGTTCATTAGTAGAACTACTGAACGCTCGTCTCATAATCAAGAAGTCCTGAGTTCTATCAACACCTCGCCTCTGGTTGTACCTTGCACAATTTGTTTCTCCGCGCAGCAGCCATTTTTGCCATGGTTTGTGTTTTGGTATTATTGAGTTGAGAGAGGGTTAAAGTAGCCTCCTCGACTGTAGTGGTTTTCTTGGCTTTGGGAAAGTAAATTAACACACACAGAAAAGCTAGACACTAATAAATTCTCTTCTTTTCTTCTTGCTGCGAAAACATCAGAATACTTTCCTCACTACTTATGTGCTATTAAGTAACAATTACTTTTAAAAGCAAAGCCTAATTGTTAGTGAGAACCTTTCTTAAATTGAATAATAAATTTAAAATAAATATAATTTTTAGATTTAAGGGTTAAAAATAAATAATTTAATGTGAAACATTTTGCTAATATGCGCAGTTAAATTATTTAGTAATACATTAAGTTTACTCGTGATGTAACTATAAATAGATGACTATTTTATAATTATTTTATTTGAAATCATTAAAGTATGTCTTTTATTATAGTATACTTATTCAGTAAGCGACCTAAGAAAAAAAAAGTTTTTCCTGAAAACATGTTTTTTGTCATACTATACTAAAAAGATATAAATTTCGACTAGAATATACACAGTGAGAATATAAAAACATGTTTCTTGTCATACTATACTAAAAAGATACACCATGAGAATATTATTAAAAGTAGTAAATTTTCACAATAAAGATGCCGTAAAATAATAATTCGCATGACTTAAAGTTCGCTTAACGTATGTTTTTTGTTTTGTTTGTTCGTCTGGATTAACAAAAAATGCCTTGACTGTTCAATTTGTCTACTTTTTTAACGGTCTACTTATTTAACGTGAGATGATACGTTAAATAAGTATCCGTGAATTAACGCATGCGCAGAGCATCATTTTGTCTACTTATTTAACGATCTACTTAACGTGACAGCGGTATGGGTACTTGCACCTACCATTTATCCCCTATAAAGATGGCTCCGAAATCTCATACGCCAAAACCACCCCTTATGACAGTCGCTAACTTATTTTTTTTTATCGACTCAGTTGAATTCAAGTTTATATTTCTAAAATCCAACTTTAATTTTTTTTTTTTGTGACTATGTGGAGCGAAAAAAAAGTCAATACAGACATAGATAAATTTTATAACGTGACATATCAAATATGTTTAAAAATTATGCAAATTAGGAACCATTTAACCATTTAAATTATTACTTAAGAGTTGTTAGGCAAATCGGAATAATATTACCAAGCAGTTTTCCTCGCAAATGCTTTGAGATTTACAAGTTTTTGTACTTAGCATCTTGTATTGGTATTCTAGATTGGTAAGCGTCAGTAAGTTCAATTAAAGTGTTTACATTTAGATTTTGAGGAAGAAATTTGTATTCTTCAGTAGAAGAGTAACTTATTTTGTAAAATGTTTTTGGCTCTGGAGTGTATTTTAGACACCTTATGTTTGTAACTGTTGGATCGCCCTTTTTATAACATTTAATGTTAGAAAAGTTTAAAAAAAATCATATTTAAGGAGCTTTATTTTATACACTGGAGAAGTAATTTTTTCATTTTCTATGTAATCAATGTAGTCACTAGGCTGGTGTATCGCTCTACCTCTAAGATTTCTTCCAATAGCAGCATGTACACTGTCTCTTTCCATATGCGTATGTCCTTTTTCTAAATATTACTGTTCAATTATTGAATTATTTTGAACAGAAAACAGAAGAAGTGAATTTGCTAATGTAGTACAACAATTTTGGTACGTACAACCATCAAAATATATTGTCACTTTGTTTATATTAGGATTTTTTTCTTTATATTCTAATAAGTGATAAAATAATATAGAAGCAAAAACGTCACTTTCTAGCTCACCCTCAGTCTCATCCCATGAATAATTAGTTGCCTCTTTTGTATGAAAATTGTAAAGTGCTTGATTGTGAGTTTTAATCCTCTTTTTAAAGTATAAAGCACCGGCGGATATAACTGGGCATAAAATAGTTTGTTCGCAATCCATTGACAACTATTTCGTTGAAAGCAACGTTTTTTTATCAAAGTCTTTACTATTTTGAGCTTGTGTATTTAAAAGCCAATGATCTGTATAGCTAGAGGAAGAATATAATCAGGTATATTCTTTTTTCTTTCTCGAATTTCAACGCAAATGTCACATTGATCCTTTCTAGGTTTGTGTATAAAAACGTTCTTTTGTTTTAGTAACTCATTAAAAGCTTGTGTGACCCACGGGCTTTACTTGTTTTTCTGCTGCTTTAATCTTTTAGTATCTGCAATATATTTTAAATCTCTATATATCTCTATATCTATATATATCTCTCACTCTCTCTCTTTTTTTATATATATATATACATATATATATATATATATATATATATATATATATATATAAATATATATTTCTATTTAGATATATATTCTCTATTTTCTATTTATATATATCTAAATAGAAATATATATATATATATATATATATATATATATATATATATATATATATATATTTCTATTTAGATATATATATATATATATATATCTAAATAGATATATATATATATATATATATATATATATATATATATATATATATATATATATATATATATATATATATATGTATATATATATATATATATATATATATATATATATATATATATATATATATATATATATATATATATATATATATATATATATATATATATATACATATCTATTTCTCTTTCTGATAATCTTGCTATTTTATTTACTGTTTTAGCCATACTCAGGGTTGGACTAGCTCTTTGTGGTGGCTTGGGGTATAATATTTCTAGCGGTCCTCTATAAAATCATAGAAAAAAATTACAAAATATATAAATAATGTGTTATTTAACTCTTAAGTACCTCAGTTAACAATAGGTTATTTTAATTTATAAGTTTATTTATTACCATATTAAAGAGTACATAAATAAATTATATATTATGTAAATATGTAATTTATATTTCTATGATACCCACTATCTTAATTTGTAAATAATTTTTCCTCCATAAACTTTTATTGTACCTAAGTCACGGTCGTTTCGATATTAGGAAAATGCGGAAAATGTTTAGGTACGCATGCGTCAACTAATTTTAAAAAGTTTAGAACTTTTAAAATGGCTGCGGTCCTTGACTACATCAAACATTTGTATGACAATCTTTTTGTTGTTGGTTTGTTAATGAAAACTTTCTATTTTTATTTTATAATTAAAGTAAATTAGTAGATTTATAACTTAGTTTCAAAATTAAACAAGTAAAACAAGCTAAAAATGATCTTGGAGTGATAAACCTTCAGTTTTCTTGAATGCTATTTTAGTATGAGTCAGTAATTTGTTTATTTTTTCAAAATCAATTTACTCAACTTCTAACCGTAGGAGTTTGAATTTTTTTTTTTCAAATTTAGCAACGATGTTTCTTTATATATGGTAATTTTTTGGTCGTTGCTTCAATTTTTTTCTATAAAAATATACTTCTGCTCATATTAGGTACGTGAGTAAAAATTTCAAATTGTTTAAATGTTCTACTGTTATATATCTTCGCAAAGAGGATCAATACAGTATTTTAAAGGTGAAAATATTTTAAAAATCGAACAATTGGTTCAATAGTTATGAGTATCGATTTTAAGTAGCGATTTTTCAATATGTGAAATTGTTAAAGAAACTGTGGTCAAATTTATGTTTTCCCTCACTTAAATTGTCATAACATTTTTAATTCTTATCGAAATACAAATATCTTGGTGTCAAAAGATAGGTGTAGAAGTGGGCTACAAATTTTTGTTAAACTCTAACCACCGGGCGTATTGGATGGACAGAGGGGGAACCAAACCACCACCTCACCCTAATGAAACTGAACATTTTTTTCAGAAAAAAAGTTTTTTTTCAAGACATAAGTAATTTAAATATACAAAAACAGTTTTTATAAAATTATATTAAACCACCGATGATATGAGAGGCGTATGTTAATGATGGAGGTGGGTGCGGTGGTGATGGTTTGATACACCCTAGTATCAAATATAACTTGTTTTTATAAAAATTTTTATCTTTGCTACAATGAAACCAATAGTGTACATAATAAAACTATATTTTACAAGAATTGAAATAGACAAGTGGCGTTGATGTATGGGAGAGGCTTCTAACCCACATACCCACCCACCCCCCACCCAACCTAAAAAAAAATTAAAATAACGCAACTTCTGTTTTCATTAAATCTTAAAACAAAGTTTTTTTCTGTATAAAAAAAGATCTATAAAATAATACCCGACAACTGCAAAACATTGGAGGTAAATCTAAAACTAATGTTAAATGTGCTGATGATGTTTTAACACACCTTAATATCAAAAAAAAATTTAATTATGAAATATCTGAATGGGGAATTTAAAGTACAGCAACAAAGAAGTAAAAAATATATCTTACTCGGTCAAAAGTTACATTAGCGTTGCATCCATTTTCAAATAAGAGGGGCTATTCCCCCTTCCCCCGCCTCAAAAAGTGTATTTTTTTTTTAAAAAAAAAAAACCTTTTCGATTAATTGGAGAATTAGTTGTTAAAATATTCTTCTATTACTGAGTGACTTCTATTATCAGTAAATAGTAGCAAAAAGGTAATCAAAAAAAGGTATTTACTAACCTTTATAAATCTTTCAATTTTTCATATAGTGCTTGATAGTAGCTTGGTTAACGAAAGGTTCGGCTGTTTAAAACTAAAAAACAAATAAAATGTTATTAACACTAAACAATGTTTGACTATTTTAATGATGCTTTAATTCATAAGCTTTTCTCTTGGCTTTTAGTGAATGATTACAATTTCAAGTTCTACTTATGAAATTATTTTATAATCGCTTTTAACAATAGACACCACGAGAAGGTAAGCCAGAGCCTCTATCAAAAATGCATAGCAAGTCACAACACTTGCAGTACTTTTTACAAAGTTAAAATAAATAAACTTTACCAGTTGGATCAGTATAAAAAATATTGCATGATTTTTTTTTATTAAATCATATTACAAAGTAAAATTATACAATCTTTAAATAACTTTAAAATATAGACGCATATAGTACACATACCAATCTTGAAGTTGTTATTAAAATTTAAATATTAAAAATATATTAAAAAGTTAAAATAAAAAAATCTTTCCAGCTTGAAAAGCTATAGAAGACACTTCGAAAAAAAAATAAAATAAAATAAAAAAAGTGTAATGAACAAAAAACAAAATCTTGCAATTACTTTGCCATATAAACAATTTTGAAATATCATAATATAGAAACCTTACCAGCTGCAACAGATGACGAGTATATTAAAGATTAAATAATAAAATGACACAAAAGATTAAACGGTACATGTAAATATTACATTTTAAATATACATACATAGTACATATTAAATATACAATAACATAGTACAAATTAAATAGTACAACACAAAATCAAACTATACTTCTCAATACATACACATAAAAGTACACATTAATCTCTTTCCAATTAATGAAGTAAGTGTTGCTACCCAGTGGGCACAGGACGTAAAAAAGACGCCCTTAGGACGTTCAAATCGCGTCTGTCCGTCCCATTAAAATTCTAAACGTCTTTTGAACGTCTTATTTGAGTCCAATAATTTTTTCGTCCAAAAAATATCCAGAATGCTTTATTAAAATAAAAATAAATCAGTTAAATCACGCAAGCGCTAGAACTTCATAAAATTTTTAAGTAACGCATTTTTAATTAAGTTTTTTTTCAATTACTAAAGAAGTCTTTTTACAACAACTAATAGACACGTTCCATCTAATTTTTATTTTTGTTATCAATTGAAAATTGTGGTAATATTGATACAGGTAATCAAATTTTTACAGATAATGAAAGAAACGGTTTAAAACTGAATATATGCTATACTATGTATATATATATACTTGATATACTATTAGTATAGTATTGCTATATCAAGAACCAAGTTCTAACAATAAGATTTAGACATCTCATGCAGAATCGAATTTTTCAATAGGAAAACCTGTTAATGATCATGGAACAATTATCCTGATAATTCTTTGAATTCAATGTCTTTACTCGACAACATTATGCTATTTTATAATGGAACCAGTACATTAGTTAATGATCTTCTTGAAATATTGCCAAATCAAGGTTTGGAACTTCCCAAAGATTCAAGGAGAATTTTAAAAGCACCTTATGAAAAGCGACTTATAGACAGGTTCTTGCTAATTTATATATATTTTTTTTAACATTTAATTACTTGAGAATCGTATTAATATTGATACATATATTGAAATTGATACAGATATTGAAATAAATAGTTAAAAACTGGGTATATGATATACTATATATATATATATATATATATATATACATATATACATATATACATATATACATATATATATATATATATATATATATATATATATATATATATATATATATATATATATATATATATATATTAAGTATATACTTGACACTTGATATAGTATTTCAAGTATAATAATTGATATACTATATCAAGAACAAAGTTCTGACTGTTTGAAAGACTTAGACATCGCAGAATCTCATGCATAGTCATATTTTTCAAAAGGAAAACCTATTAATAATACAGAGAGTTTATGGTGATAATTCAATATAATTCAATATCTTTAATTAACAACTTTTAGATTGTTCTATTCGAAATAATTGGGCCAGTACATTAGTTAATGAACTTTTTGAAATATTACAATATCAAGTTTTGGAACTTCGCTAATAACCAATTACTTAACTTTAGTAATTAGTTATTAGTGAAGTTCAAAAGTTTTGACTAAAAAATAAGTCTAATTGAAAAAATTAAACCAGTCATAACAGTTATATAAGAGACAGAAGGGTAGAAAATTTCCTTTACTCTAAAGGAAATTTTCTACCCACCTGTCTTTTATATAACTGTATTAACATATGAATAACCACTATATCATATGTTGGAATGTTATTCGCAATTTACTTAGTAACCGATGAGAAACACTCCTAAATTTCTCCTTTTTTTTTATCATCTAGGAAATTTTGTTAAAGTAAATGGATTATACTTATTATTAAAGAAATTATATAGTCCTTTGATTGATTGCAAAGCTATATTTCTATTGTGTATATATATATATATATATATATATATATATATATATATATATATATATATATACATATATATACATATATATACACAACCCTTGGAATTAAAAAAAAAAAGTTGACAATAATTTGTCGACATCAATCAAAAAAGCAAAAAAAAGTGATTCAAAAGTCTTACCATTAAACATAGAAACAAGGTCAGCATTATTTGTCGACCTCAAACACTTTTAGGTTAACATTGCTGCATGCCGACCCTAATTCCAAAGGTTATATATATATATATAAATATATATATATATATATATATATATATATATATATATATATATATATATATATATATATATATATATATATATATATATGTATATGTATGCATAAAAGTAGTATGGTAATTTATAATAATGTTTCTGTTTTTATTTTAAATTTATTGAAAAAAATAAGATTCTGATTCCAATGTAGTTATTTTCTCCTTAATTCTGCTATTTTTTCTTTCAAAAAATTGACTTTCGTGACCAAATCCTTTAAAATAATAGTCTCCTTAAAATCCTGACTTATAGCGTCGGTTTTAATACTAAAAATACAAAATATATGTCAAATAAAATAAAAATGAGTTTTGCTAAAATTTAAAATTATTAGAATTAGTTAAAATTTAGAACTATTAGTTATTATTAGTTAAAATTAGTAGAATTTGTAGTATAAGTTAGAATTTAGAAATAGATAGTGTGAAACATTAATTAGATACAATTTAAAGTTGAAAAGAAAAATTAAAAAAAAAAATAAATAAAAAAAGCTAATGCTAAAAAAAAACACTTGTAAGAATATTTTTTACTTTATCCATAAGTTTTATTTACTTGTTAATTAACATTTTATTTTTAGGAGCGTCAACCATCAAGTGTCAGTTGATATATATGTTTTGGTCAAATACATTTTTGTATTTTGGTAATATTATGTTACATTTTTGTTTTGTATTTCAAAAACTCATATTGCATTTATTTAAATATGCATTTAGGAATCTAGAATTGATGTGTTAGTAGTTTTTGTATCTAATTTTGTTTTAAATTAAAGAAATTTTATTTGATTAAATGTATTTAACTGTAAAGTTCATTTTTATTTTTGCCTTCGGTTTTAAAAAAATAGAACAATGGTTTTGGCAATAGTTCATTTTATGTAATGGTTAATGTAATATAATTTATTTTATGTAATATGCCTAATGAATTTTTATTAGTAAAAACTTCTTTAATGCATTCAGCTCCTCCAAAATTTGAAAGTCTGTGATTCAAAATTTCGCTTTTCCCAAAACAAAATTAAAGAAAATATATGAAGTCAATGATAAATCTTAAAGTTTTACAAAGAATAATGTAAGTAATATTTTTTCTTCTAATAACTATCTTGGAAGTTATTTTAACTATCTAGGCCCTTTATCTTTAAATTAATTTTTTTAATACTTCTCAATACTCAAAATAGGTACCTAGTCAATTCAAGAATTTCCTTTCAAAAGATGTAGTTAGTAAAATTTTAGTTATATTTTAGTTAGTTATATATATATATATCTTCTTCATATCCTGTAACTTCAGGGGTTGATATATACTCTTTTTAATTTACATTAACGATCTTCCAGATATTATCACATCTAAGGTGGCATTGTTTGCTGACGACACTACTATTTATTCTTGTCATGATAAGAAGATAACACTCTCTGATTTCTTGGAGGGGGTATCTGAGCTTGAAAAGGATCTCACCTCTGCTACAGCATGTGGCTCACAATGGCTGGTGAACTTTATTTCAGATAAAACTCAATTTTTTTTGGCCAATCGTTATCGCAATAATTTTGATCTTCCTATATTTATGAATGGTAATGTACTAGATGAGTCATATACCCTTCATCTTCTATGATTAACTTTTACTTCTGATCTTTCTTTTAAACCGTATATCAAATCCATTGCAAAATTAGCATCTGCTAAGGTTCCATCTCTTTATCGAGCTCGACACTTCCTTACTCTAGATTCTATTCTCTATCTCTATAAATCTCAAATCCTTTCCTGTATGGAATACTATTGGAATATCTGGGGCAGATCTTCTATTGATGCTCTTTCTCTTTTAGACAAGGTGCAAAATTGCATTGTTAACATAGTTGGACCTGCTTGTGCAGCCAATCTCCAACCATTGTCACATGATGTCGTGATGTTGCTTCTTTTTCTCTTTTCTACAAATACTATAATTGGCAGTGCTCTAAAGCTAGTTTTTTTCTTCGAACATCAGTTCTTTGGAATTTGCTTCCTTCATCTTGCTTCCCTGATTCATACAATTTGCAATCTTTTAAGTCATCTGTCGATCGTTATCTTGCTCTACAAACTTAATCTTTTCTCTTCCAATAACTTCCAAACTCATATAGTGGTTGTTCGCAGCCTTGTTGGAAGCGAAGATGTAATATATATTTTTTCTATTATAATTTATATATATATAAATTATAATATATAGTCTTTAATTCATTTACTTACTTATCTTAAGAATAATGAAATATAAAAAACGTTTAAAGTTGAGAATAGTTTTGATCTTTACTAGTATGATTCTATCGCCGAGTCTCTTGAATGTGATCAATCATTTCTTGATACTAATGTTGCAAAAAGTAGTATATTTTTTATTATGGTTAAATGTTTATTTTTTTTTTATAAGGGTAAATTACATAAAAAATTTTGATCTGTAATTATATACATAATGCTCACTTTACAAGTAAACATAATTTACACAAAATTTTTGAATTGAATAAAACACTAATGAATTGCTCCTATGCCCAATATAACTTACACTAAATTGTCCCATGTCAATTACACTAGTGTTATCTTTTGAATTTAGAAATAGAAGTTATTAAATGTTGGTGGCTCATCATGCAATGCATTTGAGAAGGGCATGCTTTCAAAGTAAGTATAATTTTACTATAAAAAGAGCATTTTTAATACCGCAATTATATTCCATATTTGATATACATAAATATATACGCTGGTCACAACAATCCAGTCAAAAATTTCTTTAAAAAAATAAGTTTAGTGTTGTGAAATTCGTATTTTTTGATGTTTGATGTTATGTTTATAAAATAATAATTATATATATGTGTGTGTGTGTGTGTTATTTATTTCTTTCCCCTTTATTTTTACATACTTATCTTAACAATATTTTTTTAAGGTTAAGACTGCTTTCCTGATTCCTACAGCAAAAAAAAAAACTTTAAAATGCTGGTGGAAATATTTTAAAGAGTGCATCTGATCGAAAAGAAAGTGAATGACGTCAACTGTTCGAAAATTCGATTCTTGGAAATTAACAAGTGGAAGAAGTTTACAAAGTTGTAATTTATAAAACTCAGCACAATTTTATTATCAAAAAATTTAAATAATTTATTATTTTTTTCTATTCTCAAGAAGTTCCGTAAAAACATAATTTGAAGTAAAGCCATGTTAGAACACGTGTTTTAGACGTCGAAATAAGAACGTCTAAATTAGGTTATTTAAAGACGTCATTCGGCGTTTCCATTTAGCACTAGTTCTGAACGTCCTAAATTCGCGTCTTTTAGACGTCTCAAAACACGTCTTTATTCCGTCCTAAAAAGACGTCCTAATTACGTTTTAAAAAGACGTCATCTGGCGTTGCCATTTAGAACCAGTTCTGGACGTCCTAAAAAGACGTCCTTTTGACGTCATATAGACGTTTTCGTGCCCGCTGGGTAAGGAATTTAAAAGAAATTAGTAGTAACAATAGTTATATAACAATAGTTTACTAAAATAAACTTAGTTTCAAGTTACACTTTTCGTTACATCTTTAGTTAGTGTGTATCAATAGAGTAAACACCTTTAAGGTGTATCAATTAAATAATAATCTTAGCATGAATCATTAAACTATACTATTGAAATTGTTAAAATTTACTAAACTTAAAAATCTGCTGTCTGAGTTCACCTAAAAGTCAATTTAAATATACTAACTTTATTATAAAATTAAATTATCAGACTAACATTACAAAAAAAAAAAAAGTTTAAATGACTAAACAACTAAATTAGTTCAAACTTTACTTACTAAAAGTTTTTTCTAAATTGTCTATAGAAAAAAAATAACAATGACTCAATGAAAAGCAAGAAACAATCAGTAATATACAAAATAAAAAACTGCGAAAAACCTTTGTGGGTGCACAAAAATTGGCACAAAAAACATAGCATAATAAAGATATATAATTGAATATTGAGAGCAAAAGACTAAATACTAAAATAATAAATCGCAAAAAAAAACTGACTTATCCTCTTAAAAGCATCATCTAAAAAACTAAATCTACTGATCCTAAGTTAAAAGAAACAAATGAATATTGAATGTTTAAAATAACTAACTGATATTGTTGGCTACTGCCTTAGGACTGCTTTGGGCAGCTAAAACAATATAACAAATGTTTTTGATTATTTACGTTACATTTATTATACATAAAAGTTGAATAAAGTTGCTAACATATATTAGTTATATATGACCATATTTTTTTTATATTATTTATTACAGTTGAAAGATTACCAGTTAATCATTAAAAAAAAAGTCGAGTTTTTACCTAGACTTTTTTAGAAAAAGATGCATGATACAACAAGTAGTAGTATATTGCAATTGTTATTGGAGAGACTTACAATGTAAGATAAAATATGTTATAATATTACTAATATGTCAGTTACATTTTAAAAAAATTCAACTTTAAAGTAAGGAAACATTAAAATTCATTTAAATTAAATTATTTGCCTTCATTGTAAAGTTATTAAATTTTAATAACTTTACATTGAAGGCAAATAATTTTTTTAAAATTTTAATAAATAGAAAACAATATTTTAAAACTTTATCAATATCTTTACTTTACATTTTATTTAATCTAAAAATAAATTGAAAATTTTATTTAATCAAAATCAAATAGAAACAATGTTTATCTAACCCCCCTGTCTCCGGCGATCGCTTCAGCAAAATGAAAATTAGGTACCAAAAGTGAGACAAAAAATAGACACCCTGCTACAACTTTTTTTTCAATGAAATTTTCCAAGTGCATAGATAAATGAAAAACTTAAAAAAAAGAACAGTATTGAAAAAAAAATGAGCATATCTTCGACATTAATTTCATGCCCAAAGTACAAAAAAGTTTTAGACATCAAAAAACTCAATAAAAAAGCCATCTAGTAAAATAATAAAGCTCACAGTAATACATTTTAACTATTCTAGTTTCTAAAAATAATCTATATTGATATCAAATTCTAAAATGTTTTCCAACTAAACACGTCTTCCCAATGCTAGTTAAAAAAAATTTAAAAAACGTGGCACAGTTTTTTAGCACAAAATTCGGTTCCGTAAAACGGATATTTCCACGTACCTAATATATATATATATATACATATATATATATATATATATATATATATATATATATATATATATATATATATATATATATATATATATATATATATATATATATATATATATATATATATATATATATATATATATATATATATATATGTATATATATATATATATATATATATATATATGTAAAATATGATACACACTATACAATATAACAGTTTTCTCATATATCAGTATAACATATAGAGCCGACGCGAGTAGGTGTCACGTGTGGGGTGCCATTACAACTTTTGCCGTCTAAAAAAAAAAAAAAAAAAGTTATAGTTTTTTACCGACTGCCATAACGACATTTGCCGACTGCCATAACGATATTTGCCGACTGACTTTACCGACTAAACTTGAACGCTTTGTTTAAAACAGATAGATACAAACGAATTTGTTAAGCTCTGGGCAATGATGTTCAGACTCAAGGATGTTTAGGCTTTCGTGCTTTTTCAGCACAAGATTTTGAAACATTTTTAGCACAGTTTCAAACAGAATCTCTGATGATTCGCATGCTTTATCCTGCGATGTGCAAACTACTAAACTCTTTACTTAAAAAATTTATTCTTTCCAAAAAATTAAAAAAGTTCAAGTATGAGATTTTAAAGATTTAAAGATTTCTGTATTATTTCACTTTTGTTCCTAATTCAATTATTCTGTATAATTGAATTAGAAACAAAAGTGAAATTGCATGGAGCTACTATACCTAGTTCAGTAGATGAAAAAAAATTTTTAGTTAAAGATGAACCTCATCAAGTAGGTTGAGTTATAAATTTTCCAATAATAAATAACTTAATTAAAAGTTGTAAAGAGTCTCATCAAAGATATAAAGTTTATTTGGCTGAGCAAACTAGCTTAGGAAAAGTTGAATCATTAAAGGTAAACCAAACAGTCTTGCTGGCAAAGTCTTTTCAACAGCAAAAAACAGATCTAGAACTTATCAAAACAGATATAAGGTATTATATATTGTTCATCATTGTTTTAATTAAATTAGTATATTTTATTTATTTTATTGTTTGAATTTTGTCATTAAATAAAACATAACAAATAGGAATTTTATTGAACAAAATATTTTATTTAAATTCTATTACATCAAGGATATGCAAAGCTGGCACCGATGTTGCAGAAACTGCTATTGATGAAGGTAATGGAAAACTGCAACAAGCACTACTCAAAGTAAATTTATATCGAACTGTATGCCAATCTTCACAAGCTACAAATAAATCTTGAAAATTTGGAAAAAAAGAAATCAGTCAAATAAAGTTATAAAAGCTGCTGAAAAAGCATTTTTCTTCAAACTTTTTATGTTATTTTTTATTAAGTAAATTATTGAACTTTGTAAGTTTTGAAATATAGTTTTATAATGTATTTAAATATACTATGATATATTATAATAAAAATAATTTAGCTAGTACATTTGTTTTCAGTCGTGCCGTAAATAGCTCTTGTAAACCGTTTCAGGAGAGTGTGGGCGAGAGCTGGCTCGCTTTCGGCCGAGGCCTGTATACATATATATAAATACACTCATATTTATGTTTATATATATCAGGGGCGGATCAAGTTTTAATTGTTTTAATTGTTTTTTAATGTATATATATATATATATATATATATATATATATATATATATATATATATATATATATATATATATATATATATATATATATGATTTAAAGGATAACATCTTGTGTGAGAGTATATTTATATATTATTTTAAAACATCAAAAATACGATTTCTCTCAACACTTATAATTTTTTTATTATTATAGAAATTTTCGCTGGATTTTAGATACCAGCTTCTTCAGCTTGTTAAATGTTACAGTGATTAATAAAATCGTTATAATTTAAATTAAAACGTTGCTATTGACGTCAGCGGTTGAATGGCTTCTTTTTCGCTGAAATTTAAAAAATGGCGTCCAAAACTTAGTTTTAACGTATTGACCCTCATCGAGATTAATCCCGCCATTTTTTGCAGAACACATGTTTTTTTGTATTTCTAGGGCTTCCCTAACTTTTCTTTCAAATTTTTTATTTTCTACTTTTAATCATTTTCTCATTATTTTAAGGAAGCCCTAGAAATACAAAAAAACATGTGTTCTGCAAAAAATGGCGGGATTAATCTCGATGAGGGTCAATACGTAAAAACTAAGTTTTGGACGCCATTTATATATATATATATATATATATATATATATATATATATATATATATATATATATATATATATATATATATATATATATATATATATATATATATATATATATATATATATATATATATATATAAAGAGAGAGAGAGAAAGCTTGTTGATTTCTGGTTTTTTAGTAATTTTTATTTTCTTTATGTTTGTAGAGCTGTCGAAACTTTGAGATGAAAAACAAAAAATATGTCGCTGGTGAAGTTATTTGTCGACTAGATCTTATAACTAGTCTTATAATATGACTATGTTGACTATTCTTCATATTCCTAACGAAATTTTGTTTTATTTGTAATAGGTATGATTGCAATGCCACAGAAAATATTTCTGTATTGGAAATGTTATGATACTAATGTCACACTAAAAAGAGGCAAAAAAAATGGTTATAAAAAATAAATTTCTGTGACGAAATTTTTTTGATTAGTTAATTTGTAACTATAAAACTTTTATAATAAATAAATTAGTTTGTAGTTTTGCATTGTTTATGGTATTGTTTAGTAAATGTCACGAATCTTATGTTATATGTTGTTTGTGGGTATTTTGGCTTAAGTAACCACAGAAAATACTACATAATGTTGCTTTTAGCAAAAGAATTTAAGTTACAGGACTAAAATAGTTATGAGAAGGCGTTTGATTTTCTTTATAGACTTTTTATATGGTCAATAAATAGCTGAGCATTCAATACTTTAACTTTGCTATTCATTGTGCGAAAGCCTTTTGGCCTTAGGCTTTTTTTGTTGTTTTTCTTTCATAGTGTAACAGCTTTAAAATGTTCTCTTTAAAATATCGTGGCTTCTACCAAAGCGGGGCCTGGGACCTTATTATGTAATTTAACCATGTTCATTGAGCAGAAGCTAACTTTATCTTTGATTTTTCATAGTGCAATTAGTATGAGTACCTTGAAAAATAAATTATGCGAAGGAGAAAAATTTATTCAAACAGAAGAAGGTTTAGCAAGTATAGGTCATACTAGCGAAAACGTTGACATAAGTAAACCACTTTTAATTGCATCACTTGTATCAGATTTGAAATTAATGGTCTAAAAAACACTAGTGAACTTTTAGAAACCGCGCCAGAGTTGTTTGTATTTGCTAATGTTAAAATCAATAGTGTTGAGGGGACAACTCAATGTTTTAAGGCTGATATTTCTGCATTACTTACAAATGAAAAAGAAGTTGAAAAATTTTTAAATGATTACTGTGAAAGAAATCAAGAAGTCTTAAAGGCTGCGACATCAAGGTATTGAGGTTTTAAATAATACAAAAATTTTGTAGTTAAAGATTTGTTGGAAATAATGTCGATAACTAACTATTTTGACATATAACTACAGTGATAAGTTATCACAAATATTTTATGCGAATCTTTCATATGCAATAATTTATTGGTAGTTCTCATAGGAACCCTGGAATTAAATTTAGTTCATTCAGATTTTAAAAAGCTCATTCAGTTTTTAAAAAAGGTATCGCTGCCATCATAAGACCAGATATAATCCGACTTCTAATGCTTCCTCTATTTTAAAAGATAATCCTTTAAGAAGAATTAAAAACACAGATTGTCTATATTCCATTACAATTAAAATAAAAAAGAATAAAGATGCATACCCATGTCATACTATTCTTGAATACTGCCACAATCACTCATTAAACTCATTACAAGCGAATAGTTTTAATGATATATTACCTGAAACACCAGAAAAAGTTTTAACACTTTTTGATAAAGGTTTCACACCAGGTAGGTTTTAACTACTTCATGGAATGTAAATTATTTTATTTTATGCATGTTAAATTTTTATTGATTTTTAAAAACAAAATGGGTTCCCATGTGTTCAATTTCATTTTATAAGGATTTGCTTATAAAGAATACAATCAAAATTTACTGTTTGAATGCAAAGATGAGCTTGAATATCATCGGTTAAGATCTGATCGTTCAATATGTCCGAGACGACCTGATTTTAACAGGTTATATAACTCTTACTATAGAGAAAAGTATAGATCTAAAAACGGGAAAGAAATGTTCGAGCATTTAGAAGAAAAAATAGCATTTTATATTGATAAATTTCCTGATAGCGCTGTGCATTTCCAACGATACGAAGAAAATGATTTGACAACAACACCGTTAATCTTAGTTATAGTAACGCCCTTAATGAAAAGAGTTCATACCATGGCGAGTACTTTCTTTTTCATTAAACACTGTTTTTATTTTTTAAGTCCTTTAATTATGTTTTTATATTTTGAATGCTAATTATAGGAAAGTCATTCTTCAGAAATAGTCTTTGTTGACTCTTCTCTTCTTGATATGAACATTGGAATATGCGAATGTCACGTCGGGAAAAATGGCGCTCCGTGTAAACATCAATTTGTGCTTTGGTCTAATGGCATTGCAAACAGTTTGAACTTTATGCGGATATTTAACATTAACCAAAGAAAATCTCTTGCTGAAATTGCATTAGGTAAAAGTTTACCACGAGAGTTTTATGAAGGACTCCACACTAATAACAATATATGCGAAAATAATTTTGAACTAAATTTAACTATAGAGATAAATAAAAGCAGCAGTATTGTCGCTAACAGTGGTGAAGCTACTACCCTTTGTGAAAAGGATGATGTATTAAGGAAGGAGGTCTATCAAGCTCTATCAAGTTCATTTGAAACTCTACGTTCAAAAATAACGGTTGGAGACAAATCACTTTTACTTATTATTAAAAAATTCAATGAAAGAGTAGAGAAAATGATTTCAAGTTTACTTGCTACAAACTTACACACATTCGGTGTGAAGCAATTTAGTCGGAAGAAAAACTCTGTATTCGCGTCCTTGAAAAAATTCCAAAAAAATAAAATTTGTGTCCAGCCTGAGGCACTGAAGCGTCGTAAAGCAAACAACGGGGACAAAAAGGAAATTGTTCATTTGTTATGCCCTTAAAAACCCCATCAAAAAAAAAACCATAAGTTATCTGAAAACGTTAAGAACAACGAACCAGTTGCTAATGAATATAATAGACGCAGCTTAATGAATTGATTTAAAGGAATATATTAAAGTTGGCTTTAGAAGTTAATATAAAAAAACATTTTTATGAATTTTTTTTGACATTTATTTACGAAAATGACAAGTAAAAAGTCATTATTAAAACGATTTGTTATTAGACTTCAGAATTAATATAAAGCAGTGAATCCTTTAAACATTTTTTTTTAAATAAACGAAATTTAATTTTCGATCAGGGATCATTCATTAATGTCTCCCTACATTTGAACTTAACCTAGAAGTAGGAGATTACCTGAGTGATTGGGCCCGTTAGGGATATAAGGTTCAAAGGATATATATTCAAACATAAAAATATGGAACAATTATGTCTGTACATATAAAATATAAAAATGAGTTTATAAATCCCGTAATTTATTTAGATCATGTATGAAGAAAGCGAAAAAAACATCAAGCAAATTTAATTTAACGTTTATCTTTTAAATTATTAGAATAAAAAAATTTCAAAATTGATCTACAAATTTTAAAACAAATTATTTTCTATACTAAAAAACTAACAAAAAATCTTTACATATCTTTTAAAAAAATATAATAACAGAAAAAAGACCTATACAGTATTTCATTGACTGCTGCAATATTTCTAAATAAATAATTAAAAAATATTGCAGTTTGACCTTAAGTTATAAATAAACTTATTTATTAATAAAGAAATAAATAAATTTATAAATTAAAAAAACATTTTTAAACATATTACTACATTTAATGTTTACATACAAGCACAATGTTTTAGACAAGGTCGAGTAAGAGATATAGAAATAGAGTCAGTGGCCAGTTGTAAGAAAGTAGTAAAATAGAAAATCCTCATAGAAAAAGCGAAAAGCTAATAGACAAGGAGAAAGGCTAATGGACAAATAGAAAGGCTGGTTGACAAAGAGAAATCTTTGTCAACCAGCCTTTCTATTTGTCCATTAGACTGATGGATAAAGAAAGTGTTTAGTCAATTTGATCATAAATAATATTGAATAAAGTGCAGTATTCGTAAAAAGAAAAACGCTAAAGAACACAGAGAAGGATGATTGTGTAAAAAAGTGCTTGTTACAAACACACATAAAAGTAAGAGTATTCCAACCTGATTTTAAATAAAATAGATGAATTGATATGTAAGTCTATAGCCGGCCAGATAGAGTGACTATTGGCATTTTCGCAAGCCGAAAGGTTAATAGCCATTAATACTTTTATGGTAAAAAAAAATAAATACATAACAATAAATAATAATTTATTTAACAAACAATATTTAATATTTACAAAAAACTGTATACTTGCAATCTGTTTTACTTAACTTTTGGTGATAAACTTGCTTTGCAATCGGCAAAACTATAAAACCTTGTTTCTTTTTCGAGCTTCTCCGTTATGCTGTTCTTTGACATGTCTTTTTAAATTTTTGTCAGCACTGCAAGAATGACATAAAAAAATAATTCCACACGACTTCTGATGCCGGTTTAATTCTCTTTTTTTTTAAATAATTTGCCACATTGACAGGAAATGTTTTCTTTTTTGTGGTGACTGGCAAGTTTCTTGTAATGGTAAAAATATTATCTTTACTAGATAAAATTTAAGATGATCAAAGTTAAATTTTATATTAAGAAACAAACTATTAAGAAACAAACTAGTGATATTTTATGTTGATCATTGATCAACATAAAATATCACTATTATATATATATATATATATATATATATATATATATATATATATATATATATATATATATATATATATATATATATATATATATATTTATATATATATATTCATATATATATATTCATATATATATATATATATACATATATATATATATATATATATATATATATATATATATATATATATATATATATATATATATATATATATATATATATATATATATATATATATATATATATATATATATATATATATATATATATATATATATATATATATATATATATGTATATATATATATATATAATATATATATATATATATATATATATATATATATATATATATATATATATATATATATATATATATACATCATTGCGTTTCTATCATTGCGTTTTACTTTATAATAATGACTATAAATTTGATATTTAATATTGTAACTTATTGCAGGTTCACAACTATCAATATAAATATAAAAAAAAAATAAAAAAAATATAAAAAAAGTACTCAGTCACAATTTGACCAAAGAGGATTATATTAATTGGAAGAGGATCTTAGTATAATATTCAGAGATGCTTCAAGACCAAGACCAAGACATTAAAAAACCTACCCAAAACCAAGACCATGACTTTAAAAGTTTTTACAAGACCGGGATCAAGACTAGTAGCTAAATATGCTCCTAATTTAAAGATGACAACTAGAATTGCTACAAACATATTACCAAGCTACAAAACCTCTTGCTTTTGTAGTGGTGGTAAGTTACACCTAAAAATACCAGATAGATTGATTAATTTCACCATAAACAAATATAAAACTCAGGTATTATTGGACACCGGCTCAAACAAAACATTTGTTACCTCTGAACTTCTTACACGATGGACTTCCCTACAACACCTCACAGGTGTCACTTGCAGATCACTGCAAACTACAAGTTAAAAAAATTTTCCAAGGTTCATTACTAATAGGTTAGTAAAAATTCAATGTACAACTTTTTGTTATCAATAAATTTGGTAGTGCTTGTAATTGTCGTAATGGATGTACTGACACAACATTTTTTCATAACTATCAGCTATAAACAAAATAAAGAACCGCATAAATTTTGCCTCACTACAAACAGAATAAAATATAGATATCAATAAATATAGTAGATATTGATAAATTTAAGCCTATTGCAACAAAATCACAGCAGACCAAAAAATTTCCATTTCTAACAACAAAAAAAATTAACCACAAGCTCAAACAAAATATAATTCAATAAAGCCCTCAGCATGCTTAATCCAAATGAGCACGTAAATTGGTTATTCAAACACAATTAACTTAAACACGCAACTAGTGTCATTGACAATATTTTATTTGAATTAGCTGCAAATAACATTTTTAGTACCATTGACCTCAAAACCACCTAGCATAAGGTAAAAATATGACCCATTTTAAGTTTAAACAAAAACTTTTTGTTTAAACTCAAAATGGGTCATATATCAAACATTATTTGTTAAAAAATTGGTTCCAATTTTTTAACAAATAATGTATATATTCAAACTAAAGTGCTGGAAAACATCTGTGCCTACCTTGACAATTTGATCATCAGTTAAAAAGGCAAACAAAAGCATGATATAAATTTAAAAAGGTTTCTAAATACAGCTAAATAAGCCAATAGAGGGATAAACATGGAAAAGAGTAACAGCTATAGTGGAATGCTGCAGAGGATGGAGGCATCTAATTAATCGGTTCCAAACATCAATATCACCACATACCAAAAGATCATTTTCTCTTATCTTTAATAAACAGAGCTGTACAAAATTAACTTGGAACTGGCAGATATACAATCTCATGAAGACTGTAAAAAAAGTATTGCTGCTGCCCGATGTTGTTAACTGTTACTCCTTCTACTAAATTGTTTTTACATTAATTTGTGTTTTTTTTACCTAAATGAAATCGTCTACAATCTGCTTTTATTATCACATCTCCCAGGTCTACGTAACTGGACGGCTCCATTGGTCACTTTAAGCAATGATTGTGTTGCATAAACTAAAAAACTTAGCTGGAACTGGCAGATATTAACTATACAATCTCATAAAGACTGTGGAAAAAAGTATTGCTGCTGACATCTCCCGATGTTGTTTCATACAAAGTACTTTAAAACACTTTATAATATCAACACCTAGCCATCTGGGAACAAAATATAATATCAACACCATGTCATCTGGGAACAAAAAAAATGTTACATTACTGTAAAGCTCAAAATCTGCCTTACTCAACCACTAAAATCAAGCAATTAACTAAACAGCGTGCAACATGCAACAAACTTAAACCAACAAAAAAAACATTTCTACGAACCTCCACGTTTCTAGTAACTTCCATAATTATACATGGCTTTCCAGCAACCCATTACAGCAAATAAATACCTTTTCGTTATACGTCAATTGTGTTAACAATTACTCAAAAAGTCTATTTTCCTTTCCACGTCTCAATATCACTGCAGATACTGTTATATACAAAAAATATTTTATCAACTTGTTGCTCTCACGTTTGGAGTAGGTACGTCTCAAATTTTGGAGCTTTTTTGTTCTCAGGCTCCAATCATCGCAATTTTTTGCAAACCATCCTTATTTGACATAAGTATAAACATATAAATGTTCGGAGTTAGCTACATGTCTGGAAGTTAGCTATCTCAAACACCAAAAAATGCTGGATCCACCCCTAATATTGTATATAAAATATAACATTGTGAACAAAATAATACAATATGTTATAATATAATGAATATTTTGATTCAAAAATAAGACTATTTAATTATAGTTAATATTATAACAATTAAAAGAAAATATTTCTACATAAAATAAATGAAAACCTATTGATAAATTGTTTTATTTTTAACTTTAGACTATTTTTATTATGTCAAGCATTAATAGAAATCAAATCCATTTATTTATAAGAGAAAACAAATTATCATTATCGAATGAAAAAGATAAACTGGTAGTTTTTAATTTTATTAGTGAACAACTTGGCAATTCTAAATGTAAGGTTCAATTTTTTAAATTTACTTTTGAATACAGAAAGCGATGGGCTGCAAGTGGATGTTACAATTATATATTTTTGGATAAAAATTTAGCCTGGCTTTGCAAAGACTTTATTAGTCCCCCACAAACCTTTTCTTTATGCAATACAGAAACTACACCTAAATTATCTCTTAGCAGGCCTTGTAAATTATTTGAAGAATCGTCTGATAAATCTAAAATAAGGAAAGTGTCAAAACTTGAATCATTGGCAAGTTCTTCAAACGAGCTGTTGTTTGCTAGCAGTTGCAAACTTTGGAAACAAGAAAGGAGAAAGCATGCTAAGGTAGTTAGAAATTTATCAAAAACTCGAACTGATGAACATGTTAAAAATACTCCTAATGAAGCCTTAGCACTCATCTTAGATAAAAATCGTAGCAAGTCTGATTATCAGCGCCTAAGGAACAATTCTGTAAGAAAAGGCTGTAATTTATATCCAGCCTATAATAATGTACGGGAAGCAAAAGTACTTTGTCTTCCAGAGAATAACCTATGGACTGTCACTGACTATTCTGCAGAGGTCAACATGCAAGCATTGGTCAATCATACAGCACTACGTTTAATAGAATGTCAGGCAGAAGTTATTAACTCCTTAGAAGATCTTCAACGAATGACCCTAAGGTCCAAAGTTGACTTTGATGGATCAACTGGCCAAAGCCTTTATACTCAAATAACAATAGAAGAAGAAAACAGAAATATTACAAATGAAGCCAGCTTATTCCTCACTTGTTTTGTGCCTTTGCAGTTATCTGAATATTGTAGTGGCGAAAAGAAGATTATTTGGTCCAACCTTTATCCATCATCTACTTTATTTTGCAGACCAATAAGATTCTCCTATAAAAAAGAAACATCAGATGTATTAAATGAAGAAGAATAATTCCTTTACAACTCAATAGAAAAATTATTTACTACAAAGTATGACAAGTTAACAGTTTTGCACAAAACTGAAATTACAATGGTGGAAGGGAAAGTTGCCACAGCACTATCCACAGCAACAAAATCATCGCAATGCTGCTCAGTTTGTGGTTGCAATCCAAAAAAAATGAATGACTTAAATACTGCAAAAAATCTCCCAATTACTAAAACTGGACTCAATTATGGGCTTTCAACTCTCCATGCATGGATCAGAACTATGGAATGCCTTCTCAAAATAAGCTACAAATTAACAATACAGAAATGGCCAACACGAGAATCATCAGGAAAAAAAATAATTCAAGATAGAAAGACATCAATTCAAAAGAAACTTTGTGATGAAGTTGGGCTTTTAATTAATTTTCTAAGGACTTTAGGTTCAGGATCTTTAAACACTGGCAATACTGCTCGACGATTTTTTCAAAATGCAGAGATGACTGCTAAAATTCTCCAACTAGATGTCATCATCATTAAGATGTTGCATGTTAATTTGTGCACTTTATCGTCACAATATGTTATTGATTCTTCTCGATTTAGAGACTTCTGCATGCAAACAGCTGAACGATATGTGAACCAGTATCTATGGTACCACATGCCACAGAGCCTGCACCGAATTCTTATTCATGGTTGGCAAGTTGTGGATCGAATGGCTTTGCCAATTGGCATGCTCAGTGAAGAGGCACAAAAAGCATGTAACAAGGACTTTAAGAAGTTCTGGGAGTCTTTTTCAAGAGAACACCACATCATTCAAAAAAGAAAGACTTTCCAGATGGAGTTCTAGAGCTACTAAAAGAAGTACCACTTAAAGATTTTGTGTAAATATATTATATTATTACATTTTTACTGCAATGTCACTTGAATTGTGTTTCTGTTTTCATTTTTTCTGCTTATCTGTTTACTATATTTTTATTGCTACAAATTAACGATGTTAAAACGACATTTTGTTTACCTAATTGTAACTAAGGTTATTGTAAATAAGCAATATAAATATCTATAGCAACAAAATAAAAAAATAGCACCTTCATAAAAAATGCACACATCATATTAGTACTCATGCCAAATTTAGTGAATATAGCACTCATAAAATATCTGCAAATACCAAAAATAGGTTGTTGCTAAGCAAAATAAAGGTATCCATAGCAACAAAATAAATTAAAAAAATACCTTCATAAAAAGTGCAGACATCATATTAGTACCCATGCTAATTTTAGTAAATATAGCACTCGTGAAATATCTTGAAATCCCAAAAATAGGTTGTTGCTAAGCAAAATAAAGGTATCCATAGCAACGAAATAATAAAATAGCACCTTCATAAAAAGGGCAGACATCATATTAGTACTCGTGCTAATTTTAGTGATTATAGCCCTAATATTAAATTACTAATGAATTTTGTCCAGTAAAAGTGAATTCTAACCCACTGTGCATTGCAATGATTTAATTGCTTTTTTTTTTTTTTTTGGTTTTTGTGTTTAATTTTTACAAAGAATTGTTAAAAACC
>NC_061164.1:36350945-36538445 GCF_022113875.1 Hydra vulgaris
ATATATATATATATATATATATATATATATATATATTATGCAGAGTATTCTAATAGAATACTTTTTTATGAACCCATTTTAATAGAAACATTACACTTGCTTATTCTGTATAGTTTTTTTGTGAAACTAGAGCATTAAATCTATGATATGAATCTTTTTTTAATACTTATATAAAAATTTTAATTTGATTATCATGTGACTCTTATACTTTGATCATATATTCTATTGGATTATAAGTGTTTTAGGTAGTAACGCACAATAACTAAACAACAATATAATCATATAACTGTAAAATTCTATTAAGCAAGTTACAGCACAATTTATAATAAAATTTGATAATCATTTATGCAATAATAAGAAATTTGACAGATCATTTATACAATATTAATGGACAACAGAACATAAATTATATTATGCCATAATTTATGGTTGAACTATAACGGATATAAGACCTATATGTCTAATTGAATGAGAGTTCAATAATTTATGAAAATTTTCAATCAGAAAAATAAATTCCTTTTATTTAAATAATTAATAATGTGTACAAATGAATTATACTTTTATTTTATAACCGGGTGATCCTAAATCTTACTGTAATTTACATAAACTATAAAGTACAGTGTAATTTATACTTGTTTTAAATTACAGTGTAGTTTATATAATTTATGTAAATTACAGTGACACTTGGAACAGGGATTAGAATTTATTGGAAAACCCAAAATCTCACTGTAATTTACAGCGACTCACTCAGTGAGATCATTTTAAACGTCCAGTAGTAGAACATATTTTAGTTTAATTTATAAAATTAAATCATGCTTTTTTATTTTTAACTTCCACATTTAATAAACACTATATGATTTCTAAATCTTATAATTTAGTAAAGTTTAACTCGATTTAGTATATTATCATTTGAGAATCATAAATTATAACTTATTATATCAGTTATAAAAGAAAACAAATGCATACAAAATCTTAATTGAATTTTAACTAATAAAATTAAACTAAAATTAAAATTTCTACTTATTGCTCATTTTCCTTAAAGTATAGTTAATGTTTTAAAATAAAAACATTTAAATAATCGAATTAAAAAAGCTCATATTTTCAGAATAAAAAAAAAGGTAGAAACATGATTCCATAGCGTAAAGTTAGGTGACGTAATGTTTATTTTTTGGCGAATAATTAAGTATTTAAGATGCAAAAAGCATTGTTAAATTATTTGTTTTATGCAATAGTTTTATGTGAATATTTAATTATTGGTCATGCGTGGTAAAATGTTTTTATCAAATAGTAACTCAATACAAAATTTGTGAAACATGATTTTATACTATAATACAATGTTTTTATACAATTTATATTTAAATCATGATATAAGAATATTATTTGTGATCATGTGAAACATGATTTTGTACTATAATACAATGTTTTTATACAATTTATATTTAAATCATGATATAAGAATATTATTTGTGATCATAATATCAAAGTGAACCGCGATTGTTAAGATATTTTGATAATAAAGAAAACTAAATCATAACATGTTTACTGTAGTTGGTTTGTTTATTAGTCATTTTGTGAGGATGGCTAAGGAATTATTTCTAAAGTTATAACAAGCACATTCTTGATTTTTATCTTTATTTTTTAATCTTAGTGCTTCTACTATGATAAGAAACTTTATGCAAACAACAACAACAAATAAAAGCAATAGGAGCAACATTTATTTTATAATAACAGTAATAATAATGAAAATAATAACAATAAAAATACCTAAAATATCATAAATAATAAAATCATAATATCATTATATTATCCAGGTTTATACAATTGTAATTGTTATCTCTAAAGCTATGGTGATGGTTTATATTTTAGCCAATTTAAAAATCAACCTGTTATACACAGGGTATATACAAATGAAAATACCATATTGAATTCTGGTGTATTTTTGAAGAACATTTTTTTTCAAAAAGTATTAAAGTTTTTGTGTGCAAGAAAAGAAAACTAAAGATTTTCAAATTAAAGAAAAATATGCATCATGTTTTCGATAATATTTTTGTGTATCTTTTTACGTAACATGGTTTGATCAATTTTTACAATGTTCCCTATCTAAATTGGCAGGAAAAAAGTTTATAAAAAGTATACAGTTTTATAACAAGTTAACAAATCTACTTTTAACAAAGCTTAAAATAAAAAGTTTGCAAAATAGTGTATGTATAGATTTATGTTCTGTTGTTGTTCATTTACTATAAACAAGTATATGAATTTGGAAATGGAAATTTAGTTCAACGCCAATAGCAATTGTGATAAAGTAATTTAAGATCATTTAAAGTTCAGTCAAGCAAGCACCTGAAAATGGTCAACTTTTTGTTTAATATAGATTGCTGTTCCAAATACAAATTGCAGATATGATCCAATACTTTATGTCAAGCAAGGTTCAAATTTTAAACCAAACAAACTTACTATCTGTTGATCTTCTACTTTTTTTTGAAGTTATGAGTTCAGGTAGATATGTAAAACATTTAGTTTACAATTTTTTTTATAGCTTTTAAGCTCAAACTAGTAACCAATGATGTAATTTAAAAGTTTTATTTTTACAAATTTTAATTTGAAAGGAGAACAACATACATTATTAAATAAGCTATAATTTGAATGCATATATTTAAATATAGGGAAGATCAATCAATCACCCCTTTATATGTATATATAAATATATATATATATATATATATATTTTTTATATATGTAAGTTTTGATTTATATGTAAGTCTGTACAAAGATATAATTTTATATAGCTTTATATTTTATTAAAAGTATGTTTTAATTATATTTTAATATGTTTTAATTTATGTTTTTTGATACAAAAGATGTTTTGTTCAAAGCTGATCAGCCAACCATATAAAGGACAGATAAAACTGACCCTCATCTCAGGCTTAAGGGTCAATTAATACAATTTTTCAAAAGCTTCTTTTGAAGTATGCAACCCTGATGTCTTGATGGGCACAATCACATGGAAGTAATGTAATATTAAATTAAATATTAAAGCATAAAATTTGCATTTACTTTACTTTGCTCTAACATCAAGTAATAATAAAAGTCCCAAACCATATTCAATTAAAAATAGGTTTTTAACTTGTAAGTGAATCAAATTAAATTAAACATTTTATTTTTGTTTTTTTAGATGTTACATATAGTGTAATACAAAAGGGATAAAATAATATCAAACAAAGTTGCTTGGTAGGGTATACTGGACCCATCCACTACTTCTAAAAAATCCTTAAAAACCACTATATAAAATAAAAAACAAGAGAATAGTAAAAGAATTCCTTTTATTTACATATTTAAGCAAACTGTTGATATAAAATTTTAACAAAAAAACATTTTAATATTTTTTTATAAAACAAAATAGGGGTAACTTCTACACGTTTTCATAAAAAATTCGAACGTACTTGAACGTTTTTTGTTAGCGGGGAGGTCATACATAACATTTAGATCGCAAACTTTAGGGTCATCCACATTTACCCCACACATTGTGCATAAAATTGGTTTGTTTGCGGCATCACTCATTGTTGTTTTTTTCATGTCTTTTCCCTTCCCTTTAACTGAAATGAAGACAATTTTCGGCTTGGTTTTAGCCTAATTTTCTTTAGTGAGCCTAGCAATGCATTTATCTGAAGTGAGGCTTTCACCACACTATTTTTTTATGGCCTTTCCTCTCGTCTCCATTTGCCGCTTCCCTAGTTTTTCATGAAAAGGTGTGAGATTTGACCCATGACTAAAATTGTCTTATTTGGTTGAAATTATGAATAATTATATATCTAATACCATATACAGATATTAATACTACTAAATTAACATGTTGCCTAAGGATATTTACAAGCAAAGGTTCAAATTGTGAAATTTTATCATCTCTGTACACATTAAACACATCCAAAAAATAAATGATGATTAATAAAAGTACATTTTAAAATGTATTTTAAAGTACATATATGGTACTTAGATTGAAGATGATTTTGGATTTCCAAAAAAAGTTTCATAAACAAATTTCTAAATCAGTATGGATACAGGAAGCATATACTTAGTGAGAAACAGAAAGTTGGCAATCAAAAACATGAGCTAAAAGTGGTTCAAGTTTTTTTAGTTTATCTGTATTGCTCCATATCTTTTTAGAGGGTGGAATTTCCCCGGGGATAGAATTACCCCAGTCTAGCCTACAATTGTTTGAAATAAGTTTATATTATTTGCGTATTTAATTGCGACATTATTTTTGCCAATGCATTGTTTAATTTGATAAAGTTAGTACATTAACTATTTCTATTTGGTAACATTATGTTACTAATAACACAATTCAACTTTTTATCGTATTCCATAAATTTTTTTTTTTAATATTGAAAGTAGCTTATAATTTTCAAAACTTTTAAATCATTTGCTAACATCTTTTAAAGAAATCTTTGTTGCAAGCCTTAACATTTTAATAAGGTACAAAGTAGGCGCTTTTTATCCCTTAACTTAAATGGAACTAAGTTTCCGATTTTGGCAACCTGGTTAATAATACTGATTCATGGTGCAAATAAACCAGGTATATTTATATATTAGTGGTTAAAGAGCTTGCTTTATAAGCCGGGGATCTGGGTTTGAAATGAGCCTTTAATATATTTCGCGTCACAGTAAGGTAGGGCGCGTAAACTTCCTGGTTAAATCCATTTCCGCGGTGCTCTGTGACAAGACCGTTAGGACTTCTTGGGGCACATAAATAACAAATATTGATTGCGATTCAATAAATATTTTAAATTTTGATTGCGTACATGCCACTAGCTGAACTAAAATTAATGTCATTGTTGTTTTACATAGCCCATAGATTAGTAAAAAATTTTTTAAAACGTCCATAAATTCAAATAAATGTCATTAAGTAAAATTTAATGAGGTTCGTAGTCAGCTAAAGTTTGAAGTTGGCTGGCCGTATATATACTACCTACTTCCTTTTCAGCTTAAGTTCTCTTCGTCTTTTTAATATTTCACTACAGATCTCTCGTATAAACTATATATTCAGTCCATGGGAAAGTCACTAGTAATACCTACTATGACCGGACCCGGGTCTTGTTAAGTCTGTTCAACATAAACCATTTTTAAATTATTTGTTTGGCCTGTTTATTTCACTAATTTTTAGTAAACGGTCATTTGCTATTATTTACTAAAAATTCCTTTTGTTACTCAAAATTTAATTTCCTAAATATTTTAACACAAGTAAAGAGGTTCCTCCCCTCTTTTTGCTTTAATGGTGACCTGGTGAGTAGGTTTTTTTTTATTAAGAGTAATCAAGTTTTTCTTTAACTAAAATAATAAAAATGTAAAACACTGATTTACATTTTTATTTACAATTATTCTTTCCTCAAAAGTGTTGCAAATGCAGACTAAGCTAACTAATTAATTAAATATGTAAATAAAACATAAGTAAATCAATATTTGACAAATACGCAAAACTACAGTATTCTCCATGTTTTTAAAAGTTTTTAGTTACCCCCCCCCCCCCTTTACAAAGATCCCCTAAGACACGTACAACAAATTATTAGGCTTTAATAATTTGTTGTACTTTAATTAAAATTAAAAAACAAAAAAGTGAACTAATTGCATATATATAAATATATCTTTTTACCTAACAAAAACTTAACGGGTGGTTACTAAAAATCCGGACAAACTTTCAAGTGCAATTACTCCCAAAGTTTTTATGGTAGAGATTAAATAAAACTATCATTAAAAAGAGTTTTTAGTTATTTATTTATTTTAATTAAGTTTGTCTTCAACCAGTCTGTTTCTTCGGATTCGGCCAACTCTAACACGAGTTGACCCAAAAAGTGAAAATACAAGGTTAAGGTCAATTTTTTTCAGGCAAATCTTTATTCTGGTTCGTAGATGTTTCACGTCTTTTGCTTGCCAGTTACTCTCATACACTTTGCCTTTCAAAATAGCCCAAAAGTCTTCGATTGGGCGATACGCCGGTACGGCTGGCGGATTGTCAACTTTTTTGATAAAAGTGATGTTATGAGTCTCGTAGCAGCTGGTCACGGTTTTGGCATAAAGCGATGAAGCCAGGTCCGGCCAAAATATGTAATTACCATCGGCATGATAAGCGTTGATGAACGGCACTAATCTTTTCCTTATACAATTCATTTCATAGATGGCTTTATTGATTGCAAGGCCGCTGGGTATAAAAAATGGTTTTGAAACACCTTTGTCAGAAGCGGCCAGCCAGACAAGCACCTTGGGTTCGAACTTGCGCTTTTTGCGATATTTAACACTTGGTGGAGTCTTGTCTCTGTTGCTAGAGTTGTAGGTGCTGTTTCCATTAATTGTTGAGTGTGACAGCGTGAAGTAAGACTCATCGTCAAGGATGACCGATTTTCCTTTAAAAACGCGATAAAGACGATAAATGCCAGTTTTGATTCGCTCATTCTGGTTCTCTTGTCGATGAGGTATACCCTGTTTTGTATAACCTTTGATGTCAGTGTACTTGGCAAGAGTTTTAATGATATGTGAATGACTGCATCCAAATTTTCGACCAGCTTGCCTCATCGAAACTCGGTCACTGCTATCAAATATGGCTTTCAGGCGCTTGATCCTCTTAGGGGTCATGATTTTGGCCACACGACCACTTCCTTGCACTCTTTTGTGCCCAGAATCATTCTCAACACGTTTGATTATATCATAGATAGTGCTTCTTGGGATTTTTTCAGCATTGAAGTGAGCTACTGTGAACTTTTTACCTTGCAATTTATTAATCAAATAGAACTCGTAAATCCGTTTTCTTACCTCTTCTTGCTTGGTCATCATTATTTTTTTAATTATAATTATCTAAAAAAAAAAAATTAATTTATAGAGAATTAAATAAGCTATAAAATGGATATAAACATAAATAAAAAAGATTTAGCTTGTGGCATTTAAAATTCAGTTAAAGTTTGTCCGGATTTTTAGTAACCACCCGTTACAAAAGGAAATCAGGTTTTTTTTATAAATCTTATAAATGTGTCATAACGTAAATCTAAAATAAAAAGTAATGGAATTACAAAAAAAACACCAAATTTCAAAATAAGTAACTATAAATTGGTAAATCGATTTCATAAAAATTGAAAATTGATTTACCTATTAATAGTTACTTTAATTGCAGTTAATATAAACTTTTATCAAAAATGTAACTATAAAATCTGTTTTGAAGTACAAAAGGATTAACAAAAAAAAAAATCAAACTAAGATTTAAATTGCACTTTTAGCAAAATGTTGTCTTTGTTTTTAGTAAATAAATAAAACCAGTAAATTCCAATAATGAAACTACCTATGATTCATTTTTAACAATAGACGCCAACGGGAAAGTAAGCCAAGCTGTCTATCAACACAAAACATCACAACAGTAACATTACAGCAATAACACATAGCAATAAAATCCAGTGAAAATAACTAAATCAAAATATAAAAGGCAAAATTAAAAAAATATTATAGAGTTATATTTATCTTTTTATTAAACTTTAAATAAGGTATATTTGTTTTTATATTCAACATTAGTTATTCAATTATTTCAAATTTAGGACATTAAAGCACGCTAGATTTAAAGATTTAGGTTGCATACTCTCTCATACACATTACGCTAAACATTAACAGACATTATTATGTGTTTTCAGAATAATTTAAAAAGGCTAGACAACACAACCTAGCTCTAAAGCAGTAACACTGCCTAGCATTAAATGCTGCTAAGTCACACCTCTGCTATAAGTACACCTCTAGGCTGGCAAGGTTATCAAACTTGCTCAACATAATACCAAGCCACACCACTTTGAAAACATAGAAACAACTCAATATAAACATATATACAGCTATAAACAAATATGACTTTATATAAGACATATAAGCACATTTAATATTAAATGACAGATATATTTATCAAAAACTATGGGAAAAAAAAAAAAATAAATAAAGTTACACATGCTCACAACCTTTAACAGTAAATTTTCGAAATAAAAATCTAAAGATAATTAATTAAGAACAATAGAAAGTAAACACTATTTGTGTTCACTTTTTACCTTGATAGGATGTTTAACAATTGTGAAAAAAAACGTTTTTGAACATGCAACTATAGTTGGCTATGCAAATAAGTTGGCTATGCAAATATAGTTGGCTATGCAAAGTTTTTGAACATGCAACTATAGTTGGCTATGAGAGAAACACGATTTTTGAGATATATCTTTTGTCTATAAGTTTAATTTCGCATTATGTAATATATGGACAATCCCTTAAGTAAAATACTTGAAACTAAAAAGATTTTCTTTATTAAAATATTTGAACAACCAAGGGACAACTATAGTTGAACAATTTAAAGAATTGTATCTTTAAATAGCAACTCGTAAAATATATCTTATAAATGGTCATTATCAATTGTAGTATTGAAAAATGCGCAAGAGCTCAGTAATTACACGAGTTTTATCAATTCTCCCTGTACTTACTGTCATTTAAGTCTCATCTAAGAGAGAGAGGAAGTGTTTCAAAAGCAGCATGTTAAAAAAAGTAAAAAAGATATGCAATAAAAAACAGTAACTGATTTTATGCTACCAATAAATAAAATTATTTTTACCTGAATTAAAAGTTATTTTCCAGCATTGCTTAATTAAGATTCAGCTTCTCTCTAACTATTGACTAATGATTAATAAAGTAAATTTCACATCATATTAAATTTACAAAATTAAAACCATGTTTCAATAGTAAGCAAAATAATCAAGTGATGATAAAGGCAACTAAAAAAAAAAGAACAAAATTATGTTTGAAAAAAAAAAAAAAAAAAAAAAAATTAAAATCATTTAAAATTGAAACTGTTATTAATTGTTACTATAAATAGTAAAACTCATACCTTGCTTTATTCTAAAGTGTCTAATGTAAAATCAAATTAATAGACATCAACACCGCTTGACAATGAATTCTGGCAAGTAAGTTTTCTGTTCATCGAGCAGAATTTCTTACATTTCAACGACAATTAATTTTATCAGGCCTAAATCTATTTCTTTTATTTGACAACAATTTTTCAAGTCACCTATTACCATTTACACTAAAAACATCTTCGAGCCTTATATTATACATCTGTTATCATTAAACACATTACCAGTGATTATACTACTGTTACAAATGAATAAATGAACGTAAAATAATTTTACAAATTGTGATCTTTTCTAATCAAAGACTTTTATTTTAAATTAAGATTTATTGATATTCATATATTTTTATAAGTTTATATAAAGAAGTTGTTCATTAAAAATATAAAACAAAATTTTTTTACATTATTTTTAATTTAACAAAGAATTTAGACTACAATGCACAAAGTTATTTTTACCTTCAGACACAATCTTAATGCACAAAAATAATAAATGCAGAACCTTTTTTAAAAAAAGAAGCAATGTCAGTCTAAAGTAATGTATGTATGTATGTATGTATGTATGTATGTATGTATGTATATATATATATATATATATATATATATATATATATATATATATATATATATATATTCAAATTTTTTTTTTTTTCTTTTTTATTTAAGATAATATTTATATAGATAGAGAAATATAAAATATACTGAAATATAGGCACATTTATGTATATAAACTTACCTGTCAAACAAATTACAGTCAGCTTTCCATGTTAAATACATAAAATATATCTAATATAAAATAAATTCAATAAAAAATAAAACAAAGTATTAAACTTACTCAAATCAGTAACAGTTCAACTGTCTAAAAATTTTTATTATTATTAATCCTTCTATTTAAAAAACAAACAAACAATTGATTTGAAGTGACTAAAAAGCACTTCAGCTCTTTCTAATTGTACTAAAAAAAAGAACAAATCTTGCTTCTCTAAGTTGCCTAGTTCTTAAGAATCCGAAAAAGTAAAAAACGAAAAACAAACATTTATTTTTTTTAAACTACCCTATTTAAACAAATTAAATTAAACAGATTAATTCTCCTTGAAAGCTGAAAAACTTTTCAGCTCTAATTTACTTGCAGACCTTGCTTGTAAAACCACTTGAATAAGAAAAGCATTTAAAAAAGCCTAGAAACTACTTAAAAAAGGTATATGCAACATTGAACTTTAAATGTTGACTGGACTAATTACCAGCAGATATTTTTAAAAAATTCATAAAAATTTATAATGATTTGTTCTTCTATAACAAATAAATACACCATATGATAAATCTGAAGTTAAAAAATGTAACGAATAAGTAAATACGTGATTTGAAAATCAATGTACCTGATAGAGATAAGCTGTTGTGATACCTGAATTGTAGTTGTTAAATATTTTTATTTCATGATAAACAAAATGTATTTATAGCGAAATGATGTCTTGAATGACTTTTAGTAAATAAATAAAAGCAGTGAGTCCTAGTAATGAAACTACCTATTAATCATTTTTAAACAACAGACACCAACATAAAGATAAGCCAAAGGTGACAACATTAAGCAAAAAATTATCAAAGATAATGTTATGTATTTTTTAGTATAGCTATATTAAAGGCTAGACAAAACTTAGACCTAAAGCAGTAACATTGCTTGAATGGTAAGGTTGACAAATATTGCAAGTTTCTACAAGTATCTACAAGTTTGCCAAGTCACAGCACTTTGAAATCAAGGAAACAACATTATAAACATATATACTAACTATAAAACACAATATACTTTTTTAATGTTATATAAAATATAAATATATAAAGAATATTTTTTAATTTTCCTATTCCTAATTATTTTTCTTAAGAGAAAACATACATATAGATATAGAGAAATATAAAATAAACTGAATCATTTTGATTTAAAAAGATTGATTGATGTAAAAAGAATTTAAAAACACATAAATTAAAATAACATTTTAAAAACAAAAATTCCTTACTTATATTAGATATAAATAATAAATAACTGACAATAACATAAAAATTTACTTAAAGTTATTTGAAAATAAGTTTAAAAAAAACAATAACTCAAAAAATATATTATAGACTTAAACCTTATACTAAATAAACAAATAATTTTCTAATCACATAAACTGTTATCATTTTGTAGTAACATCTTTACTTACATTAAGATTCTTTCAACAACACAAGTTTCGGACGTCTTTATACTTAAGTAATAAGTATCTTAAAAAAAGCCAATAACTTTGTACAGTGATAATATTCCCATTGATAGTGCTCAAAAACAGACCATTAGGTTTTATTAGGGCTTACGAATAAAAAGAGAGTGAGAATAAGCCTACAATAAAAACAATTTAAAAAAAGCCTTAATTTGAAACTCTTTCTCGTTATCTCCTAATATTGTCCATATAGGTCACACCAAAAGGAGTTTTTTTCTATATTAATGTATTGATCTTATGTGACAATCTTACCTCTTAAGTGGTTTAATTGCTCAATTTGCTGATGATACAATTATATACTCCAGTTTTTATAAAAATCATAAATATTTGAACCACTTATTTAAAGTCATCCTTAAATGCCAACACTCTTCTTCGTATCTAGTAACTTAAGCGGTATCTCAAGATTTTATCCTTAATCCTGTTTTGTTTCTAATCTATATTAGTGATCTTCCTGGCAACCTTACATCTAAAGTGGCTTTATTTGCTGGTGACTTAACTTTATACTACTGCCATGACAAAAATTCAATCTTGAATCTGATCTAACCTCTGTAACAGATTGAGGCTTGCATGGCTTGTGAATTTTAACTTCAACCAAACTTAGTTATTTACTACAAATAACTATATTATACAAATAGCAATACTGTTGACATTCCTATATTGATAAATAGCAAGCCCTTCACTGAGTCCTCTTCTCGGATTATCATTCACTTATGACCCTTCATGGAAACCATAAATACAATTGATTGCTAAATGCAAATGCAAAAAAAAAAAGCAGCTGCTAAAGTTGCTTCTTTTTATCGTGCTTGCCATTTTCTTACTCCCGATTTCATTTCTACCTCTGCTAACCTCTTTTTTGCCCCTATTTGGAATAATGTTGTCATATTTAGACTGGTTCTTCCAATGATGCTCTTATTTCTCAAGATAAGGTCCAAATATGCATTGTAAATGTAGTTGTGTAGTGTACCTGTGTACCTGCTCTATCTGTCAAGCTAGAGCCTCTCTTTCAACGTCGTCAAGTTGCATCTCTATTCTACAAATACTAACATGGTCCCTACTTAAAGAAGCTTTCACCTCTAGTTCCATAAACTCATTTTTGCTTGACTCGTCATTTAGCAAAGTCTCACCTCTTTACTGTATCTGTCCCTGTATGCCATAAAAAATTTTATTTGTTTAGTTTTTTCCCCTTAATTGAACCCTTTGGAACTTTCTCCCGTAATCATGTTTTTCTAACTTATACAGCCTACAAATTTTCAAGTCTTGTGTCAACCGAATTGTAACTCTTTAACTCTATTCTTTATTTTCTAATAACTTAACAGTTATTAGAACTTTAAAATAACAAAAATGTGTTAACTCTGAATGTAACAAATACATTATAAACAAATTTAAAATAACAAAAATGTGTCAACTCTGAATGTAACAAATAAATTATAAACAAATTTAAAATAACAAAAATGTGTCAACTCTGAATGCAACAAATAAATTATAAACAAATTTAAAATAACAAAAATGTGTCAACTCTGAATGTAACAAATACATTATAAACAAATTTAAAATAACAAAAATGTGTCAACTCTGAATGTAACAAATAAATTATAAACAAATTTAAAATAACAAAAATGTGTCAACTCTGAATGTAACAAATACATTATAAACAAATTTAAAATAACAAAAATGTGTCAACTCTAAATGAAATACATTATAAACATTTGCAGCCACTTGTTAAAAGAACACACAAGACTTATTTGGTGTACAACTTATATAATTAGACACCAAAAGCATATGAATACAAATAATTTTATTTGATAGGAAAAACTTTTTATTTGATCTTATTGGACACACATTATTTTGAAATATTTCTTTTAAGGCAATGATCTCTAATCTTCTTTGCATTTTATCAACACTTTTAAGAAGGCCAGAATTGTATAAAAGCTGACATACCAAATAAAGATAGATGGATATCAAAAGGTAGATAGATGCTAATGGTAGAAAGATATCACAACAAAGTAATACAAAAAAAAAATCTTGAAAAATCATCAACGAATTCATCAAAGCTAAATTCTTTAAACTTTTTCTTGAAATCAATTACTGAAATGCCATTGACAACTTTTCTATGCAAACAATTACACTTTTTAACTACAGCGGGTTGCCAAATTATTAGAGACACTTTACTTTTTAAGTAATTTTAAAGTACAAACTACTTTAATGAATAAATATGTATCTTATTGTTATTTTTTTAATTGTTTTTATTGGTAGAGAGTTTTATTTAGAATATAAAACAACATTATTACTTATTCATTGCTATTTATTTTTTTATAAAAAGTTTGAAAACATGACAAATAAGGTAATAATCTTAATATTTTGTAATGCCACCATTAGCTACAATAACAGCTTTCAGGCATCTGGGCATGCTATCTATGTAGACTTCTGCATTGTGTTGGAGACTGAGGTTGCTATTCCACTCTCTTATAAGGGTTTCTATCAATTGCTGCTTGGTAGTGATAATTTTTTTTTGGCAATTTTCTGTTTTATGAACTGTCATAAATTTTCTATAGGGTTAATATCAGGTGAATTCCCTGGCCATGGCAAAACATGCACTTTTTTTTCAGTTAGAAATGCTGTAACACTTCTAGCTTTATGGGACGGTGCAGAGTCATGCATGAACATATACTCTTCATTACCAGGGAACCATTCTTAGACCTGGAGCAGGAGCCTGTTTTCCAGTAATCGCTTGTAAGAAGGAACCATATGGCAGGACCAATCCTGCTTCATGGTTCCTTCCACAATGTTAAGGCAGCCCATACCCTTGGCTGAGATCACAGACCACACCCCTACACTCACAGGATGTTGAACCTTTTCCAAAAGGCAGTCCTAGTGAAATTTTTTTCTGGGCATCGTCGAACAAATGAGCTTTTGTCCATCAAAATTTGAAATGCTGATTGGCCCAAGAAGCAGACCTGTAAAATATTTTAAAGATATTTGACCTGCAAAATATATCAAAGATATTTCAAAAATAAATATTTATCCTTAAATTTTGCTGGTTTCTTACAATATTATAAATTATATTTACTCTACTCCAGTCTTCAATAGTCAAATTCTGGTGTTTTCTAGCCCATTCCAGTCCCTTTTTTTTCATGGCTTCAGTTAAACATTCTTTTTTAGGTTGGACGATAGCACACTAAATTCTCTTCAACCAACCGTCCCTGAACCGTCCTTTTGGAGACGTTAATTCCTTCATTGTTTATAATTATAGCTAGTTGAGCCACACTTTTTTTTCTGTTTTTAAGACAGATGTCTTTAAATTTACGGTCATAACATGGAGTAGTGATCCTTTACTGCCACTTTTGCTGACATGGTCTGGTTCTAGAGTCACATTTGTACCATTTTTTTTTTAAATTCGACTCACTACTGACTTTGAAACGCTTGCAACCTCTCTCTGAGAATGTGTAGAATGAAGAAGTAAGGTTTTTACTTTTCTGTTTTTTTTTTGGGTTAAGTCTGGAGACTAAAAAAATTAACGAGAGGTAAGAATAGTTGTATGTCAGGGATTTATGCATTAAAAGTAGAAAAAATACTAAATTAATAACTAAACTAATTGAACTATTAACGAATATTTAGGTTTCAATAGTTTTAAACTCAAAAAACTTGCAAAAAATTGTTCCAAAAATAAGTAACTGAAATCAATTTTGAATTTTTGACTTTCAACCACACTTTTCAAAAATTGACAGCTAATTGAGTAATAACCTAACTTTTTGACAGATCAGGTTATCACAAATTGCCACAGTTTAAAAACAACTATAGTTATATTAGTGACTAAAATACACTCAAAACTTTTTATTTAAAAAAAATTATTTGCTTGCAAAAATCATTTAAACTTTAAAATTACTTAAAAAGTGAAGTGTCCCAAATAATTTGGCAACCCACTGTATATGGTTTGTAAAAAAATTGGTCTCAACAAAAAGTTTTTAACAAAATGTCTTCTCGACCTTTGATTGTGGCCTCTGTAAGCCTACCCAATACTTGTGGAACGCAGTTCTAATTGATAATATCATGGTTGTTTATAAGTTCAAACATTTTAATGAGATCGCTGTTTTCTCTTCTATTTGATAGATTTTGTAAGCCCATTTCTTTTAATCTTTGCTCGTAACTTGCTCCCTTTCTTTTGTAGCCAATTTTTGCGGCTTTTTGTTGGACTTTTTCGATAAAATTTATATCTTTATTAAAATATGAATTCCATATTTAAGATGCATATTCCAAGAAGTATTTGAAATTTTTGAAAATATTTTGAAAATTTAGAAAATATTTTGAAAATTTAGAAAATAACTCAATTAGAAAAAAAATAAATAAATCACTCTACACAGTTTGATCTTGACATCTTATTTAACTGGAAAAAAAAAAAGGCTAATCAGTTTTAATAAAGATAAATGTGAAATCATGCAATTTGATCTAAAATAAAGTACACTTTAATATATATAATGCTACAGAAACAGATATCATTTTATTTTACAATAGTACAAGCTTCCTTCTTCCTACTTCCAATGAGATATTTTATTGATTGCTGGTAAAAATGATTGATAGATCAGTTCTCTTCATTGATACACTTAATAGCTTCAGCAGACTGTGAAAATCAGTGGCGAGTTTTATAGTGGGCATGGGGGTAGTTGCCCCGCCCCCCCCCCCCATTAGGATTGACTATTATAGGTAATTGACTATTATAGGTAATTATACATATATGAACTTGATTATTACATTAAAGTACAAAAAGTTAAAGAAAGTCACTTTTAAGTGAAAAAATGCGGACCTTTTTTTTTAAAAACCATTTTAGCCATCTCCTTGGTGAGTGACAAAACCCACCCCTGGTGAAAAATTGAAGTTTGTATGAACAATATTACATATATTAGGAATAGTACAAGAACATACCGAGTATATAACAAAACCATCAGTAGGAGAAGGCATTTAAATTTAAGGCCTTAAGTAATCTGGATCAAGATACTAAATATGATATACTATATATACTGAACACAAGAAAGTTTATACATATTTTAAACAATATTAAATCTAAAGTTCCTAAACAACAGCAATAAAAATAGCAATTAAGATTTACTACAACCTTATTGTTGGTTTAAATAAATGGAAACATATTAATATAAATGTTAAAATTTAATAAATGTTATATGACAAAACAAGTTCAATAACATGTTTGAAATAATAAACTAACTTTAAGATGTTTAAAACAGGCAAACAAGAAATGAAAATTAATTTGGATAACTCTTTAATGTTTTTTTTCTTTTAAAATCTATTGTTTAACTTTATCTACACAAAAAAGAAAAAAGAAATCTTACATCTCTAGTAAAATGACCAGTATGAGAACTTTTTGAAGGAAAGCAAACTGGAAACACTCTTTCCCTTACTACTTTATTCTTGACAAAGCATCTTTAATACGGTTTGAGAATCGCACTCTTCTAAATTTAGTATCCTCAGCAATCTAAAACAAAGTTTATTTTAAAAAGAATTAGCATAAATTAATTGGTTATATTTTAAGTTGATGCATGTATGTCTTGAATAGTTAATATAGGACTGACTTAAATCTCATTTCAATAATATAAATTAAACAAACAATGAAATGAAACCTTAAAACTTGGGAACTTTTAAATTTTCTAAATTTTTATTTGAAAACTACAGTTAAATTTCTTGGTGACCAAGAAATTTAAATATAGCAAATAGCTTTTTGATAAACTGTGATCTGATACCTATTAAGAAAATTAGAAAAAAGAATAAAAATAAAAGGTTTAGACATATAATCATTAAATACAGGAGCTACTTTAGAAACAAATTGAAAAAGAAAAACATATTATAATAATAAATGAATTTTATAAAATTCTTTAGAAGAGGCTTTTCTATCATTCCCGTGCATACAATCAAGCACTTTACATCCTAAAATCATAAAGGGAGTACCATTAAATGATATTGAATCATCTTATTTTGTGGTGTTTTGCAGAAGAATCTTTAAAGATAACAACAACAACAAAAATTTTTAATAATAACTATACAAATATAAAAGAAAATTAAAATTTAGCAATTGCATTTTAAAAACACTTATTTAAAATTGTCATACCATATTTCCAGTTTTTAGCAGCACTAATAGTGCTGCTAAAGGAAAAGAAAGAAGGAAGTTGGGTTACTGTAGAAACATACGTTGAAGTACTTTTTTTGATACATAGCTACGAAACAGAGGCTGTATCAAAGTTTTCATGGCATGAAAACTTTGATACACTATAGCATGAATCATGCTATAGTGCCACTAAAGCATGAAAACTTTAATACAGCCTCTGTTTCGTAGCTATGTATCAAAAAAAGTACTTCAACGTATGTTTCTACAGTAACCCAACTTCCATCTTGAGAAATAACAACTAAAAAAATTTAAACAGTAACAACCATACAAACGTGGAAATTGATACTTCATTTAAAGCGTGCTTGTAGAGGAAATTCCTTTTTAGACAAAATATTTTAAATTATGAATATAAAAAGCTTATATTATATAACTCGTTTAAAAACATTCGGAATGTTTTTAAATTTTTAAATTTCTCAGGGATGTCATTCCTGAGAAATGTTTTTAAACGAGTAGTAAAACAAACATCAACTTAAGCTTTTTATATTCAAAATTTAAAATATTTTGTCTAAAAAAGTTAAAATGTCTTGTATAACCTCTACTCAATGTTTTTTTTTCTAATAAATTTAAATTATTATTATCTATAATAATAATAATTTTTTTACCAATTTAAATTTAACCTTCGACGATAGCCAGGTGAAAACGTGAAGAATATTAATTATTTCATAAATTAAATTATAAATGCAAAAATTAATTATGTTAACTCTGTCCTGGACGTGAAGCGGGACAATTGCGGAACATTTTACGGGACCTAACTTTACGCTATGGAATCATGTACTTACCAAAAAAAAATTGTCAAAACGCACGTGCGTGTTTAACCGATATAGCGGTTGTTTATAATTTTTCAAATTATTATTTTATTTATTTAACACCCAATTTACAAGGTAAAAAGAAAAAAATAAGAAAGTTATATCGGATGACTTTGCTTAAAAACGTTTTCTTCCAGAATTTGCTTGAAAACTCCTCTTTGCTCTTTTGCATTCCAGCACTCTATTGCATACTTCAAGTTTCGTTCAACTTCGGAAGGAATTTTACTTTTAGAAAGTGGTATTTTTACCTTCTTTTTATTTTGAATTAGGTTTTAAAAATTTAATATCTGAAGATGAATATCACTAACAAACGAATGTTGAAATAACGGGTGTTGCAGTTGTGAAAAGATAATGTCTGCAGTTGTTTTGATATTAAGAAGTCGAGGAACAAGTTTAACTTATTTTGTTGAACACTTTTTGAAATTTCCTGGATTTTAAATAACGAATTCATTTAGTTTTTACTATGTTTTGAAACATTTAAAAACGATTTTAGCGCACTCCTTCCAATTATATCTAGCTTTTTCATCAGACCAGGATTATTTTCACATAGCTCCATACCATAAGTTAAGGTGGGGACTGCCAATGATTTATATATATAGGAAATAGAACTGGGGTGGGCAAACCGGATTCCAGATTGAATAAGAGTTTGAACAACAGCTCTAAAGTTTGATATTTTTTCATCAACATTTGAATAACCGAGTGAAGCAAAAACTGAATGTTTAGTATCCCATGTGAATCCCAGATGTCTAAGTTTATTCTGTTTTTATTTGATATCAAGATATAGGTTTGATATCAAAATTGATATCAAAATTGATATCAAATTTTGATATCAAATTTTGATATCAAAATTGATATCAAAAATAACTAAGTTTATTCTGTTTTAAAATTGTTTAGATAGTTCAAAATTTATTTTTAGCGAAAATGGGAAATCAGGAGCAACCGTTTACGAAAAAAAAGATCGCTAGCAGTATCGAACCCAAGTTCGATACTGCTAGGTAAATTTTCTTTTTTCGTGAAAATTAATGTTTTATTTCAAACATTACTAATTTTTATTAGTATTACCCGTTATTAGTGTTTATTAATTTTTGTTTATTAACAATTACCATTTATTACATTTAAGTTTATCAGGTGCCTCAAAGTGTTCATACATAAACTGATATAGCCGTAGGTGACTGATTTAGGAATAAGCGCAGCAAATTCTAAATACAAAGACTGACTTGAACAGGGATGACCAAAGTGAAATGTACATACCACCGACTGACCTTGATAGGGTTAGACCTGTATAGAGTGTACAAAGATACTGAGAGGTTTGTGCAGGCAGTTTATAATTAAAAAAAAAGGCTTCGTTTTTTTAATACTCGCGTAAAAAAATTTACAAAAGTAAATTAAATAAAATAAATATATAACTAATAAATGAATACATAATTTAAATTGTTTTTCTAACAACAAAACTAACAAACTAACCAAATTACTGTATTTATTACATTCAAATAGCTTCTTTACACGCACTGCCGGCAATTAATCTCAGAATTATTTTCCGGTATTGCCGGCAATTACCGCTAGCCATAAAATATGGAGCGCAGAATATATTTTTTATTTCTTATTAAAAATATTTTTTTAGTTTGTTATAAATTATGATGATTAAATAAATGCATTAGTGTAGCATTATTTTTATATTTTACACAATATTTGTAGGGTTTTTTACAACTGAGTTGTTACTTGTGCACAAAACACTTTCATTCTACTAATGATTATACTTATCGTTTAAGAAACACGCACCTGTTTCTATCGTTTGCATCGTTTGTATCGTTTGTATCTTTTAAGAAACACACTGTTGTTTGAACCTTGTTTTTTACGATGCAATGTTGATGGTTGCATGCGCACATTCACACTTTATAAAGTGTTACATAAACACATTAAAAAACTCATATGTGTCATTATACTTTAAAAGAAGTTGTTTACCATTCAGATATTACTATGCAAAATACGGAAAATAAATATAGCATGTCCACACGATTTTTTTATAATTTAAATATTCATATATAATTGATGTCATTGTATAAAGCTTGGTTTGACTTGAAAAATGAGGGGTCATTCGATCTTTGAAGTTAAGTGGATCAAAAGTTATTAAACTTTTTGTAGTGAAAAAATTGGTGATTTTTTGACAAAAAGTATAGGGCTTAAGTATGGGAAATTTGCGGCGAAATGGCACCGAAAATGATAGTATTATTGACATTTGATTAACTTTTGAACCGATAATACACTTGACTTGAGTTTTCCATAGTGATCAATCAACTATATAAAAGTAAAAATCAAAAAAAAAAGTTTTTTAAATCTGTCGGGATTGACCAGAACCATCTATTTTACAGACCGAGGGTTTTTACTAACTTATATGTTTTTGGGGTCATACTGACTTTTGAATAACTTTTGAACCGATAATACATTCAACTTGAAACTTTCCATAGTGACCAACCAATTATAAGGAAATAAAATTCCAAATTTTTTTTTTTAAAATCGGTCAGGATTGACCAGAATTATCTATTTTACAGACCTAGGATTTTTACTAATTTATATATTTTTGCGGTCAAACTGACTTTTGAATAACTTTTAAATCGTTATTACTTTTGACTTAAAATTTTTCATAGTGATCAAAAAACTATAAGAAAATAAAAAACAAAAATTTTACTTTAAAAAATGTGTCGCTATTGTCCAGAATCATCTATTTTACAGCCTGAAGGGTTTTATATTATTTTCTTATTTTTGAGAATAAAAATTTGGGTCATATTATAACTATATCTTGCGAATATGCATAAAGGAATCATGGAATCCAAAAAATACACAATTTAAAAATTATTGCATAATTTATAGACTGCTCAGTGAATAATCACATAAATTACTGTTCGGTCAGTAAATTGCTGAAAATGGGCTGTTCAAACAATTTAAACACATCAACTTTAAATAGGTTGTAATTTTTTTTTAATTTTTGCACCATTATTACATTTGAAGTGAGTTTTTAAATAGTGATCCAGTTTTTATTAAATCTGTCGGGATTATCCAGAATTGTTTATTTTACAGACTGAAAGGTTTCTACTTATTTAATTGTGTTATTAAGAAAAAAAGTTAGGGTTGCACTATGCAAATATGCGTAAAGGAATCGTGGAATCCAAAAAATACATCATTTGAAAACTATTGCTTAATTTACAGACATGTCAGTGAAGTTATTGCATAAATTACAGACCGGTCAGTAAATTACAGAAAAATAGATGTACACACCAATTAAGGATATTGACCTTAAATATGTTTGATATTTTTAAACCGTTATTACATTTGAATTGAAATTTTAAATAGTAATCCAGTTTTTATTATATCTATTGAGATCACACAGAATCATTTATTTTACAGACTAAAGTGTTTTTACTTATTTAATTGTGTAATGAACAACAAAAATTAAGGTTACAATATGCAAATATGCATAAAGGAATCATGGAATCTGTAAAATACATCAATTTGAAGTTATTGCATAATTTACAGACCGTTCAGTAAATTACTACAAAAGGGTTGCACCAACCTATTGGACAAATCAATATTGCACAAACCTATTTGACTTTAAATATATTTGATAATTTCCAACTGTTATTACATTTTACTTGAAATTTTTGATAGGGATACAAAACTATAATAAAATTAAATGCCATAATATTTTTGCATCTGTCAAAATTATCCAAAAATTGTTAATTTTACAGACTGAAGTGTTTTTACTTATTTACCTAGTTTTTTAGAAAAAATTTGGGTTATATTATAAAAACTCCATGCAAATATGCATAAAGGAATCCAATTAATTCATATGTTTAAAACTATTGCTTAATTTACAAACCGATTAGTAAATTAGTATGGGCATTGAAATATATTTAAATCATTCAGAATTACCTATTTAACAGACGGAAGATTCTTTAATAAAGTTAAAATTTAAATTGGAATGAAAATAACTTACAGCAATAGAACTTCCTTAAATTTTGAATACTTACAACAGCAATAGCAGGTGTAAAAGCAGAAATCAACCTAAAATTGTAATAAAATTATTATTAAAACAAACAGATTAATTGGTTTTAAAAATAAAAAATAATTATGAATTAACAATTAAAACTAAATAAATATAGAATAAAAAACTTACTTTTTGAGATTGTTTATGTGAACTATTGACAACAACTAAGATAAAAAAGTGAAAACAACATTAAAACAAAAAATGGTGTTATTCTAAAACTGGTTCAAAAAATGGTGCTATTCTAAAATTCTTGGCTTTTAGTGAATGATTAGAGGTAGAGAGTTTGAGTAACAAAACAACCTAATAATCATTTTTAACGATAGACACCAGCGAGAAGGTAAGCCAAGTTGTCTATTAACACAAAACATCACAACAATAACATCACAATCACAAAACAAACAGAACCTGTGGCACTAAACGCTGCAAATTCATGCTAGTATCAATACTTAACTAACAAGGTGAACTTCTATCCTCAGCCTTTTACCATTTCTAACCAACATTAATGATCATCCTGAAAAACTCAAAATTGGCTCTATTTGTTGATGATATAAGAAAGATATGGATTTTAATTATCTTTTTATGGACCTGTTAACTGTTGTTACAGAAAGGTTTGAAATTAACATTAGATAGAGGCGGTGATGCACATTATTATGTAATGTAATTTTAATAAGTAATTAACTTTTAAACATGTAAAAGTAAACAGCTTTATGATGTGATTTTTTTTACATTGAAAAGTAAATTACTTTTTGATGTAATTCTTTTACACTCGGTGTAGTTAAGGCACTTTTGAAATATTATAGCGTCTGTATGATATTTTGTTGATTATGACATATTTCCGTGAAATGGTGTGGTCTGTGAATTATGAAAAGACGAAAGAAATTAAAATAATAAATTTTTTCGCTATCATAAAGTATAAATGTTTGTAGCGAAAAAACCCAGACCGTGGAATTTTTTTGAAAAAACCCAGACCGTGGATTTTTTTTTAAAATCATCTTAAAATCACAATCGCTCGTCCAAATTTAAATAAGATTTTATGTTAATACGTTTTTTAGGTGAAATGAACATTATAGTTTAACAATATGATCTGTTCTGATCGTTTATTGGCAATTATTTATAATTACAAGGTCTTTCTTGGTCGGAATTCCATTATTTTTTGTGAATTGATAGAAATATTGTGTTTTGACAACTATATATAGTTAATATACGTCAGAACCGATTAGAACTAGGATCAGTAGTAAATTAAGAAACTTTTTAAAAAGGTTTTAACTAAATTTATGTTAATGTCGATGAGCGAAATTGATCTAAAGACTTTAGAAATTATGTATAAAAAAGAAAAGTTTTTTCAAATATTATAAAAACCTTAGGCAAAAAAAATCATAACATTTAAAGATCTTGTTTGGGCATATTATGCTGACGAAATCATGCTAATTCCAAATAAAAGTATTCAAATATTTTGTAAATCGCCTTAACTAACTAAGTTTTAAAAGTAAAAAAAAAACTACATTATAAAGCGGATCGTTCAAAATCTTTGGACAAAACAAAATGCAGCAATGTTCGGATAGCTGGGCTTAATATTTTTGTTCAAATGAGCCTAAATATTTTACTAGGATGTACTGGTAGCGTAGCGACAATAAAAGTACCAGAACTTGTTGACTGTTTGAAAAAAAAGTGGAACAATGTTAGTTTTTTTGTAACTTTTTGTTTCAATTCTATATATGTAAAATTGATTTTAATATCTGATATAAGAGTTGTAAAGAAACATAGTGTTTCAGATTATTTATGTTGTTTTATTATAATTTTTATTGTTGCTACTTGTTAATTATGTATTTAAAGTTTCATTAAAAGTAAAAATTTATTAGATTTATTTAGGCTAACATTAGGCTTGTGCTAACGAAAAATTCGGAGTTTTTTCTAACAAAAGTTTTAAAAGAGACCACATCAAAAGTTGAGTGGTATAAGGATGTTGATGAATGGAAGGTAACACAATAAACTTTCTTTTAAATGAATATGGTAATCATGATCTATGACTATCATTTTATATTTATATTTATATAATTTTGAATATTGATAGTCATGGTTATCACTATTGTGATGATCATGACTATCAATGATCATCCCAATAGTGATTATCACTGATAATTAGTTATAGTATATAACTAATAAAATAATGTAAACCACTATGTTGTTGTTGAATATAATTTATTTATATGACTTTCTTTGATTCAGGACTGGAAACACATTGGCGATCCAATATTGCATATCAATGTTAGTTATTATTAATTATTTTTGAATTAAAATAGATTTCTGTAAAACTACCATTTATAAGTTTGTTGAAAGTTTTCTTTTATTTAAATTCTTTTTGTAATAATGATTAAATTTTTAGTAAACATAATAAAACTTTACAAATTTATGTTATTTGTGAACAATTATTATTTGTTTAAAATTAATATATTTAGTATGTAAATAGTATTTATATTACTTAACCTATAACTACCGCAATAAACTTTAGTTATTGTAAATTAAAAATACTTATTAAGTAATGCTATAAGGAACAAAAGTTTCCAATCGGAAAAGCTTAAAGAACATTTGAAGGATTATCATTCTTAGGAACGAATTTGATGTTATTAGCATTCATGAAGTCAATGATCTCATTTGCATAATGAGCACTAGCTAAGTCTGGCCAAATGATATATTTTTGTTTGTTATACATTGATTTAATAAATGGAATAATATTTAGGTTTTCAACATTTATTGATTTAGTGCTTAACATTGATTGAAATAGGTGATTCTTCTATAAATAGTTCTGAGATATCATCTTTAGAAATTGCAATTCAGACTAATACCTTTGGTTCATATTTTAATTTTTTTTATGTATTTAATATCTTCATGAGCTGAACTTTTATACAAAACAATACCAACAAAAGATTTTGTTGCTAACTTTATTGAGGCTGTGATAATTTTTGCATGTTGTTTTTCACTTATTAACAGTGCTTTTACTTTTTTCTATATTGAATCCCTATTTTTTAAATATAAACTCATTGTTCTTTGTGAAATACTTATTTTTTTTGTTTCTGTTCTCTGACTTTTTCCTTCTTTGTTTTTGAAAGATTTTTGACAAAGATAAAAAGTCTTTTAACTTTGCCAGACTTTGACTGGGGACCCACTTCATGTAAATATTCAGTTGTTGAAGAACTTTCATATTTTTTAGTTATCAAATAAATTGTTCCTTCACTTATTTTTTTGTATTTAAAGTGTTTAACAGTCATATTTTTATACCATTAACAACATTTAATAACTTGCAATTCTTTTATTGATAACGTCTCTTCCACGACATACCATTTAATGTGGGATTAAGATAAAAACTTATTCTAATCCCACGTTAAACTTAACTTTTTATTATTATTTTTTTTTTTATGTAAGAATTAAAGTCTAAAAAAAAGTAGAAAAATTTAGTAAAAGTTGCAATTACTTAAATTCATAGACTTAAAAATGTCTGCAAATATTTATGATACCTGTAAAGACTTGTGAATCATTGATTAGAGATGGAATGATAGACTGATGAAATGTTAAACTTTCTTAAGTTATGACTCTGTTGAAGGTTTTCATAAAAATCTCAGTACTAAACATTTGAGATAAGATACAAGATTTAGTAATCTGAAAATAATGGAGCTAAGCATCAGACAGGACCTATTTTGCATTGTCTTCTTGAAATAATGAAAAAATATTTGTTCTCAAAAGAGATATTCTTGTAAAAAAAATTTTAAAAAATGATTACAGTTTAATATCCAACAACTGCACAAGTAGGTGAAAAATGTGGAGTTTAATGAGAATGATTCAAATTGACTTAAAACTGATGGAATGAAAGCTTCCATACCTGCCCTGGTCCAGGAGGTTTGGTAAAAGGTCCATTGATGCACAAATAATATGGATGTAAAAATATATGTTTGCTATTTATTTAGATGCTGGCATACAATATCTTAATATATTTATATAAACTTTAGTATTTATATGGTGCAGTATTTCTTGAAAAAGAAGATGATCAGAAAAATATGTGGTATGACTCTAAAATGACAAGAAAAGGGCCATTGTCTTGAAAGAGATTAGAAAAAAGATAGTAACATACAACATTTCTCAAAGATGATTAAAGTGGTTTGGGTATCAGGTTCAGATTGAAGTAGAAGTAAGAAAACTTGGATAGAGTGTATGGTATGATGGTATGATAGATGTATGGTATGAATGAGCTTTAGTTAAAGAACAAAAACGCTTGAGATTTTTTATATTAGAGAAACTGCATAAAAGGGGAAGGCTAAAGTTTGATGATAAAAAGGATGATGATCGTGTTGATCATGAGGATGTTTATAAATAGATATACATGCATACATTCAATAGGCATATATTCAATAGGCATTTATTGAATAGGCATATTTGAAAATAGGTATAAAATGATTACTATCAATTATTTGAAAATAGTATTATATTGAAATATGTATTCAAAAATTGTCAAATATATGTTTTCATAAAATATTTTCTCGCAAAAAAAAAAAAAAGGCACAAACAAGAAAAATTTTCAAATTTAGACAAAAAAATTATTTTTCAGTATTATAGTAGGGCGACATATAGTATATACGATATATAGTATGGGCTTTAGCTAGAATAACTGCTTGCAGATGTCGAGACATCAATTCTACTAGAGATTTGGTTTCTTTTGCAATTATTTTCTCCCATGCTTCTATGGCTGCTTTTAGACCATTTTGTCTTCTGTAAGCTCAATCTCTAATTTTATGGTCTAGAATGTACCACAAATGCTCAATCTGAATAAGGTCAGGGGGCCAAAGTTATTTCCGAATCTAAATTTACAAACAGAGGGCTTCAAATTTTGCTTTAAAATGTCTACATACGAATTGGCGTTCATTGTTGATTCAATGAAAGTCAATTTGCCAGCTCCTTGCCACGCCATTGATCCCCACGCCATGACATTTCCACCACTGTGTTTTATTGTTCCTCGCAACTCAATTTGTGTGCCTCTTCTTGTTTTTGCCAAACTTTTTGTTGTCCATCCTAAGAGATAAGGTTAAATTTGGATTCATCACTCCAAATTATTTTTTCTTTTCTTCATTAGTCAATAGTCTTGTCAACATACTTTTTTGCAAATAATAATCTTTGTTTTCATGTCTCTCATGTCAAATAGGGTATTTTGCGACATACTCCACCATGAAATTTTTGCTTTTGGATTTATTTTGGATCGTTAGAGCTGAAATGATGATTTGGTGGTCGTTTTTTTTCTGCAATCTTTTGAGCAGCTTCAATTCTGTTTTGCTTGACTTGTAAGATAACTTTTTTACCAATGGCAGCAGATTTTTTTCTTTTGCAGCCTTTTCCTGCTATATCAGTTGTAGTCCCATTCACATTATACTTTTTTTAAATGTTGCTGACTGTTCAAAAAAGGATTCCAGTCTGCTTTTTAACTTCTCTGTAGGTCTTACTATTATTTACCAAATCCACAACTAAGTTTTTGATGTACATTTAAACTTTTTACAATTTTTAAAAAACATGAGTAAATGGATAAGTTGTAAAGAAAAAACTTTTAAAAATTTTTGTGTCATTTTTTTGCCTACTGTATATAAAATATAACGTGAATTTAGAATAAAAAAAACATATAATTTAGGATATATCAATGTTTATGTAGTCCCTGTCACAAACGCTGCCTCGGTCAAATTTTAACTCTGGTCACTTATTACTACCAGGCTAGACCTTTCAGAAAACATAAATATTTCATAAACTTAAATGTTTATATAAACCTGAATCTTTTTCAGAACTTAAATGTTTGATTATATAAAAAAATAAAGCAATCTGCTTTGTTTCCAAAAAATTTGTCTCTAAATCTTTTAGATCTCTAAAAAGTATGGTTGTATTTAGTGGTGTACCAATTGCACATTTTTGGCCACTTATGATACAGATGTCGATGAACAAAAAGTGTCCGGTACCAATCAGGCTTGTGGAGCCGAGCCAGAACCGAGGAGCCACTGTTTTTTGATGAAGCCGCAAAAATCGTGCGTCTCTTGGTTCTCATGTTTTTTTAAAGGAATAAAATGTATTTTTTACTGTAGACAAATTTTATTCATTCATGTAATTTTTTGAATAAATTATTGAATTTCAGTTACAGTCTTGCCAACACCTAATAAAAAAAATAATAATATAACAATATTGTACTCAACAAAATACTATCCTTTAATATTTCATAATATGCTTTATTACAAAAAAAACAAAAACAAGTAAAGTATTTATGGAAACATTCTTACAATATTACATATATTCCTTTATATTACATTTGTATATTTGAGCAGCCGTGGCGCAGTGGTTAGAGTATTGGCTCAGAACCCAGAGGTCCGAGGTTCGACGCCAGCTCCAGCCCAAAAAGCGACATTGGTATGAAAGGAGGCGTGAACTTCCTATTAAATGCTCTCCTGCGGTGCTCTATGATAAGACCGTAAGGACTTCTGGGAGCACCTAAATACATACAAAAAAAATATTGATATTATACTGTAAAATATTTGATGCCCAGTTTAATGATCAAAGGTTATTCATATCTTAAAAGTTATACTACCCAGTGGGCATGAGACATACAAAAGACATCTTTTAAATGTCTTTTGAGTGTTTTTAACATCTTTAGAATGTTTTAGATGTCTTTAGAATTTTCATAAGATGTCTTTTTTATGTACCGTGCCTTCAGGGTAGAATTAAAACTAAGAATATTTACCCATGACATTTTTCTTTTTAAATGTAATATGCAGTAGTATCGTAGTAATACTATTACTACGATAGGTAATGTATTGCTATTATAGTAATACATTAACCCTGTAATCATGAAAGTTGGTTAAAAATGAATTGCTGTAATTGGTTTGGATTTGATTTGGCAAATGTGATCAAAAAAATTTCCAAAATTAGCAATTTTTGTTATTAAAATATGGGAGCCGGAGCAGGACATTTATTAGGAGCTGGAACATCCTGGACATTTATTAGGAGATCAAGAACATCCTGATCACCCAGCTAATGGTAACATTTATCAAATATAAACTGGCAGATGTCCTTGTAACTCTGACTTAAAATACACCTTGCCTTAGGGTTCTTGGTTAAGTTTAGGCTGGAGATAATCTCATAATAAAAATATTGCTTCTCCTTTTTCATCAGTAGGCAGACAGATTTAAACCTGTGATACATTGTTTCCTGCCGGATAATGAACACTGGATCATCTTCACTTCTGTATTGTTTCTTATCTATATTAATGGTCTACTTGACAATCTTACTCATAAAGTGGCTAGATATGACAACCAATACTTTGATTGTCATATCTAGCTGATCATGAATGTGATCTCTTTTCTGACAAAACCAGCATGGTGGTCTTGTTTTCTTACTCCTTGTTCCATTCTATAGCTCTAAAAATCTTTTATTCATCCTAATATTGTTGTCTTATTCGGTTTGGTTCTTCTAATTACGCTTATTCTCTTTTAGACATAATCCAAAAACTCATTGTAAATGTGGTTGTCCCTGCTTTTGTTCTCAAACTTGTGCTTCTATCACATTTTTCATTAAGTTGCTATCTTTTTCTATTTTCCACAACTTCTACTATGGTCACAACTCAAGTGATTTACATCTCTTACCCATGTCTTGCTTAAACCTAAAAATTAAATTTGTTCCAACACAAAACTCTTGTTCTACCTAAACTCAAAATCATGTGAATCATAATTTAGCCAAGTTGCATCCTTTTACTGTAAATGCTCTGCCATGCACAAAAACTTTTAATAAACCTAGTTTTTTGCCTCAAACACAATACTTTAAAAGTCTTGTCTTTATGTTTTCCTCATTCATGCAGTTTACTGTTTTTAAAGTCTCTCATTCATTTTTTTTGTCATTTATACTGATGCTGATTAATTGGTACATTGCTAGTTGTATTAGTGTAATACTAGCTATTGCTGATTTTATAAACTTATGAAAAAATGGGTTCGGAATGAAGCAACAAAAAACAAACAAAAAAAGAGTAATAAACATATGCAGGGTGGCCAGTAACCTGGAAAACCTGGAAAAGTCAGGGAAATTCTAAACTATGCTAAAAAGTCAGGGAAAAGTCAGAGAATATGTTAAATTTTCCAAAAGTCATGAAAAAGTCAGGGAATTTTGGTGGATTCAGTAACAAAATATTTATATTTTATTGCGATTAGAAGCAAAAAATCTTACATTTTATATATGCTATATAACTATTTTTCATTTTTTAACTTTATTTTATTATTTTTTTTGTTTCAAAGTGTTTACTTATATAAAGTAAACAGTTTTTAAAAAAACTTTGATTATTTGTGTAAAGTTGTGTGTGTTTTATTTGTTGCCTTTTTATTGCTACATTTGTTAAATTTATATCGGTAAGTCAGGGAAATTTCATTGCAGTCAGGCATAAGTCAGGGAAAATAAAATCGAAAATTGCCTGGCCACCCTGATATAGTGTTGGTAAATAATTACAATTTATGTTGGGATTGAAATTTCATAAAGTTTGTTTTAATTTATCTTTAATGTCCTTATGTCTTTAATAACTAAGCATTAATTTTTTTAAAAAAAGTAAAATTTTATGTTAAAATTTATTTATTATGTAATCTACTACTGTGGTTCTATGTTAAAATATATTTATCATTATGTAATCCTCATAAATGATGAATCTAATTCTATTACAGCAAAATTATTTTTATATTTTTATAAAAAAAAGTGTTCAAAATATATATTTAAATTGATATTTGAATTTAGTTAAGTAAATGGGCTGATATTTTTCTGATATGTCCTCTGGATGCCAATACAATGGCTAAGCTTGCAACTGGTTTATGTGACAATTTATTGGTTAGAATTTTTTATTTTTATTTTCTATATTTTAAAATTTTTTTATATATATTTTATAAATTTTTAATATTATGTTTTTTAAAATAATATTAAAAAAATATATTTATATTGAAAAAAAATGTTTTTTAGCAATTTCTATAGAAATTATTAGAGATTCTATAGAAATTCTATAGGCCATATGTTTCAAATGTTTATAAAAATTCTATAGAACTTTTTTTCCTGGGTAAAAAGTAAATATAACAAGATGGTTGTTGAAATATTTATTTTATTAGTAAAATAATTTTAATAATTAAAAAATTTATCTTGTTTATTAAAAGATTTACATTTTTTGTGCTTAATAATAATTAAATAAGATTGATACAATACTTCCTCATCGCCACAAACATATCATGCACATATACTTATATGTTGAATATTTAAACTTAATATATAAATATAAACTTATTTTTCTTATTCACTTTAGACTTGTATTTGTCGCGCATGGGATTTTAAAAAGCCTATTATAGTTGCACCAGCAATGAATACTTTAATGTGGCAAAATCCTTTATCAAGCCAACATGTTGCTTTACTTACACAGCTGGGCTATTTTTTTATATATCCAATTACCAAGTTACTTGCGTGTGGCGATACAGGTAATTATGATAATTTTCTTTTTAAATAATGTTTTATCATATTATTAGGACATGAGTATAAGGACCTTAGAAAGCTAGATGTTTTCTATTCTAAAATCCTGTCAAATTTAAGAGATTCTGTCAATTTTTAGATTTCAGAATGCTAGATATATTAACATTCTACTATATTTAAGAGTTTGGTTGTTTGGACATTTTTAATAGTTTAGAAATATTTTTTGCTAGACAGCTAAATTTTAGCTGTGACACTTTGATGCTGCTTTACGCTTTATAATCTTTTAACGGTACTGATTTCAAAAGCTACAGCTCTCTCAAGTGTGCAATAATAAAAAAAACTTAATTAATCAGGGCCGACGACACGGGTTTTGAAGTGGGGGAGGCACAATCATCAATTTGTGAAAAAAGTTCTCTATATCAAGATTTTTCTTAAAAAAAAAAAAAAGGTCCCTTCGAAAAAAGTAGGAAGAGGGCACGTGCCCCCTAGCCCTTTGGTGTTATCGGCCCTGTAAATTAGTCACTGTTTTTAACGATGAGGAAAATTTTAACGAAATCTATTTGTACAACAAAAATATTTCTTTTTTAAAGTTTAAATTGATTGTATTAATTTTTTTAATTGGTTTAATTAACTGGTTTATTCAACTAGTTAGTATATTATGATTTAGACTTAATTACAAATATATGTTTTGTATTAATCCTTTGTATTAATAAATAAAAATTGTTTATATTTAAAAAAAAAATGTTTATTTTAGTAAGTCCGTAATAAATTTTGTTGTAATGTGTATTACAGTATTATTATAAGTTTAAAGTTCATTATTGTTTATTGCAGGTTTGAAGTTTGTTACTGTTTATTGCAGGTCTGAAGTAATAGTTTTAGTAAATTGTTATAACAAAACGTAAATTTGGAAAATTCTCAAAACTTTGAATGTTTTGTGTATTCTCAAATCTTATCATGATACTGACATCTATAGCTTTTATTAACTATATATTTTTTAAGATCTAAACTCAACGTAATATAGTTTGTATTGGCGTTTATGCACATTTGCGACTTTTATAAAAAAATTTCATTAAAAAGTTTTGTTTTTAGGTATTGGTGCGATGGAAGAAGTATCTTTAATTGTCGAATTTGTTTATCAACATATTCAAAAATTTAATATCATTAATCATTAAATTTTTGTGTAGCAGGATACTATTTTCTATATTTATGTATATACAAACCGATCGGACTAATATTATTGTTGCATAACTAACCAACTGAAATTCTCCCGGGTTTTTAAAATTCTTTTAAAAAGTTTAAGAAAATCTAAAAATTTAAAAGTTTGTATTTGTTGTCACGTTTATAATCTAACTAATTCGTTGTGAATCGTTCATAAAGATTACTTAAAAATAGAGTGGACTTGCGTTAGCGAAACTTAAAAAAGGGAATGGTTTGTAAAAATCGCGCTTTTTTTATTCTCTTTTTTGCTTTTATTAAAACATAAATATTTCTTCAGAATGACGATTTACAAATGAAGTTAAAATACAGCTTTTGTAATAATTAGCAACAGATTGGAAGTTGTTTCGTTGTTAAAAACGGTTTTTTTTGTTTAAATAAACTACACCACGTAACAAAATTTTGTTTTGCAAGGTATTTTCCTGTTTCGTAGCGATTTGAGGTGGCTATTGACCGTAGTCTAATTGGATAATTACGCTATTACCAGAAGGATAAAGTATTTTTTAAGAAATAAACGATTTTAATATTTCGCAATTTGCAAATTAAAATATTTATAATATTAAATATGTCATTTAGTTGATTTGGTTTACTAACTAATTGACTTTCAAAGAATACTTCAAGCTATAATAATAGTTCTGAGAATATAACAAAGTTTAGTTTATCCTAATATACTTTCTTGGTTCCAGTACCTCATAATCATGAACTGCATATTCCTTTACTTCACAAAATATTATCCTTATCCCATAAAGCAGTGGGGAATACAGTTATTCAAATGATATCATTTTATTAAACAGTGTAATGAAAATTACGTAGTAAAATAGAAGAGTAAAGCATTTAACGATTTATCAGATAATTGTGATCTAATTTTGGTGCAGAAATTAAATATTGAAAACTATTGCTCATAATCTGTAGATGTTGGCTTGATTGAGCAAATAGTTATATAAATTTTCGACCGTATTTTGCCAGCATATCCATTTTATTCAACTCAAGGAAAGGTTCAGCTATGTATTCTAGAGCATCTATAAAGCATTCAACCATATTAATTAAATAGTTCCATTAAGTTTTTACGTCATGTTTGAATCTCTAAAGAATGTCCTTCTCATCGCTAAGTTTTGATCTTCTCTTGCAAAAAATGATTTCTAACTGTCGACTTTCTAAAAAAACAGATAGTTATACGTATATTTTTTATGTTTTCTTAAATATTTAACACATTTTCAAATTCATCTTATGACGGACCAACATCGTTAGCTTTCTGTTCATCTTCAAAACAATCTTTTCTTTCACTATCATTATCATCTTCATTCAATACTGTATTATTATTACTGTCATCACTGTATAAATCATTTTATATACGTTCCAATTTAATTTTTTTTTTTTTTTGTTTATTTGATAAAGTCAAACAGCCAAATGTATGTCATTTTGATACATAATTAGTAAATTGATGGGTTCTCTCCATACTTGATAATCATAGAAGCACTATACTAATATGAGTTGATAATCATTTCGCGTTCCTGCGCGTGGTAGTAATCATCTAGTAACTCGTGTATGTATTTATTTTTTACTGTTTTTGCAACATTTGTCTATTTTATAAGGAAATACACTTGTTAGCTAACATTTAGTACTTAAATTTATATTTTTGCTTTTTTTGCGTGACTGTGATTTTAGTTTTATTTCATCTGCAATACATAGGGTTGAAGCGGGACAGAGAAAAAAGTAGCTGTCCCACTTCGCCTTAACATTTTGGCTGAGATTTTTTTTATAGTTTTCAAAATAAAAATATATTCATTGGTTTAAGCGATTTTTAATTTTAGATTTAGTTCTTATTCAGTGGAATTTTATTTTGGTTCATCATTTTTGTTTGGAGCAAGTTGAGAATTCTTTTTATATCAATAATTTGAAAGCATTTGGAAAGCAAAAGATATGCATACGATTTTTTTAATTTTAAATAAAAAGTCTGATATAAGATATAGTAATAACAGTACCCTTAATACCATTACAAATAAATTTTTTTTAACAAATTAAAAGAAGTCTTGGAGTCTAAAGCGACATATTTCTTGGAGTCTAAAGCGACATAATTTAAAATTTTTAATCTTGATAAGACAGGTTTTACTACTGTGCAAAAAACTTCTCGTGTAGTTGCATTAACAGGAATAAAGCAAGTCAGGCAAATAACATCTAGAAAAAGAGGTGAACATCGTGTTGCATTGCAGCTGGTGTAGCAATACCCCCGTTAATGTTATTGTCCTTCCAAGAAAATTATTAAGAAACCCATTAATTTGAAGAACATCAATATGTTCTGAAAAAACAGAACGCTGAAGTGTACGCACTCAAGAACATCAATATGTTCAGAAGAACATCAATATGTTCAGAAAACACTGAAGAACATCAATATGTTCAGAAGAACATCAATATGTTCAGAAGAACATCAATATGTTCAGAAGAACATCAATATGTTCAGAAGAACATCAATATGTTCAGAAGAACATCAATATATTCAGAAGAACATCAATATGTTCAGAAAACACTGAAGAACATCAATATGTTCAGAAAACACTGAAGAACATCAATATGTTCAGAAAACACTGAAGAACATCAATATGTTCAGAAGAACATCAATATGTTCAGAAAACACTGAAGAACATCAATATGTTCAGAAGAACATCAATATGTTCAGAAAACACTGGAGAACATCAATATGTTCAGAAGAACATCAATATGTTCAGAAAACACTGAAGAACATCAATATGTTCAGAAAACACTGAAGAACATCAATATGTTCAGAAAACACTGAAGAACATCAATATGTTCAGAAAACACTGAAGAATATCAATATGTTCAGAAGAACATCAATATGTTCAGAAGAACATCAATATGTTCAGAAAACACTGAAGAACATCAATATGTTCAGAAGAACATCAATATGTTCAGAAGAACATCAATATGTTTAGAAAACACTGAAGAACATCAATATGTTCTGAAAAAACAGAACGCTGAAATGTACGCACTTAAGAACATCAATATGTTCAGAAGAACATCAATATGTTCAGAAAACACTGAAGAACATCAATATGTTCAGAAGAACATCAATATGTTCAGAAAACACTGAAGAACAATCAATATGTTCAGAAAACACTGAAGAACATCAATATGTTCTGAAAACACTGAAGAACATCAATATGTTCAGAAAACACTGAAGAACATCAATATGATCAGAAAACACTGAAGCTTAATCGATAAGTATAAAAATAACTCCAAACGTACATGGGAAATATTAAAAGAAATAAGCGGAAAACAAAAAGACTGCTCAGGTTTCCTTTCCCAGGTCATCAAGGTTGATAACAGAATCATCTATGAACAAAATGAAATAGCTTGCGAGTTTAATAATTTTTTTGTTAAAATTGGTCCTGAACTGGCCAATAAGATTCCAAAGACGCAGGCTATATTTAGTGATTTTCTAGTACCGATGAATGATTGCATTACATCTGGGGAGTTGTCTTCTAAATTATCATTTGAAGAATTTGAAATAGCATTTAAAACTCTGGAAAAAAATAAAGCTACTGGAGCAGATGACATTAATGGTAATATAATTCTAAACTGTTTTGAACAATTAAAAGATATTCTCTTTAAAGTTTTTAGCGCATCAATTAATCAAGGAATTTTTCCTGAACAACTAAAAATTGCAAAAATTACCCCAATTTTTAAAGAAGGTGATAGGGCTATTATTAGCAACTACCGACCCATTTCTATCTTACCTATATTTTCAAAAATATTAGAAAGAATTATGCATAATAGAGTCTATGATTATTTTTAATGCAATAACCTACAATATAGCAATCATTTTGGCTTTAAAAAGCACAACTCCACGGAACATGCAATCATTCAATTTGTACGCGAAATTTCAAAATCCTTTGAAAATTCCCAATACACACTAGGTATCTTTATTGACCTATCTAAGGCTTTTGATACAGTAGATCACACTATATTACTGCATAAGCTTAAATATTATGGTATAAATAAAACTTTAAGATGGTTTGAAAGCTACCTATCAAATCGTAAACAATTTGTTTCTTGTAAGGATGATTGCCAAAAAATTTATTTAGATATATCTTGCGGTGTTCCTCAAGGCTTTATATTGGGACCCCTCTTATTCTTGATTTACATTGATGACTTAAATAAAGCTTCAAATCTACTTAGCATTATGTTCGCTGATGATACTAACCTATTCCTTTCTGATACTGACATCTCCAAACTGTTTTGTAATATAAATGACGAACTTAAAAAAATATCTAGCTGGTTCAAGTGTAACAAATTAACTCTTAATCCTAATAAAACAAAATGGATTATTTTCCAGCCGCTTCAAAAAAAACTTTACCTACCCATAAATCTGCCTAAAATATTTATTAACCAAATTGAGATTAAGAGGGACTCTGTCATAAAGTTTTTAGGAGTCTATCTTGATGAGCACATTACATGGAAACAGCATATTGATCACGTATGTACCAAGATTTCTAAAAATATTGGAATTTTATATAAATCTAGAGATTATCTAAATAAAAAAAGCTTGACCCAACTCTATCATTCGTTTATCCATAATTATATAAATTATGCAAATATTGCTTGGGGAAGTGCTGGAAAGAATAAGTTGAAACATCTTTTTTTACGTCAGAATCACGCAATACGTATTATTAATTTTTCCGATCGTTTTGCTCATTCAAAACCTTTATTTAACGAAATGAGAATACTTAATATTTACGAAGTGAATTTATATAATACTCTATGTTTTGCATATATGTGGAAAAATAACTTATCTTATGACGTTTTTAAAAATATTTTTACTTTGAAACCAGACAATAAGTATGCACTGAGAAATAATAATTTGCTAAATCAAGTTTTATGTCGAACCAAGTTTAATCAGCTTTGTATTGATTATCGTGCACCTAATCTTTGGAATAAAGTTATTTTGAAAAACTTTGATCTACCTTCCTTTTTTTTCTATTTTCAGAACTAAGCTTAAAAATCTAATTCTTTCTATGGAGAACGTTTTTCTCTATTACTAGTGTTATGGGTTTGTCTACCTATTATTAAGTTTACCTAAGTATATAGTTACATTGTACTGAAACTGATAGCTATGAATAGATGTATAAATATTTATTATTTGAGTTCGTATTGTATATTGCTTTATATTATATATTGCTAGAATGTATAAATTTTCAGGTTTATTTTATCTTTTATTTAGTATTTGAGAAAACAAAAAACAAAAAAATTTTATTACGGTTTTTATAACACGGTTTTGTAAAAATTAAAAAAAAAAAAAAAAAAAGAAATTAAAAAAAAAAAAAATAGAATAAAATTATGTATAAATGTGTATGTGTATGTATGTATTTATGTATGTATATTGGTATATATATGGGTGTATATGTGCTGTTAGTATGGGTGTGTGTGTGCTTGCAGTCTATGTATATTCTAACTATTCTATGCAACGGTTTATATAATTATTTATCGGAATAGATCCAATTCAAAAGCTAATAAACATTTACAAAAAATCATTAAAAATGAATTCATTTAAAGCGTATTGATTCCAGCAGTTCTCTACGACAAGACCTCAAGGACTTCTTCGAGTTTCCGCATTCTTTATTCCTAATTTTTATTGTTATATTTATTGTCATATTTCTATTGTTAACGAAATCTTTATTGTAAATATTATTTATTTATTTTTTTATGCCTTACGTTTTATTCACAAGTTATAATAGAAATTGTAGTAATGATTGTAATGAAGAATAAAAAAAAAAAAAAATGTTCTATTGGATTAGCCAATCAATCGGGATGAATGAATGCTAATATATATAAAAGTCTTGAAGCTTTTTGTTAAGTTTGCTTGCCCATCATGAATGCTACTTTTCTCTACAGTCACTTGAATATGCAAAAGAGAACCATGTTTATATGATGTCTTTGCCACTACATACTTCACATAAGACAAAGCCTTCAGATAGGTCTGTTTTTAACCCAATGAAAAACATATTTTAATGCAGCTGCCAATAGCATAGATAACAGATAATGAACATAGATAAATGAGATAACAGTCTCATTCGACGAGCATGGGAAAAATCTTCCATACTAACAAATATTATGTCAGGGTTTAGCGTCAGGTTTAGACATGTATATTTTATGTCAGGTTTAGACATGTATATGGTGTTGTTATTTTTTTACCATCTGTTAACAGACAGAGATGTGACTCAATAACCGTGTAATGAAGGCTCATGTGAAAAATTGATTACAAGTGCTAATCTTAAATCGAAACCTTCTATCTCAGGTTTGGGTGTGCAACATGAAGCAGTTGTAACAGATAGATATGTGCCTCAAGAACCATACAATAATAGTTCATGCGAGAAATTAAATACAAGTGTTATTCAATCAGATTCAATCAGAATCTTAGGATTGTGTGTCAAAATGAAGCAGAAAAAGAAAACTTAAAAGCATAAAATAGTACCAAAAAAGTTGACGCAACAATCTTTCTCAAAAGAAATGTTAAAGTTATATAAATGAGTTTTAAATTAATTAATTAAGTAAAAACAGAACAAGATCCTCACTAATTCAAGATTAAACGGTTCTTTTTCTATAGCATCATGTAAATTGATGATTAAAATATATTTTTGAGGAAAATATACTATAACAACATTTCATATGAATACTTGTCCACTCTTCTAGTGTAATACCGAATCTTCTCTTGTATAAAATTAGTGAATAAACTCTTGTATAAAATTTGATATCATAATTGGTCTTATTGAAATTCTATCGAAAACAGCTAGGATATATAAATCAGGATATATATTGTTTGTATTTTGAAGGATCATTGAAGGATGTGAGTAAGGTTTTTTATCATCCAACTTCAAATTCATATAATGTAATTATTGACATAAACTGTGTCTGACATAAATCAGACACACTTCATACCCCGGTGGAAGAAGGTTTAAACCAGAAAAAATGTCCCAGGGTCATGTCATTTTTGGATCTGTACTGACCTCTACTTTCAGAAAATAGCACAACGGAAAAAAATTTTGCGATCCAAGAAAAATTTTTTTTTTTGTAAACTTAAGACCAGTATTTTTCCTTATATGTACAATAAATATTTTATTTAATCATAAATTTAATCCAAGACTATTTTAAAAGCTTTAAAATGTTCGTAACAGACATATTTTTGATGGGAATATGTATTTATATCAATTATGGTTACTAAGTTATTAACAAAATATTTCAAATAATTTTATTCCTTAATGTTAAAAAACAATTTTAATGCATTGGTCAAGCTCAATATCTTTATAAAGAGGTTAAAAATGCAGGAATATTTTAAATAGCTATTGAGACTTTGATATTTACCATATTGATATATAAATACATATGAATTAAATAACAAGATGTAAAAATGTATAAGTCTTCTAAAAACATATATGTCTCCTTTAAAATTAAATCTTAAAATGTGCCTATCTACTATTATAAACATTAACCGATCTCAGCAATTTTGATTGATACAATTTGTGAAAATTAGGAACTTTGTATCCTTGCTCACAAAACTGTTTAAAGTCATAATGATTTAGAAGACTGTTCTGACCAAAAACCAAGACCTTTTCCAGGGTATTTGTCAGCCATTGATTCCAAAAAAGCTGGTAATAAATCCATAAATGACAATATTATGTACTTTTGGGGATGCCATATATGCTTCCTTGTAGGCATTGATCTGGTTCCTGTAAGATATGTCTAAGTTTAGATAAAAACAAGTTTTTTTTACATTATTTAGAGCTTTCATTGCACGTATAAGCATTTTCAATTCATCAGGTACAACTTCAAACTTGGATTTGAGAATTTTGTCTAATTTTTTTATGTTATCTAATAGCTTTGAACACTGTTCTTCTATAAACTGGCCGCTGTGCAATCTGGGCCTAGTAAATCCAAATGCTTTAATCGACATATCCATGACAATTGTTGTTTCTGTTTTTGACAGTTTATCACCTACGTTATGCAAATAGTTTGTGTTTCTAAAAAAAAATAAGGGCTCCATTGAAGGAAGGATTTTTGCTACAGATGTACTTTCTGGTAGGTCTAGCAAAGGAGTTTGGACACAATTCTTAAATAACGCAGCCGAGAGTTTACTTTTTTTCACATAATACTGCATTTTATTGGTTTCAACGTAAATTATTATTGTACATATAATTCTAGGTTGAATAATTATTATATATAAACATACAGACTAACCTCTAGACAGTGCTCAAGATTAAACTTTTCATTTTTCTTTTCAACTAAAAACAAAAATGATCTGACTAAAAATTCTTTCTTTATGTTTTTAGTTTCCTTAAAACATTTAAGTAAACTAAAAACATAATACAAAACATTTATTCCAGAATGTAATTATAAATTATTTTGATGATAAATTTGTGATGAGTAAGACAGTGCTCAAGATTACCCCTTCAAATCAAATTATTGCCGGGGGGAGGCAAACCGCGTCAAACTGTACATAGACATCTTGGGCATACAGATATGGGTATTGGGAGGTGGCAGAATTGATTCAATGGATACTAGTCTGTTTTTTTTTAATTTTTTTCAGATCCCGGAGAGATATTTTTCCTTGCAACAACGCAAACCCCACATTTACATGTAGGTTGACTTCTTGTAAGAATAGACATTCTTATTTCATAAAAATCAAATGGTGCTGGATAGGCTTCAGTTCCTTTTTCAATAAGCTCCAAAAATGTTTTGTCGCGCAAACAGTTACCAGAAAGATAATGTTCCTTAGCCAAATCTAGTTTTGGGATAAAATAATTTTTAAGTCTTCTATAGGTTGGGCCAGTTATTTCTCTAATTGTTTTGACTTTCTCAAAGCTTCGTAGTTTAATGCCTGATTAGGCATCGTTGAAGTGTTTGCGGCACAAAATGTTGAGTTTGGCGAATGTATTAAAAGAAATATTGAGTTTAGTGGCTGACTTTTGCAGTTGGTTTTCATAGATTTTCTTAAAATTTAAGAAAATCTATAAAAACCAACTACAAAATTTAAGTTAAATATATATTTATAGGGGAAGTGGTGGCATAACCGCATATGGAGGCTCAACCATTTTTTAACATTTCCCTTAGAAAATTGATATTTAATATCGAAAACAAACATACCACGCATTGGTAAAACAGTTTTCTTCATATCGCTTATGTCAAAAAGAGTGCCTAATGCGTTTCTGAGAAGTTGTGCATAATGATGTTTATTTTGATAAAAAATATTATATTTATATCACATTTTTCCAGACCTTTATTTTGAGGATTGAGCATTATTTTATTTTTGTGTTAAAGGTATGTGCTATCAGCGTTATTCCATCAAGTGAAAATATCAACATTGATATCAACTTAACCTAATAAGCAAGCTATGAAACGGTATTCTTTCTAAAAACTCTCTTCTGGGGCAGAACCGCATAGACGCACAGGAGGCACAACCACATAATTTTGATATTTATCAAAGTTAGGTAATTACAAATAACAATATATACAATCATCACACCGCGACGTTAGAATTATCTTGTTCTATCTCCACATTTTTTAGTTTTGAGATAAAGCGATTTAAAAAACGAAAACTTTAGGAGACGGCGTATAAATTTTTTTTTATAACTAATGTTTTTTCCGCAACTTTTTTACTTATAACTTAGATTTCAATTCAGTAGAAAGACATTATTTTGAGGAACACAACACTATCAGTTACTCAATTTTTTCAGAAAGTGGAGATAGAACAAGATAATTCTAACGTCGCGACACTTGAATGCGTTCATGTAAAAACTTAAATGGAAATAGTTTTATTTTGAGATGTTGGAAATTTTTTTCGTATTTTTTTATTTTTTCGTAATTTTTATAAATGAGTTTCTGATTAAAATAAGAGTTTAAATCGATATCATGTTGTATTTATGTATAACCTAATGATTATTGTACTATTTTAATTTGTAGGTATGTAATTGCGCATTTCTTAATTTTTAAAAAAATGTACCATGAAAAGTGTAACGATTTTTGTGAGGGTTCGATTGCTCTTCACAAAATCATCTATAACACTACATCAACTAAAAAACAATGTTATTAATTTAAGTTAATCTTAAATTCAATGACCCTGAAAGTTCAAAAACTAAAATAAAAAATAACGACATGAATCATTATCATTATTTGCAATGTTTTTTTGTTTTTTTTAACATTTTCTTTCTTTCTATCTATTTTTTTTTTTTTTTTTTGTTTATTTATTTTATCTAATTTATTTATTGGTATTACTTATTAATTAAGATGATAAGGCGCGGACTGGGGCTTTAAATCCTACCGGGAAGGGAAAAGGGAGGGGCGCTACAAGGTTGGGATAGGGGTAGAAAATAGGCTAATGTTTACATAAAGGTATTTTTAATTTGAATATGAATAGGTAAATTGTTACACTTTTAAAGTTCAAAGTTCATCAGGCTTGCAATATAATTCAGTATTTCATTTTACTTATGTAAGAAATATACATGATAGTTATGTAGACAATGATAATAATAATAATAATAATAATAATAATAATAATAATAATAATAATAATAATAATAATAATAATAATAATAATAACAATAATAATAATAATAATAGTAACAATAACAACAACAACAATAATAATAATAATAACACGATGAATTTTTTATAATAAATGAATAATAAACCTCTTTTTAAATCATTTAAGATATAAAAAAAATCAAAATAGACCTTGTGGTTTATCTGATATTTATACTGTAACTGACTACAATCTCCTAATATAATTTATAGAAGCAACATCTTTGATAACTCTACGGAATCCTTACACAAATAGCCAATTACGTCCTTAACTCCAATTGAATTCAAAATGTCCTTCTCGGTCGTCATCAACATAAATGTTTCAAGCTTGTTGTTACATAATGAGGAACGCAGCCTAGTTTTGACAATTTTTAATTTACTAGATGCCCATTCACAGCTCACTAGTGAGAATGAAATTGTTAATAGATATTCGTAAGCCAGAAACAGATTTGAATAAGCAGTTGCATTCAACGAATATTTGTATAAAAAATATAGCATTTTTTCAAGACCCAACACAACGCTCAAAGTTCTGAAAATCTCTATCATTCTCATTTTCAGTTGCTTTTGTTGAAGTATCCAAATCTGAGACTGAATTCCATACCTTTGAATCTTCGTCACTAGGGCTCACTGTACATTAATCTCGTAGTGTTTTTGAGAGCCTATCAAAGTTTATAGCAAAGCTATACAATTCAGATCTCAATCTTTCCGAACAAAGATTAGTAATTTGAGAAATTTTTGCAAGACTGTTTTCTGGAATACCATTTTCAATAATTTCTTTAAAACGTTTGGGATCTAAACACGCAGTGTCTTTTATGATGTCCATGTTAACCCTTTATTTCCCAGTGACGTCATAGGCGTCATTGACATTATACAGAAAAAATAGGCATTATGCTTACTATGTGGGGGAAACCTTTGTTCTTATGAGTAAAAGTAGTGTTTTCACACAATTTTTGAAAACAGTTACTTCCTTCACATGGTTAGCATACTACCTATTTTTGCTATGTTACTACCTGTTTTTGTTACTGAGAAACGTTCATATATGCTAGTAGTAATCTGATCAATTACTCTACAGAAAACATCTATTCTGAAACGATCAAGAGAATTCTCTGGTATGTCATGAAAGAGTTCGATGAACTCGTTCTACACGCAATTCTGTTTCAACTTTTGAATCAAGTTCACCAGCATTTAGAAGGGTGTTAATTTCTTTAACAAATGCAATTGTCTTAGAATGGACATCTTCAAACGATATTGTCTGCAGTTCTTGTTTTGCTGACTCTACCATATTTCAAGCACTTAACTAATCCAGCAAATATTTTGGCAAATATTTGGATAATTGTCTCAAAACGGTGTACACACGTACAAAAAGAAAGGCTGCAAGAAGCACATCGAATCGACACCATTAGTCATGCAGTGCTGTGGCTTTGAATGTTGATTTTGCATCGAATCTTGAAGACATCCTAATACAATTAAAAACTTGCATAAAAGCATAGAACGATTCCACTTGTGGAGCATCATAAGCTCAAAAAATTTGTTCAAGCGCCATCTGCTTCGACCACCAACGTGTTTCACCAATTTTTTGCAGTCTTTTCAGTTTCGCAGATCCAACTCCTTGTCCAATGTGAATATCCGTCCAAACGTTCATTCGTTTGCAAGAATCGCCAAAGTACGTTGCTGTACTCTACAAGAGACCAATTAAATTTTTGACAGGTAATATATTTTCCACAATATCTGTTGCGGACAAATTTAGAACGTGCGCGTAACATCACATGTATACAGCATTGGTGAAACGCCGTTAATGTAAAGTTGAATTCCATGATATTTACCACGCATGTTTGCTGCTCCATCAAAGGATTCGTCCACAATTTTTTCCATTTTTAAACCATTGTGTTCAAGCTCTGATTTAAATAGTTGGTATAGTCCTGCACCTGTTGCATCAGTAATTTTTTTTACCGCAAATAATCGCTCTTTCACGTCCTCTCCAAGTACATATCGTAAGATTATTGTCTCCTGATCAATCACCAACGTATCTTGACTACCATCCATTTGAACACTAAATTTCTGATCACCATTTTTCTTGATTATACAATTCTTCATCAAGTTTGAAATAGCAGCGAAAATGTTGTTAACTGTAGTCTTTGACAACATTGTTACCAAGTCCACGCCCACGTGAGCTTCCTTTTCCTTTAACGTATCAAACAATCTTTCCTTTTTTGACTTGCCTAAATAGCTTTTTTTATATATGATTATTAAGAGGAACGTCAAACTATCAGCAATATTAGTTCCAAAAAGTTTCCGTTATCAATAGATTTATTGTGTAAACTGTAGAGAGATTCACCCCAATTACCTCTGTATGGAAGAGCTTGCTTCCCAATAAAAATAACTGCTGCAAAAATTTGTTTAAATACTTCGATGTTTATCAATACTTGCGCTTTCTGCTTTTCCACTATACCTTTGTTAATTAAAGAGCTTATATCTTTCTCTGTTGTACAACTTAATAGTGCAATTACAGAAGAGTTATGTGATTTAGATTCTTCATGGTTTTTGATTCTTTGGTAAAGGCATAGAGTAGTAAACTTACCTTTTGCTCAATTTTCACATCAAAATTTGTTCTGACAATCTTTCGTCAAAATATTTACACAGCTATACCCAAAATCCTAATGAGACTTTTAATCGAATAATCTGGAAAAAATGCCCCAAAATTTTGTTTTCAAAAAATGTTTTAGAGTTAGCTGTTTTCTCAGCAGTTATATCTTTTAATAGATGTTACGTTTCACATAACAAAACATTTCAACAACTTGGATTTCATTGTGGAAAATATTTCCTTCACGGTGCAATTAAAAAGGACAACAATCGCATCATTCATATGGAAAAGAAGGAAAAAAAAGTAACAAAATCAAGGAGGAAAAAATTGAGAGGTATAAGTAAAGGATTTAGCAAGGATGAGTCCTAAGTGTCTGGAAATTTTTAAAGATATGTATTGTTAAAGTTGTTTTATTTTGTTTTCTTGCGTTTTCTCTGTTAATAAATTTTTGAACTTTGAACAAGAATATCTTATAGTTAGCTGTTGTCGAGATATTGACATTGGCAGCACAAATTTTACATAAAAATTAAAAATTATTTTTTAAAGTGCAGCCATTTTGATTCTGTAAAAGTTCTGATGGTGATTCTGGTCAATCCCTCAATCAACATGTTGTTAACCTTTTTTTCAAAATTTTAGCCTCACACATTGACTATTTCATGAGAAATCCTTGTTTGAAAATGAAGTTAAAATTGCATATTTTTTGCTGACTCAGCATGTTTTCAAGTACAATTATACTTTTTATAATATTTACTCTAAATAATTTTATAATACACACAGTTTTAAAAAAATATTACATCAAATTAAATAAATTGACTGTTTTAATTTTTATGGACTAGTACCACCTTAACGGGATTTTACTGTATATTTACACACTGGCGTAATAAAAGTCATTTTTTACTTTTTAGTCTATTTTTAAATTGTTGTCTTTAAAAGGTTTTTTTAGATATTCATTTTTTATTTTTTAGTCTTCTTTATATTTCTACGTTGATGCAAAAAAGCACTATAAATAAATTAAACCACTTAATTTAACAAAAAAAAACGCGATTTTAAATTTAAACGATCTCGAATATTTAAAAACATTAAATTTTAAAACAGTTATATATTTTACTTTAAAATATAATTAGAGCAATATTTTCCATTGTTCTTTGTAGCGTTATCAGTGCAATAATTTCCCTTCGAAAAGAAGCAATTTAATAATTTAATTTAAACAAAAGCACACAATTTTGCATTTAAAAATGCAAAATTGTCACGGAGATTCTTTAAAGAATCTCCTTGACACGCTTTTGGAATCAAAAATAAGAAGGGGAGCCTAACTCAGACTTTTCCTAATCACTTTTTTCAAACTTTTATCTTGAACGAAGTAAAGATTCTAGTTTACACTATCATTTAGTAAAGTAAACAGCATTAGAAAAACAAATTCACGCGAGTATTTGTTAAAAAGTCAAAAATATTATTCTGTCCTCCCCTAAAATATTTTTGAATTCGCCCCTGATATACATGATGCTCCAATTGTATTATGAGAAATTGAAGGATCATGAATTTTCACATGAAGCGATAACACTAAATGGTTTTATAGTTATTAATTATATGTAACATGTGGTTATATGGAGATATACATCTTATGATTTGGCGGGGGAAGGGATGGATGGTGGGGCGCACCGGGAAATTTCCCGGTTTCCCGGTGGGCCAGTCCGCGCCTGAAGGTGATCTTATTTTAATGATAATATATTTTTTTTAATTTGTCTTATTTAATTATCAATTTATATTTTATACTCTTGGAAAAACTTTGTAAAAAATCTATATTGTAACATGGTGCTCGACGATATGACAAAAATAATGTCTTTATCTTGCTTCGGCCATTAATTTTATTCGGAAGATTATGTAGGCTGTAATATTTCTTCAACAGCAAAATATAATGTTTAAAAAAAAAAAAAAAATTCGTTTGTTTAGACATGATTATAGATTATAAAAGTTTTATAAAAAGTTTTATAAAAGATTATAGATTATAAAACTTTTACAAAGTGTTCAAACATAAATTTTCTAAAAAGTATGTTTTTTTTACTTAACGTTTCAATGTTGCCCACTTAATAGGTAATAGTAAACACAAAAATAAAATGGTGTAGCGCTATTTCTTCTAATTCCTTGAGGAATTCTATTGATTAAATGTCTTTGCAATAGTTAAAGTAATTCCAGCACCTAGCAAAGTCCTTACTTAAAAATAGTACTCAAAAACTTGATATTTCACAGGTCTGGAAATCTAAAATTAGAATTTCATATTATATCGCAATTATATAATTTTAAATTATATAACACGTAAAGTCTTGATAGACGTGTCGTCAGCCGAGAACCAAGAAGCTGTATGTCCACATTTTGTGTTTTTTCTGTTTATTATTAATAAATATTCAACAATTAATGGGGTATATGTCTAATAAATTTAGTTTCAAAAATGATACAACTTTTTAAATATTTAAAAAATTAGTCGGACACTCTGGCAGAAAGTCTTTTCAAAATAATTATTAAAACTTGATTTTCTCGGAAATACAAAAAATGGACATACGGCCTCGTGGTTCTCGGCTGATATTACATCATAAGTGTAACAAATATAACATTTAAAATGTTATTAAGTCATGTTTTATTTGTATGTATAATGTATAATACCTTGTAACTACAAGGGTATTTAATTTTATAGTTAAAACAAATTATGTCAATATTGGCCTTGGCCTTATACAAGTATTAATCTTAACCTGAGCCAATATTAACCTTAAGCTTAAACCAATATCATTCTTAACCTGAGTCAATATTACCCAGAAGCATATAGCTAAATGAGGTTTTTCAAGTTTTTAAGCATATAGCTAATTGAGGTTTTTCAAGTTATCTATTTTCAGAAGCATTTTGTGCATTTTTTGAAGGCAATATTTGAAGTGGTAGACCACTATTAAAAAGAAAAAAAATATATTTTTTCAATTATAATTTTTTAAGTAATATAGTTATCGTAAATTACGAGTTTCAAGTTAGTTTTATGAAAAAAAATAGCTAACACCATTAAAAACTATTTTTTAATAAAGCGGTATAAGTAAATTTTTTTATTTTTTCATAGCAACGCTTTGTTTATTCCGTTGCTATACAGCTGAAAAGGATATTGTATCATAATTATAGTATATATTTTTTATATAAAATACCAGATGTGGTGATTGCAACTTTAAAACTACTTTTTGTTTATTGGTAAATACTTTGGTGCATTTGGCTACATGAGTTTTATTGAAACTTCCAACTATAGTTGCTTTTTCTGTATCACTCTACATTTAGGCTATCACTTCGATTAAATAATATTAGTAATGGAAAAAAAAAGAAAAAAGAAATAAAACAAGGCGTAGTAAAATACTTATTTAAACTTTTAGAAGAAAACCAAAATCAATCAACAAGCATAGCAGCTAAAGAAATTGTATCTAATTTGCATGAACTAAAATTTGAATGTAGCATAGCAAAAAAAAATTTAAATGGACATGTGTACATCCAGATCCAGCAGTAAATAAGCTGTAAAACTTTTAAATAATGGTTTTGTAAATAAAAATAATAGTTCTGCTAATTACGATCAGTTCAATGTTACAAATGACTGCTACATGAACACCAACGTATCAACACCAACATATGAGATGGAATAATGGCTGCCATTGTTTGCTATCAAAAACTTCCTAGAATGTAATTTTTAAATTATAAATTTTTATGATGCTCAAAACAATATCGTTTATAAAACTATATCTCAATTTTATTCAGAAGTTTTATTCTACCAAAATTATAAACAAACCAGCAGCAATGAATTTTTAATGTTTATTTATGTACAATATTAGTTTTTTGAGAAATGGGTAAAGTATACCGTAGTATTGAAAAGTTTTGGATTTTATGAACATGTTTGATCCCATAAAGAAATTTTTTAACTAGTTAAACAAAGAAATTATAACAGTCACATAGCTGAAGCTAGCATGAATGCCGCAGCGAAGAAGCTCTGAAAATAAGTTTATACTCTGAAAATAAAACTATTATAAGCACACAGTAGTTAATAAGGATATCTCTTATGGTGCATAATAGTTTTAGTTTATATATATATATATATATATATATATATATATATATATATATATATATATATATATATATATATTTAGCTTATATATATATATATATATATATATATATATATATATATATATATATATATATATATATATATATATATATATATATATATATATACTTGATATTTATTTATTAGTAACAACTATTGACTTAAAACTGATAGACTTAAAGTTTTTATTTGAAACTAAATTACAAATCAAAAGTGAGACTTACTATTATTATTTTAATGAAATTTATAGGACCCACGGAGGATAGAACCCACGGAGGATAGGACCCACGGAGGGGTATTGGAACAACTTGAAAAAGTATTCGCCTCAAGTATTTTAGACTCTACTGAGACTGAGCCATCGTATAAGTGAATTTATTTTTATTTATTTTGCTAGGATGTATTAACCTACAAATGCATACTCATTGAAAATGATTTAAAAAATTTAAAATCATTAAAAAATAGAATCAACTTTCAGAAAACTATTTAAAAATCTAAAATTATATATTCTCAATATTTATAAATAAACTAAACGTATTTATTTTTATAAACTGATTCAAAAACGAAAAATACTGTACAATCAGAGCGTACGTAAAGTGTAAAAATTCTTTAAAAAACTCTAACAGCTAGCAAATATTCCACACAAAAAAATTGATACAAATATAAAAAAGTACAATAATAATTTAAGATAAAACAAGTAAAGTTACGATTGTATAGTCGAGTTGCGTTCAAACTTCGAATCAAGTGAACCATACTTTGTATTTTGAAGGATTTTTTCTAATAACAATAAAAATTACATTATTTTATATTATATTATATTACAAAAATTACAAATTATTACAAAGCAGCAGTTATTGGGGGGAACGATGAATTATTAGTTTTTCGAAATAATCAATCAAAATATGAGTTTCTAATAAATTGTAAAATAATTGAAAAAATTTAATAAAATAAGATATTACTTGTATATATATTTCTTCGATTAAACGTTTTAACTTGAGCGCATGTAATCGCGCGCATTAGATGGAAACGTTTAATCATCCAATAACAGCCCTCGGAATCAGAAAAAAAAAAGGTCGTCAATTTATTCCCGATTTATATTTATTCGGCATCCTTTCGGCACAAAACACTAAGGTTTTACGATAGCAACATAGAAATAAGGCCGTCAAAATACCGCCGACCTCAGATTTTATTAGGTTGGCACTGCCGAATACAGAGGACTGCAATAGCAACTCCTAAAAAATTATTTAATACCAAATGAGTATTTATAAACTTTAAACCGGGGGTACACAAGCCATGAAACGAAAAACTTTTTTAAAAGCAAATTTTGCTACAATGTACATCTTTGATTTAGGCGGCGAATCATGACAATATATTTGTTTTCATTTTCTGTTAAAATTTAAATGAAGGGGCCTCGCAAAAATATAATAAAAAATTTAAATATTTAATATTCTTAACTATAATTGATGATATTTTTACATATCTTATTTTGCTTTGCTGGACGAATTTTACTTTTTGCTGGTAACTCACCAAGACAAGTAAGTAACCCATATTTGAATGCTACATTTAAAAATCTTTTTTAATTAGACAACTAAACCATTGTTAACACCAGTGTTGGAACTTGTATTATCTAGAGCAATTGTTTCTAAGTATTCAATAGTATAATATTCAGAAGGAGCATTTAGTGTTGCTGAAGCCATACTGTTTACTGTATTATCTTCTACTTTAACATGTTTCAGATATTTTCCAGAAAAAAGTCTACTTTAACAAGTAAAATTGATGTGATGTTCATCTTGAGTTGTTTTATACAATACCCATTGTATTTCATTGCATAGACTAACAAATTTTTATCATTCTTGCCATCCACACCAATTAATTTTAATTGTGAAATCTATGGACAATGCTTAATTTCAAGTGATTTAACCAATTGCTTTTTAACAAAACACCTTATATTTTGTTATTATCTGAGATTTGTTATTCTTAGTTACTACTCCATTGTCAATTAAAGTAGCTGTTGCTATTGCATCAATCTTAAACCTTATTGGCTAAATTAGTAATCATCATCATTATCATTATCACCATCATCATTATCATCATCGCCATCATCATCATTTTAGCTTCTTTTTTTCTGTGCTTGCACAAATTAGACTTTTCTCATAATGCAATTTCTTTAACATACACGGTTTTAAACACCTTCTTTCTTTAAATGTATCTTATTCAAATTATCTGAAACAAATTTAAAGTTTTTCTGCTTCTACCTTTCTAACAAATTTCAAGTTTTTCTGCTTTTTTTACTGCAACTTCTAACTCTCTACATGTTGATAACCTGTCATTTGAATCTTTACGCTTTACATGCCTGAACCACCTAACCCTTCCCTGACGAACCCAATCAGATATACTCACAATGCCTAATCTTTTTCCTAAATCATCACTGCTTTTATTTTCACACTGCATACCCATCTTATCATCATCTTTTTTTTTCTTTCCAAAAGACATCATCAACCTTCATTGCCCATGTTTCACTGTCATACATCATAACACATTGGACATATGTGCTGTAGAACTTTCCTTTAACTGTTAATGAAGCACCTCTTGCTATTAAAAGTGGAGATAATTGTCAGAACTTGGCCCAAGCAGACCTTACTCTTGCCCTAGATGCTTCTTCTGCACCACCAGCTGATCCAATTGTATCTCCAAGATAACAAAATTTACTATCACGCTCTATCTTTTCTCCACTTTTTATTTCAATTTCTCTTTTAACTTCTTCTTTATACTCACCAAAAGTACATTTTCTACACTCAAAACCAACAACGCACAACTTTAGTCTTATTTGTGTTTATATTAAGCCCTTTTATTCAATTCCACCTTTCGAAGTCTCAAACCTTAATACTAATTTTTTTTCTGTTTCAGTAATCTCTGAGTAAATGCTTTTGCTAACTATATGCTCTCAAATTCTTTACTTATTTTAAAAATGTAAATAACTACTTATATGGTTTAACTTTTTAAACAAATTTTAATTTATATGTTACATTATAAGGTACACAAACTAAGCAACAAGGGACCCAAGCTAGTGAGGGGACTCGAGCGAGTGAGTGACTCCAAAAAGGGCCAATCATGTTATTTAATTTTTTAGGCATTGTTTAAAAAGTTAAAAATTTTTTTGATTTTTAAATTGTAACTAAGGGCCTTCAATTAGGAACACTCTTAGGCTTAAGGCTTAGACAATAAGGGCCTCTACTTGTCATGATTTGCCATTGATTGCATAAATAACATACTTAAATATAATTAGTAATGTTATATATCCAAATAAAAATATAAGAATGTAATTTAAAACAAAACAGCTGTATAATAAAAATATAATTTTATCAAAATAACTAGTAAGCTAATTCATTTTTAAATCAATATTTCATACAAATCCAAATAAAAACTAATTAATTTACATATTAACTAGGAAAATATTTTTTTATTACCGCAGAGCTTTGCAATTTTTTTGTAAACAGCTTAATTTATAACTGTTTACCGTCTGAAAAGTGTAGTTTTGTTCTCAAATGTTAGGATAATTTACTCTTAAATTTGCCCATTTTTCTTTTATGTTTCCAAAAAAGATATATATATATATATATATATATATATTATATATATATATATATATATATATATATATATATATATATATATATATATATATATATATATATATACACACATATATATATATACTTCCCAAAAAGATAACAGTTTTTTATACTTTTTTTTTTTGAATAAAATAATTTCTATATATAGAATATGTATAGAAACTATTTTCCTCAAAAAAAAAAGTATAAAAAACTGTCATCTTTTTGGGAAATATATATATATATATATATATATATATATATATATATATATATATATATATATATATATATATATATATATATATATATAGATATATAGATATAAATATATATACATACATATATATAAATATATATATATATACATACATATATATATATATATATATATATATATATATATATATATATATATATATATATATATATATATATATATATATATATATACATATATATATACATATATATATACATATATATATACATATATATATACATATATATATACATATATATATAAGTATGTATATATATACATATATATATATGTATATATATACATATATATATACATATATATATACATGTATACATATATACATATATATATATATACATATATATATATATATATATATATATATATATATATATATATATATATATATATATATATATATATATATATATATATATATATATATATATATATGTATACATATATATATATATACATATATTTATACATATATATATATATATATACATATATATATACATGTATACATATATATATACATGTATACATATATATACACATATATATATATATATATATATATATATATATATATATATATATATATATATACATAAAAATTTGATATCCAACCATACACATCAAAATTGCATTTCTTGTTAAGAAATATTTTTCTTGTTTTGATAAAAATATTTCTTACTTCACAATTTATTTCTTAAAACAAGAAATATATATCTTGTGTAAAGAAACTAATTTCCTAAAACATAGACAATGGATTCACAATTTCGCTGTGTATATAGTAAAAATTGACCCAAATTTTGCCCTTTAAAGTTGCCACAAAAAGGAAGTTACCAAAATGTAATCAATACAGCTTTTATTTTACATACCAAATTTTAGCCTTGATACTATTTTTTTCTGAGTTGATTTGTCATTCTCTCTGACAATAGGCATGCATAAATGTAAACCTGCTTTACAATATTTTTTGGTATGATGAATTTTTGATTGCGGCACCTTGCTAAAACTTTTTAGCTCAGCTTATTGCTGAGCAAAAAAGATGGTTGACTTGGGCATGTACTTATGTATCAATTCACTTGCATTTATGATATTAGGTTTGAATCCTCTGAATATTCTTTTGTGTGATTTTAATTTCAGCTTTTCATTTATTTGTTTATCTTATTGTTCTTTATCATTCTCCTTCCAATGACTTTCATTAATTGCATTATATTGTTCCAAAAGCTTCCATTCTTTTCGATATTTCTCATTAAATCGAGTAAACCTTTTTTCTTTTTATCCAACAGTCAATCTTACTATTATTGATGACTTTAATTATTTATAACAATTATTGATGACTTTAATATTACTAAATGACTCAGTTCAGACCTTAACACTGACTAACCTTGAAAGCACAAAACCTTTGTTTTTCTCAACATCTTACTTTGTGTACTAAACAAATTTTAACTTTCAGACAACCTACTTAACATTGTAGGTTTTAGCTTTTATTTTTGATATATGTCTTGTCTTTGACCATAGCTTGTTAGTACTTTCTCCATTTATCCTTTAGGTGGCCCAGAATAAGCTACATTAGATTCACTCTACAATTACACCCTACCATACACCCTACAATAGATTCTACCATTCCACTTCTTACTTCTTATTTAAGGTTGAATGGAACTATTTTTGTGATTTTCTTAATGATGGTTCATCAACTGATCTTTTTTTTAGATAAATTTTTCTAATTATTACCAATGTCATTAACAAAGTGACATTAACAATGTCACTAACATTAAAGATAAGCAGAAGTTTTTCCAAAAATATTTTAATCTTGATCACACTCTTCCTGTTCAAACCACACCTACTTTTGCTGCTAACATTATTTCTATTGAAACTATGTTACAGCCTGTGGACAATATTTCTGCTATAGTCTTACAAAAGTTTTCTCCCTAAATCTTATTTAGTAGGTGCTCAACTGAATATTGTTTTTTTACCTGCTGGAAAATGACATTTGTGGTTCCAATTTTTAAAGACTTTGGAGATTGCTCTCACCTCAACTGGACTTTTTACTATGTAAGTCATTGAATCTTCAATTTTTAATATATCAATCTTTAATTCTAATATCTAATCAGAGTCTAACAACTTTGATTTTAATTATTTTGCTATACTGACTTAAAAACTTTTAAAACATAAAAGTATTATGTATAAAAAATTGGACACACTCTAAATAGTTATAAAAACATTCATATGAGAAGAGTAAATTTAGGATGCCTTTCCATATAATAAAATATTGTTTCAACTTGTATATATTCTGCACAATACAATGCTCTCATAGTAAAACTGGTAATTTCTTAGTGTGATACAGTCATAGTAAAATTGGTAACTTTTAATGCAATATTTTAATAGCAAAACTAGTAACTTCTTAATGTCATGCACTTAAAGTTAAACTGCTAAGTTATTAGTGCAATAAAATTTTAGTAAAAATTATAACTTCTTAGCTTAATACACTCATAGTAAAATTGGTAAATTCTTAGTGCAATACAGTTATATTAAAATTGGTAATTTTTTAATGCAATATTTTCATAGTAAAACTTTTAATTTATCTCATAAAAAATTGGATAATTTATTAGTGTAATACTTTCAGGAAATTAATTTAAAAATATCTGTTATTAAATTAAAAACTAAATTATTTGAAAAAATTTATTACTTCATCTTAAAAAAAAAAAAGCCTTATAAAACTAATGTATCTGAACACTGTTCTAATTACCTTTTATCCAATGAAATATCAGCAGTCTACTGGCTTGGCAGTCACTGCTAAATGTAAAAAAATAAATAACGAAAAAGAACTAATCAAAGTTCGATCTTTTAAATTTAGAAAATTCTATGAACAATTACTAGAAAAATTCTATGATGGAACAATTAACAGAAAAATTCTATGATCAATTACCAGAAAAAACTTTTATTCCTTAGAAACTAAAATGATTCTTTCATTCATAAAATTTGATTGTTCTCAAAACAAAAATATCTAAAAAAAATTTTTTCCTAAACATTTTATATAGTTAGATAACATAAACAGAACCACTGATTAGATGCATAATTATACATATTTCATTGTTAATTTGGATATATTTGGATATTTATACTTAATAGAGCAAATTTTAGCATTAAAGTATATTTTTAAAGATATTTTTTTTTTTTGTTGTTGTATATTTGATAAATTTAAGTAACACAGAATAAAAATCTTTATTAAATAATATCTAAGCATATTTAATTTATAAGATTATTATTTAATTTTATTTCATTTGATTTAGTTTGCAAAACAACAAAGTTTTTACAATATTACAATAATTGGATTATTTTTGTGAGTTTTTTAGTTTTATTTGTGAAAATTTAATTTGACTCATAAAAGCATAAAATTTTTACCAAAAAAGAATTGTGTGACAAATGTAAAATTATATAAATAAAGTTAATGCCTATATTAATGATATATACATATATATATATATATATATATATATATATATATATATATATATATATATATATATATATATATATACATATATATATATACATACATATATACATATATATACATATATATATATATATATATATATATATATATATATATATATATATATATATATATTTGTACATATATATATTTATACATATATATATATACATTTATACATATATATATATATATATATATATATATATATATATATATTTATACATATATATATTTACACACACATATATATATATATATACATATATATATATATACATTTATACATATATATATATATATATATATATATATTTATACATATATATATTTACACACACATATATATATATATATATATATATATATATATATATATATATATATATATATATATATATATATATATATATATATATATATATATATATATATATATATATATATACAGTGGTGTACACTTTTTAGATGTTTGAGTTTTGACACTTACATGTATTTTGCAAACTCCAAACTTTTGTATGTTCATACTTATGTCAAATGAGAATGTTTTGCAAAGAGTTGTGGTGATTGGAGCTTGGGGACAAAAAACCCCCAATTTTTGGGCCCACCCAACCCTTAACATGAGAGCAACAAGTTGACAAAATAATATCTTTAGTATTTTTATCTAAGTTTATATTCATTAACGAATTTCAAATTTCATGCAATAACTTCTTAGTTTTTAGTTTTTATGACCCTACAAAGTTTACAGCCCCCTCAAATTAAGGGGGGTTAAAACTTCAAAATCATTTCAAAAATTTCAAATCATTAAAAACCGTTAAATTGCTTTAATTAGACAGACAAAAAAACTCAAATTATTTGGAAATTTAACGCTCGTCAGTGACGGTTGGACAAATATTGGTTGCAATCATAAGTGAATTTTTGTATCAAGGCATTAAATACAAAACCGTTTTTTTTATACTTTAATCGACACATCGGACATAGTTCAAAATGCTGCAGTTATAAACCAAATCGAAACTTCTTAGCCCACAAAAGTTTAGAAACATTATCACTAACAATACTCCAATAATGAAAACTGCTTGGAAATTGATTAAAGAAAAATTTCCACACATCTTGACATATGGCTGTGAAGCACATGGTATAAATCTTCTCATTAAGGAAATGTAATACAAAAAAAAATTAAATTGTTAAGTATTGTGGATAAAGAAATTTGTTTAAAAATCATGAAAATAATTAAAATTATTTACAAATAAAATTAATTACAGAAAATCAAATGTAAAATTATTTCTTTTATTTTAAAGTCACCTGCGCTTGATTGAAAAAAGATTTACTTCTATATTTGACAATACTCTAAACCCTACTAAATTACTAATCTAAACATATATTTAGATGAGGGAATTTTAGACAAACAAGTAGTTAAACTTTATATGTTTGATTGGATATTTATAAACATTTTTTGATAAAGAGGGAATTTATCTATTTATTACCTGTTATGTAAAAGTTTACCAAAAAAATGATTATGGATTCACACTTTGAAACACACATTTTAAAATAAGGATGCATAAGAAAGTAAATGCTATATTAGGCAGAGATGCTTAAAAAAAATGCTCAATGCTAAACAAATGTAGAAAAAAAATATTAAAAAATAACCTTTTTTCTTAAATGAACCAAAGGGTGACTTTATCAAAGTTAAAAGACATATAAGTGCTAAAACTGCACAGGAGCCTGGTACCAAACTCATAATATACCGAAAATATTCTTGACAATCTTTGCAACATATCCTAAAAACATGTAAAAATCATACTTCATAAAATCTAAGGTTTGATTAACATTATTTATTTTTAATTATTATTATTTTTTATAAAATTTCATAAAAACAATCTTCATTTAAAACAAATTTAAAAAACATTTTTATTTTTAAACTCTAATAAAGAAACACACACACAAAAAGACTTGTTAACATAATTTCATTAAATTAATAAGATTTCTAGCATACGGAATGCTCTTGCAAGGTTGAAGATACTGAATAATCATCACTGCTCCTCCATTAGATATCTTATCTAAGAAGCTCATTGAACCATAAACAAATGCAGCAGTATCCTAATCAAAATTTGTTTTACATTTAATAGCAAATAATGTTATTAATTATAAGAAATATTACAAATAATGAAAAGGAATATTTAATGATAAAACAAAATTTTAGAGAATTTTTTGATTAAACTTTGATAAAAATGTGAAGCAAAATTAATCTAGAAATGAAAAAGAAGTATTTTTGAAATACCGTATTTTTGTCAATCATCTCAGATATCATTGCTAAAGACACAATAAGAAGTGTTGAACCCCCCATACCAAGAAAAACTGTAGCACCATAAGCTTCAAATTTAAAGCGACTTGACAACTCCTCAAGTTCATAAAACCAAACACTATTAAAAAATTTTATTAGTAAATTACTAATTAGAAGAATTATTTACAATATAAAACTTAATTATAAAATATTTCATATATACACAACCCTCGGAATTAGGAAAAATGAGGTTGGCAATAATTTGCTAACTTTGATCTCTTTGAGGTTGGCATCATGTCAGCAAAAATTATTTGATACAAAGGTCTGACCATAAAACATAGAAATGAAGTCGGAAATTTTTGACAACCTCAAACACTTTCAGGTCGGCAGTTAGGTCCGCATTGTTGAATGCCCACCCTAATTCCAAGGGTTGTATATATATATATATATATATATATATATATATATATATATATATATATATATATACACACACATATACACACACTCCTAGTCGGCATTTACGGGGGCATATTTTTTTTTTTAAATTATTTTTTTACTTTTTTTTATACTATTTATCATATTTATATTTATCATATTTATATATATCATATTAATTTTATTATTTTATAAAATATTTTTTTTATATTTATTTTTGTTATTTTTATTTATTTACTATATATTATATTTTATTTATGGGGACATTATTTTTACAAAAAAATTGCATTCTATAAAGCCATCTGGCAACCCTGCTCAGCCATGAAACTTTGGTTGCAATCGTCAAGAGACTATCTAGAGTGCATTAAAGCAACTGGTTGCAATTTTTTATAGTTTTAATTTTGAAAATCACTTTTTTACATAAGCTATGTTTGAAACAATCGTTAAAATCAGACTGATGAATTTTAATTTAAAACTAACACATTGAAAAAAAAAATTTTTTCTTCGTAACAACATGATAGTATTAATTAAAAACATCAATTTAGTTTAATCAACATAGTTTTTTGCGTAATTACATTAAGTAATGATAGCATTAATTAAAAAAATCAACAAACGAGTTAAAATATTTTTCTTAATTACAATTTCATTGAAACAGAAAAAAGAAAAAATATTCTGCACAAAATCCTTCTGTATCGTTACTTTCAATTGCTAAAGCATCTGAATCAAAACAAATCAAAGCTAAACTACTCTTTATATGGTCATAAAACAATACAAAAATTCTCTATGGAAGAAAGTGTGGTTTTAAGGATAAGAATGTAGTGGCTATGATTCCGACAACCATTTATGCAAAATCCCTGCAGAGATTGAGCCCAAATGTTTAACATTTCAGAGTTTTTTGTCAGGAAAGTTAAGAAATTTTACAATTTCAATTTTTATCACAAGTTCATCAAGTTCATACCAAATAGCTTGATACCACCAATCTGCCTACAGTTCCGTCCCACTGAGAAATTTTGAGAAATCAGGAAAAAGTATTTGAGTAAGAAATAGAATAAATATAGCTAAAGATTTGATTAGAGAGTGGACATAGGAAAAAAAAATTGATAACGACTGCGTAGAAGTTGATGTCATTGATTAGCGTAAATGTTTGCTTATTTATTCTGAATAATAAAAATTATCAAAATATAAAGCATTTTTATAATTTTCAAGTTACTTAGATTAAAATAAATTTTAGTTTTTAAATAAAGTTTTTGCATTAGTTTAACTAACTTTTTTTATTTTTAATTTTTTATTGTTCTGAATTTAACGATCCCATGCTTTATTGGAAAATTTTTTAAAAAATTCAATAAAAACAAAGAGTTAGTAATCTCAAATGAGTATACCAATTTGCAATCCAAATATAAGATTTTATTCAAAGTTTTATTTCATTTTATGACCATTTAGGAATACTGTTTATAACGAAACCCAACAAAGCAAGCAAACACTCTGGTGTTGTTGATTTTTCTGTTTTAATAAAAGATATCACAACTGTCGTCACTTAAAATTGAATATCTCAACTTATAAAATCATCAATCACTTATATTTTCATACAAAAAAGTCCTGAAGTTAATATCCATTTTTCTTTTGTTTAACATTTGCAGCATTAGAAAAAATTTTGGTCAATATTGTGATAACGGAATTGCAATATTTAAAAACAAAAATGGTCAGCAGATGGAGAAAATCATAAAGCCATCTGGCAACCCTGCTCCTCCATGAAACTTTGGTTGCAATCGTCAAGAGACTATCTAGTGTGCATTAAAGCATTTGGTTTTCAAAATAAAATTCATAAGTCTGATTTTAACAATTGTTTCAAACATTGCTTGTGTAAAAAAGTGATTTTCAAAATTAAAACTATAAAAAATTGCAAGAAAATATTTTGTACAAAAGTTTAAATGCAATGATCTTTTATTTCTATAGAATGCAATGCGAAAATGATTATCAACCTTGAAGCGACAAATAATTTTAATAAAAATTCCTTTCAATTACAATGTAAATGTTAAATTATGTTTGCTACGATTCCAATTATTTTTACTATGATTCCAATTATAAAAACATATCCTCACACTGTTAAATTAGGATTGTCCGCAATGTTATTAAATGAAAAAAATCTACAAATAAGTAACCGTTGTTTTTGTTGTTACAAATACTAAGTAATACTTTCAAGAAAACTTTTTTCTTTTGTTGAAAAAAATATACTTTTATACCTTGGATCTAAAAATGTGATTAAAATGTGATTTTCATCATTAAGATTTTTTTCATTTGGGATCACACTTCTGTTCAAAAATTCTTTCAAACATAAAGTACTGATTATTTCATCTTGTTGTAATGTCTTGTTTGAAACAATTTTTTGGCACCTGATATTGATATTTTCAAGAAGCTTCAAACAAAAACGAAGAATGATTAAATTGGGTAACTATGTTTTAACATGAATTGATATATTTTTAATATACACCTGGGCAAATACACCATCATTCAACACAAGTTGCAAAATGTGTAAAAAACACAACAAACTATTGTAACCTGCTTCTCCTATTCCATCTACCATTTTAGTTGCATTATCTGTAACAATTAAATGTACCTTTGAAGCTGGAATAAGAAAGTCATTCATAAAACTTTTAGTCGCTTCACATATACTTTTAGCAATATGTGATTTGTTAAGTATATATATATATATATATATATATATATATATATATATATATAAGTATATATATATATATATATATATATATATATATATATATATATATATAAGTATATATATATATATATATATATAAGTATATATTATATATATATATATATAAGTATATATATATATATATATATATATATATATATATAAGTATATATATATATATATATATATATATATATATATATATATATATATATATATATATATATATATATATATATATATAGTATATATATATATATATATATATATATATATATATATATATATATATATATATATATATATATATATATATATATATATATATATATATATATAAGTATATATATATATATATATATATATATATATATATATATATATGAATGTTAATGACGTGAGATGTTAATGATGAATGAGAACATCTCTGAATTCACACTGAAATAGTCTGCAGCCAAGGGCTTCAGTACATACATCAACTATCTTACAGCCTGTTGCTGCAAAAAGTCCTGTTACATTCACTGAGGGTTTAGCTGAGGGCTATTTTTTATGGGACAGAAATCTTTTCTATGTATGTATGTATGTATGTATGTATGTATGTATGTATGTATGTACGTATGTATGTATGTATGTATGTATGTAAGTATGTATGTATGTATGTATGTATGTATGTATGTATGTATGTATGTATGTATGTATGTATGTATGTATGTATCAAATACACAAACCTTGAAGCAGTTATTAAACATAATCCAAGTAAGTAAGTTAACTAAAAAATTAAAAATAAATTATAGAAAAGAAAATAATATACTTTGACATATGTTAAATAAACTGAAAATAAATAAATAAATAAAAAGATAACTTGTGTAATTCGCCATTACAGCTAAGAAATATATCAATGAATTTCAATACATAAAACTTAATTTTAAAACTTTTTGAAAACTGATCTGTAACAAATACTTTAATTTGAATTAAGTTAGATTAATAATTTTACTCTTAATTTAATTAGAGCTAAAACTAAGTCCTAATTCTGTGACTTAGTTATACAGATTTTTTACAGTTTACTTTTAAAAGTTTAGATTTTACATTTTTTCAAGGCTTTTTGTAAATAAAACTAATTAAAGATTTTCATTAATTTTATAAAGTTCTCATTCTTTATATTTTGTTCAATTTTACATTCGTGTTACATGGGCTGTACAAATTTAAAAGGTGGCCATAGTGGGAATAGCCGCATCATTTAAATTTATACTGATTAGTTACAAAATGTATATAATATGTTTTAAGGACTTTTATATCTTATAAACTTATGAAACTAAATATAGAAATATATTATATACTACTTTCTACACTAAATTGAAAATGCAAGACTTGTGTAACAATTTTTTGTAATTTAACTTATCAAGGTTACACTCAAGTAAAAAATTTTCAACAATTTTATTTGAATTAAAACAAGAAAATATTAGTTATAGCATATTTTACTTTTTTAAAAGGTTGAACATTGGTAAAAAATGTCAAAATTACTCCAATTTTTCAAACCTTAAAAGCCACTTGGGCATGAAAACAAAATATGGCCTATAACATAACTATCCCTCCTCTCAAATTACCACAAAAAAAAATTAACAACTCTATCTTTATTTTGTCAAATTATACAAATATTACTTAAAACAATTCAACCCAAGTTAAATTTTTCTGAACTACAAAAAATACATAATAAGAAATTCTGACAAAAAGAAGTAAGAAAAGTACAAGACTTCAAAGACAAAGATTTTCAAAAAATTGCAGATGAAAAGAATAAAAAGTGAAGTAAGTCTTGACATGGTCAACGAAAAAAAAAAGACTTCTGTGGAATCAAATCACTTTTTATTTGCAAATGTTCATGCTAAAGGAAAGTATATGAAAAAATTAAATCATTCTCTTCCCAAAAGTCTTGTTCAAAAGAAAGAACTCTTGCACTGTTTACTAAATAAAAGTTAATCATTAAATTACTCACTTACACACTATTACACACTGGCTATTAAAAGTTATTATTGCAACAATGAAATAAGTCAAATTTCTTCCAGATCTACAGACTATATTTCTATAACTATAGAAGACAAAAAGTTTAATTTGACACATGTTTTAGTGTCATGTAACATGACACTAAAAAAACACTAAAAAAAGCTTTAAGGAGTTAAAGTTAAAATATACAGATGTTAAAATTTGTCAAAATTTTTCAGTTAAGACTGACCTTTGTTGTGTATCATCAATTATTCATAACATTTGTGTTTGCATGTTACATGAAAATATGTGATATGCACTTGAATCACTTTTTGTGGAGTTTATATGTATTTTCATCAATTAAAACAGTAAATTGCATGGTTTCAAATTTAATTTGTGAAAAACAAATACAAATGTTTTGATTCAGTTTGTAATAAATGCACAATTTATAGCTTGTTTGATTAATTATTACTCTAATATAATCTATTTAAAGTTGATGTTTCGTGGAGCCAATGGCAGAAACCTCTAACAAAATCGTACACCAACAGAAAAAGTTGACAAAAAAGGAACAATCCCAATATTATTATCACACATTAAAAAAATGTGTGCAAAGTTTATTACTTATAGTAATTTTAAATGTATTTTTAAAAATCAAATTTCTATGTGCAGTTTGGCATCATCAAATTCAATCTCTTGCAATCGTTTCTCAAACAATCATACAAAATATTTTGTTGTTATAAACATAAATAAAAATATGGAACTTCTATCAGATGATGTTACAAAGATTCATGTTTTTAGTGACAATGCAACAACTCAATTTAAAAATAAGTATAATTAAATATCAATGAAAATTTTAAAAGAAAAACATACAATTAAAATGCACTGGCATTATTTTGCTGCTATGCATGAAAAAGGAGTTGTTCATGGAAGCACTGTAAAAATGCTATCGAAAATATCCATAATATCTACTGCAAACAATATGTTAACAGCTAAAAATAATTTTAAAATTACTATTAATTTGTTGACTAAAAACAACTTTTAAGGTTTAAGCAAGCTTTTAAAAAAACAAAGAAAAAATTTGTCTAAATGCCATTACTCTCTAGTTTTAGACGAAAGCTAATATATATATATATACATATATATATATATATATATATATATATATATATATATATATATATATATATATATATATATATATATATATATATATATATATATATTAGCTTTCTGATGATGAAGACTTGCTGAAGACAAAAATTAGATGAGTGTTTTTACTAAATTTTATATATATATATATATATATATATATATATATATATATATATATATATATATATATATATATATATATATATACATATATATATATATATATATATATATATATATATATATATATATATATATATATATATAAATATATATATATATATATATACATATATATACATAGTGTATTCTACAAATGGAGTGTTCAATGTTCTTAAAGATAAGATCAATAATAAATTTGTTATAGAATTGCATAATTTATCTGATATAAAAGTAATCTCAAAATGGTCTATAAAAAAATGACCTGATTTTTAACCTTGTTGAGTGGTAAAGGAAAATGGCTCTGAAAGCAACAAAAGATAATGAACGTTTCCTACAACTTTAACTTAATATGTTTTACCTTGAGCTATAAATACATAAAAATCAATATTTGTTATCACTTCTTGCAGAAGAACCTCCCAGTCTCAATTATACTCATTTTAACATACTGTGGAATTCTTTATCACAACCTACCAAACTCTAAAAATGATTAGCTAGACTCTTTGCATACAAATGCATCTTGTACAATAAATGTAAACAGTAATCACAAAGTCAACACAAATCAACAAAATTCTTGAAACTGTTTATATATACATATATATATATATATATATTTTACTTATTTATTTTTTAATTTTAATTTAACTCCCAAGGCCTAGAAGGCCATTACAGACAAGGAGGCTACTTAATTGTGGTTTTAATCCTCTCTCAACTCTATAACTCCAAAACATGAACCTCGTCAAACAAGGCCGTTGGATGTAGAAACAAGTTGATATATATATATATATATATATATATATATATATATATATATATATATATATATATATATATATATATACTCTGAAGGTATATATATATATATATATATATATATATATATATATATATATATATATATATATATATATATATATATATATATATATATATATATATATATATATATATATATATATATATATATATATATATATATATAAGGGTGTTTTAAAAAAATAGCTTTTTAAAATTTCAACCAACATTGCTTTTCATATGGCAAAGATGTTCTGCACATCTACCTACATCTTAGAAAGTACTACCTACATCTTAGAAAGCTAAATCCAAACGCCAAGCAAATAGATTTAATCAGGTGCAAATTTAAGATGAATTTTTTTGAGCTCCAATGTCCTGCAGAGAAAACCCACTGCTGTGTAATGTTTAAATTGATTGGGCCATAGAATCTAGTTGGATTCCCTCTAATTTCAATGGACAACATAAGGCCAACCTTACAATTTTTTTATGTTTAATTTTTAATTCAATTTACTATTTATATTTATCTAGTAGAAACATGTATGTTATTTTATTACATTCTTAATGTTGTATGTCAAGTATTAATTTAAAATTAAATGTCTCAGGCACGTATTTCATTAAAATGGAAATTCACTTAAATTTTTTATTTGCTATGTGTAGGGTGAAGATTCAGAGCACAGTGAATTATTACAACATGTTAAAGTAAAGATGTCACAGGAATGGTCCATCAAATACTGAGCCTAGAAAAAATTTTCTGAATTGCTTCTGAACTGCTTTTGGATTAGTAGAAATCCTGAAAAACTAATTGATAAGATCAGAAAAGATAAGAAGAGGACTTATGGAGCTAAAGCTTTCATTTTGGATCAGCTGAGAGAATGGAAAGGAATAATTGAAACAAAAGATAAAAGATTTTCATATGCCGTTGAAAGATAACAAAAGATTCATTTGACTACTAGGAATAGTGAAGGAGGCACTGCAAATGATCTTAACATTTCACACAGCTCTGCAAGTAGTCATGAAAGTAATTTTGATTTAGACTTTGAAGCAGATATCGACAAAGAAGAATATGGCTTATTGATTCTCCTTCTAAAAGATATTCTACAGAAAACAGCACTTACTGCTATAGGAGAGGGACTGTTTGCTAGACAACATACTGCAATTGTGTCCATTACAAACTCTGAAGGTTCTGTGGCAAATTTTGTTGTGTCTAGCGCAACATCATTTAGAGCTGTAGAAAGGTTTTGACCAAAGAAGGAGAGAATATTAGAAAACAAATTTCTACTCTTGCAGTCATCAGTATCCCCTATAATTCTGCACTTTGATAGCAAGATTGTTAAAGAACTTACTGTATTAATTAGGATAAATGAACAGACAGAGCTACTTGGTATTCCACCTCTAACTTCTCTAACTTTAAGTATAGGAGAGGAGCAGAAAACAGAAATCATGGAACTTCTTGGCCAATTTGAAATTAAGAATAAGTTTCACGGATATGTTTTTGATACTACTAGTTATAACACTGGTAAACAGAAAGGAGTATGCATTAAACTAGCTAAAGGATGGAGCTAGAGGATGACAGGCCTTTACTTCTATTAGCATGCAGACGTCATGTGTATGAAAGACACATAGTTCATTGATGGAACATCTATCCCAGCAGTAACACAAATGGACCAGACAATCCTCTTTTTAAAAAGCTTAAGCTTGTTTGAAACTCTTTGGATCATGATTCTATTGTACTAAACAGAATCAAGATTGACGATATTACTGAACACTGGTTGTAGGATCAATTCAAGAAAGCTTTGGAGTTCTTTTTAAAGATGGAAAAGATGAAGAAGGTCAGTACTTTAAATTATCAAACTAATTTTAATGTTGTTTAAAGTAGTTTAAACAGCTTTAAATAAATAAAAGTTCATTATCCTGTAAATCACAGCTTAGAATAATAATAACTTATTTAATAGCAACGTCAAATCGTATATTGGGTCAGCTTAAAAATGCATTCAAATACATTAACATTACCACTTTTAATATGGTCTTCATGCCAATGGTGAGGCCACATTTGGAGTACGGTGCTTCAGTATGGAATCCGAATAAATTAAAAGATATCAAAGCAATTGAATCAGTCCAAAGAAGGGCAACTAAACTAGCCCGAGAAATTAGTAGTAAAACATACGAGGAAAGGATTCGCTGCCTCGGTCTGACAACTCTGGAAGAAAGACCATTAAGAGGAGACCAAATACAACAATTAAAAATTAAAAATGGACTAAATAAAATAAACTTATTTTCTAGTTTAACCCAAGAAAAACACAATTATGGCACAAGACAACAAAACTTTTTAACCAGAGAACAAAACAAGTCTGATATCCGGTACAACTTCTTCACAAGCAGGATAGTCAAACAATGGAATCAACTGCCAGTATACTGTCAAAACTCAAAAACAACAAACATATTTAAAAACAATTATGACAATTATATAAAAAAATGCATATTTACAACTACCATAAATGGTCTTTATATAGCCATTTTTCACGACGATGTCGTTGTAGTTTGATAATAATAACAATAATAATGTACATAGCTCCTGGCGCTTTGCAAAATAAACAAATGATTAATATAAGATATCAAACTGAAAATGTAAAGAATGAATCTTAATTTTTTATGGCTTTTTTAAATGTTGCAAAAAGTCAAAACGCAATGTAAACATTCAATTTTGATTAATTGCTTATTATAAAAACAAGTATTTATGTTTAAAATGGATGCAGGTGTGATTATCTTTAGTTAGCCGAACTCATAATAATGGTACTATTTGGAGACGTGCAGTACAGACTCCAAAAACCAGGACCTGTAAGTCATGCTTGGTTTTTGATAAAAGGAATATACTTTATTAAGATGTTCCTTCTAATGGATAACATTCTCGAACTCAAAGCCCATGAGAAGAATGAAATCAAAGATGGCTTTCTTTACTGCAGTGTTTTACACTGAATGGTTTCTCAGAGCGGAAATTCCAGCAATTGCTCCCTCTCAGTTTTTTTTTTTACTTTAATTTTTATATTCTTATTATTAAAAACATAGTAAAGTTTAAATAAAGTTATTCTTTTTAGTATTTTGCTATCTAAAGGTGATTTCTTAGGATATGAAAGCACTGTGGCAGATGATAAGGTAATCTGATGTCAAACCTGAGTTGGAAAAACCTGTTATTGTCTCAATGAAGATACACACCTTGTACATTGATCCTACTGCTGTTGTAAGGGCTTTAGCCGATAAAGAGGTTCATAACCGTGAAAAGATTGCCAAGAAGCTGTATTTCAAGGCCTGAGAATTATGTTGTACACAGACAGCAGGTGGATTTTGAATTGTTGAAAAATCTGGATTTTTGTCAGGATAATCCTCCTAGCTTGGTTTCACTGATAAATGAACAGAGTTGGTTAATATTTCATCTCTTGAACCATGGGAAAGTAGAGTTACAGTGGTTAAAGACCCCACTTGAGACATGGAACCTAAATGATTATTACCTGGTTTAAACAATTTGTCAAAAATCTGAAAGTAGTTAATGATTGCAGTGAGAGAGCTGTGAAACTCATTCAGGTACAATTTTAAAAAATTATCAAGTTTAAACCTATTGTAGAAAATATTAAGGTAATTTCAACAAACATATTTTATTTTTAACTAGGAGCTGATCAACAAATTCCACAAGGAAAAGAAGAGACAGGATACTTTCCTTTTTACTAACAAGTTCAAGAGTGGAAGAAAAAGAAAGAAGAAAACTGTTTCTTTTTGAGTATTTGTGCTGAAACTTTGTTTTTTATGCTCTGGCATTATTAAAAGATTACAAATGCTGCTAAACGTCATATATTGAGATAAACAACCTTATATAGTTACATAAAAGAAGACACAAAACTAACTCATTTTTTCTAGATGATTCTGTAGCTGCTTTACACATTACATTCTGACTTGAAAAAGGCACTGAAAAAGACCTTACTGAAGAGCAAAAAAAGCTAAAAATCAACATTTTCGTTAAAAATAGTTATTTAATTGACCCATTATGCAAACAAATAAAGCTTAACATTGAATTTTAATTTAATTCTTATGCATAAAATTGCCTAAGCAAATTTAGTTTTTCAAAATTGAACCATGGGAAGAGTCCCCACAACTCGAATGAAAAAAGGGTCGAAAACGCCCAAAAATGAACTTTGAGCCCATTGCGCAGACTGATAAGGTGGTCCAAATGTGATGAAAATTTTTTTTTAAGTATTATCAATGGTGGGGCATCATATGAAAAGTATGATTGGTACAGACTGATACCTATGCATCAGCCGATGTATTGACCAATTTATCAACCCTAAATTCAAAGTTTTACTCTTTTCCATTTTACTAGTAGGTAAAATAAAATTTTTTTAAAAATGTAATGTTAATTGTCAATTTTAATGCTAGCTTATTTGCTAAAGTTTAATTTTAATGCTTACTTGTTTGCTAAAATTTGCTTAATTTTTAGTTTCTTTGCTCATTGTTGATTTATTTTTTATTTTATTTTATTTTTAAGATTAACTCCTAGAAGTTAGAAATATATATATATATATATATATATATATATATATATATATATATATATATATATATATATATATATATATATATACATATATATATATATGTATATATATATATATATATATATATATATATATAACAGGCCATGTTTTAAATAAAAAATGCTTAACGCAATGGCCTAATGTAATTTGACATCATAAATTCTCTTTATTTTTTAATTTTTTAAAGACATTAATTTCTTTAAATTACTGCAAAATATGTGGTAGTTGTATAGTGGTAGAGCGCTTGCTTCACAAGCGAGAAGTTTTAAGTTTAATCCCCACCATGTCCCTGGTAGTACCGCTTTCAGCTTGTTTCTCCACGCAGAGGCCTTTTTTGTCAAGATTCGTGTTTCAGAGTTATAGAGTTGAGAGAGTGTTTTTTAAATAACATTTAACTTGTTTTGTGGTAATTAATGATTTTTTTTTTAAATATACTTTTAATTATGTAACCACAATTAAAAATAGCTTCCTTGACTGCAGTGGCCTTCTTGGCCTTGAAAAGGGGATTTAATATATTTCAAAAAAAAAAAAAAACATAGTAATTACAGCAAAACAAGTTAAATGTTATTTAACCTCCTTTTTATTATTTCTATAAGGGAATGATTATTTTATTTTATTTTTTTAATATTAAATAATTAAATTAAAAATTACATTTTTTTAAATGTTTGATATTAAGAAACTTCTTTCTTTTCTCAACATTTACATAAATGAATTAAAACTTTTGAATTTTTAAATGATTATTTCTTAAATTTCTAATTGCGGCTTTGCAACTACAAATGATTTTTTATTTAAAAAAAAATAGAGAGTAATAAATAAACAAAATATGTTAATTTATTTACTCTATTTATTAGAATTTTAGTATTTTATTAATGATTTTGTTGTGAAAGCAAAGATTATTTTTTCAAGCATCATTTATTAAAATTATATTACTGTATATATTGTTTATTAAAAAAATAATCGCTGCGATATAACTTGCATTATAAAAAAAAAGTTTAACTTACATTTTTTATGCTAACTTTTGACACCGCCGTTTAATTAAAATTTAATTTTGAGTAAAAAAAAAAATGTTTAGGAAGGAAAAAAAAATGTTTAGAACAGAAAAAAAAAATGTTTAGGAAAAAAAAAAAAATGTTTAGGAAGAAAAAAAAAATGTTTAGGAAGGAAAACCAAACAATTGTGATAAAAATGAGCTTTTCTTTTTTAAGATCAAATAAAATTTAAATATTGGATAAAATTTAGTAAGATTTAAAAATAAATTTGAAAATTTTAATAAACTTAAATAGATTTTTTTAATTCTAAATTAAATTATATATTTCTCTTATCAGAATAAAATTATATATTTTTTTATCAAAATAAAATTATATATTTTTATTAAATTAGACTATATTTTTTTATCAGAATTAAATTATCTTATTATGATCTTTGCTTCAAGCTTAAAGTATTAGTGTTTTTAAGTGAAAAAACCAATCATTGCAATAAAATAAAAACAAAAAAATATAAGTTTTCAATTTTATTTGAGTTTTTTTTAATTAGTAAATAGCGCTTATATCTAACAAAATTGTCATTCAAACTTTTGAAACAAATATTTTTACATAAACGCCATTCAAAAGTTACTTTTTTTTTAAATTAACTACTTATTTTACCTCTTTGTTTATAGAATATTAAAAGTTAAAATCTGATAAAAAGTCACTTAATCAAATCACTAGTAAAAAATTAATCTAGTTGAGTAAATGAAACTTAAAAATAAAATTAAATAAGAAATCAACAATGCAACCAAAAGTTGATTGCAAAGCAACTGAAAGCCTAATAGACTATTTTGATATAGATGAAAATAAACTTTCAAAGCAATTTGAAAATTTTGCAAAATAATATATAAGAGGAACATCTGACGCAAAATTATACATTTTACACTATATTTACATTTCTTGATATTAACCTCTTTGCATAGCTTGGATCCATAAGTCATATAATTGCTTTCCTAAATTATAAATAGACACTAAATGCAGGAAGATCCTGATAAATAACAGCTTAAAAAGTATTTAAAGGTTTAGTGGTTGCCAATATGTCTATATAATAATTTAAGCTTATACATGTATTTTTGTTTATATATTTTTGCATACAATATAGAAATACAAAAGTCAAAAAACTGATTTTTCAAAACAATCGGTATCAGCCAATGGTTACCAAGACCAATTCCGATGCATCAGCTAAATGGTTCATGCATTGGCAGGCCAATGCTGATACACCTCTAATATATATATATATATATATATATATATATATATATATATATATATATATATATATATATATATATATATATATATATATATATATATATATATATATATATATTTATTAGGGGTGTATTATTATTATGGTGTATTAGTATTATTATATATTATATATTATATATATATATATATATATATATATATATATATATATATATATATATATATATATATATATATATATATATATATATAAAAAGAGACTTTTATGGTAAAAAAAAGTCTCTTTAGACGACAATTTTTTTACCTCCTCTCTTAAGCTACATTTTCTTGTTGTCGAAATGTCAAAGCAATTAAATTAATGCGGAAGTACATTAAATTTTATTGTTTTTTAAAAAAACCGCAATTATAATGACTAGAAAGTTTTTTTTAATTAAAAGTGTTTTTGTTGTTGTTTTGCTAAAATATATTTTTAAAACATGCAGGGAGTGTTGCTACATTGACTACCTTACAGCTTGCTGCTACAAGGTAGTGTTGCTACATTGACTATCTTATAGCCTGACTCGCAACGAAGTGCTGCTACATCGACTGACAAATGGCCTGACTCGCAAGGGAGTGCTGCTACATCGACTGAGGGTTTGGTTTGGGCAAGCAGTCTATCATTTAAAAAAAAAATATTTATGTTTTTAAACTTTTTCTGGTCTCGTTTATTAAGGGGCTTTTCAAAACTACAGTTTATGGAAACAACTTTTTGACTACCATACAAGAGTATATATATATGTATATTAGGGTGACACAAAGTAGGGTTGAAAAAAGAAATTTTTCAAAAATCAAAAAATCAAAAAACTCTAAGTTTTAGCTTTACCAGTTCCTTAAGCGACATATCTTTTGTTATACGTTTATATGTGCTCTCTGACTACCAAAAGAATGTTCTGTGTCTAATCCTCATTGTGGGAACTGTAAACAAAGTTTTCAATTAAACTAAAATTTCTTTCTTCGCAATCATTGGTCACACTAAGATTGCAAACTAACTGAGCAAAATGTATGAATCTAGCGCTAAAAAATCACTTGAAGTATGCCACTCTCGAACAGATTCGATGTGACCTGTAAGTATAAAAAAAGCCAACTCTTCTTCGTAATTAAATCCTCTAATTGACTATCACTGGTAACAATAACAGCAGAAGGAGCTGTAACAAAAATCTCTGAAAACCCAGAAATTGGAAATTTTAAAAGTTTCTTAATGATTAAACACTTAGCATCTGCTTTTATATAAGGATCCCCTAACGATAGTACAACAACTTTAGAAGACAAATACCAGGTGTGGTTACTAATGCTTTTTTGAAGTGAGTTTCTAACTTAATAATTCCATTCTGTTTTAATTGTTTTGGCAATTTTGAATGCATTAAAATCATTTAGAACAGCATGCTCTGCTTTGCCTGATTTAAAAAAGGCAGGTCCATAATAAATAGCAACAATAAATGCTACCCTTGAGACCATATATCTTTTCAGGAGTCCTTAAGGACTCTTACCCTTGAGACCATATTTCTTTTCAGGAGTCAGATATTCAAAGACTGTGGATGTAATATCAAGCATTAGAAAGTATATTGCATAAGCCATATACCTTGCATTGTGACAGGGGCCAGGCTGATAGATGTGAAAATTATTTAATTTCTCAGATTTAACATTCATGTAATACGCCAAATATTCAACAAGGTGCCTGTAATTATTCCTAAAATATTCCTAATTTTATTTAATAACTTTTAAAAAAAAGTATATTTATGAAAAAATTAATTCATTTTATATTATTTTTACATAGCTGGGGAAGATTTCATGTTCTAGTGCTTTAGTAACAAACTTTTTAGACTTCAAATAGAGTTTGCAGAGATCACTGCCAACAATAAGGTCTTGCTCAGAAAATCGTTTGAACTTTTCTACACCACCATTGGCTGAAACTTTAGGAAAAAATTCTGTTATCCATTTCTTCTGAAAATCTTTTAGCAACTTATTTGCAGGGGCTTTAGACATTTCCTTTAAAATTGCCTTAATAACCCGAGTAATATTTATCTCAGCAATATGGTATCTACACAATAACCAAAGAAATGGCTTACCAAGAATTATTGCCATAATAGTTATTGCACCAGATTTCCATCCAGTGATACTTACTTTCAAAACAGAATCCTACAGTATAATCACGAATTTCAAAATATTCTAGGAGATTCATAATACTTATAGCCATATCGATTCCCTTACCACAATCAGTTGGCACAACACCAAGTAAAAGATCACCTTTGGTTTCAAAATCTAAGCTAGTAACAGATACTGATAGTCTATCTGCAGTAGTTACCTGTCTAGTGTCCTCCTCAATATGCTTTAAAATTTTACCATCAAAATGTAAAACTAACATCTTGTTAGCCATTAAATCAACATATTCATTACGTATTTTGCTTCCCTCATCTTCTAAAAATCTGTAACGTTGCCTTCTGACATTCTCTGCTTAACTTTAGCTGTTTAACATCTCCTAAATAGTTTATTATGCTTGCGATAAAAAGGGTTTGATCTCGAATGCTGAGACTGGCCCTTATACTGGTGGAAGTTGTTGCTGCAATGAGACCTTCACTGGTTATCTCCTTTTCTACTCTGAAATATGCTGGTTTAAACTGATGCCTACTTTTTGAATTTGCTTTGTGAATGTTAACATTTTTATTTGACAATATTATTGGACAAAAACTTCCGACTCAACAATTAAACTTCCAGCATCTAAATTAATATAAAGATTTTTACCTCAGTTATACATTTACTTCAAAAAAATACTAATTTTACCTATAATGTCCGTGTATTATTAGAAAACATTGTTTATATTCTCTCTTTTTTTATTTAATCATAAGTCATAAGTTAAAACAAATATTTTTATGTGTTAAACAAATTATACTTTAATATTACCTAATAGTGATTCAGCTCTTGTTTTTTTAGGTTCTGTAGGCTCCTCACTTGCGAAATTAAAATCTATATCATTGTTAGGAAAAACGTTATGATTCCATTGCCTTTTTTTACCAATTTATTCTTTGTATTCACGAATTATCAAATTGTTGCTCTTCTGCACTCGATCTTTATATTCTTCTTTCCTCTTACATCTATCAATCTTTCTCTGAAACCTTTCTTGAATCTCTGTGTCAATTTTAGAAAATATGATTATACTTCTGTTAGTTCTGTGCAAAAAGTTGTTAAAACACTTAGCGTAAGGTAAATTTGAATAAAAAAACAAAATTTCTCAAAAAATGATTTTTTATATTAGGGAAAAATTAGTAGATATATCATAATTGAAAAATAGGTTAAATCTTTGCAAAAAAAAATTGAGCAAAAAATACCTTTGATCATCTAAGAAGGCCAAATCCTCTTTTAAAGCAGAAGTATTACGAGGCATTGATTCATCATGTCTCAACTTTATCTCAAATTCCTTCGTACTGATGTCAAACAATTGCTCTACCATACTGTAAAAGTCATTTTTGTGGCGTTCGGAAATTTGCTTTTTGATTTACTGTTGCATAAAGTTTTGTATATGCTGTATAGAGATTTAAACTTTTCCACTATACTTTTCTCAGAAATCAAGTAACTACTGAAACCAGCAGACTTCTAAACATTTACAATTTGTTGGAGTAAACAGTATTTTTCAGTATTTGAATTACAAAACTCGTCTTTCCTATTGCATATAACATCCTTTCGTGCTCGAGAAAAGTTTGTTTTAACAGGTTTGAATCGCTTTTCTCTAGCTGAAGTTAGGAACAAGTAATATCGAAGAACACTTCTATTCGATGGAAGTTGGTTTGTAGGTAGATAGCTTAAAGACGAGCTAAGCAGGTAAACAGACCTACAAGCGTTATAGCTAATTTCTTTTGTTTTTATCTCTTTGATTTTTAACATTTTGTACAGATATGTAAATAGTAAAAAAAAAATCAAAGTTTAAAGTAAGATAATTAATAATTTTGTGTCACCCTAATGTGTATATATATATATATATATATATATATATATATATATATATATATATATATATATATATATATATATATATATATATATATATATATATATATATATATATATATATATATATATATATATATATATATATATATATATATATATATATAACAGTGTCAAGAGTTATGTTAATTTGTGTTGACTTGGTGATAGCTGTTTACATTTATTATACAAGATGCGTGTGTATGCAATTAGTATAGCTAATTAGTTTTGGATTTTGGTACGTTGTGGTAAAGATTTCTACATTAGATTAAAATGAGTATAATTGTTGACTAATAAATGTGTATATTAAATAAATATTGTATATTAAACATAAATATTGTATATTTAACAAATATTGAATTTTATGTATTTATAGCTCAAGGTGAAACATATTGAGTTAAAGTTGTAGAAAACTTTCATTGTTTTAGGTTGTTTTCAAAGCTATCTTCCTGTACCACACAGCAATGTTGAGAATCAGGTCATTTTTTTATAGACTATTTTGAGATTACTTTCATATCAAATAAAAGAAGCAATTTTTAACAAATACATCTTTCTCAGGAGTGTACTTAATTATGTCGTCAGCATAAATAAAAGATTTTGAGTGTTTCAAATAAGATACAAAGTCAAAAAGTAAATAAAAAATAGTAAAGAGCCCAATGAGCCCAATGATACACCAAAGGTACACCACATACAACTTTTCCTATTTCAAACATTGCTCTTTGAAAACAAATGGCTTGATATCTGTTAAGTAGACAACCTTTAAACCAGCAGATTTCAGTATCATGAACACCATTACTGCTAAGCTTGTTAATTAGTATTTCATGACTGAAATGCTTTACATAAGTAAAAAAGTAAAAAAAATTTAAACAAATATGAGGACTAATATTTTTAAACTTACAAAAATTTGAATGGTTTGATGCAGCATGTGAATATAAATTATCCGATGAGTAATTTAATAGTTTCAAATAATTTTTGTTTGATCTTTAAAATGTTATCTAATTGTTACTAATAAAAACTTTGACTTTATAAAAAGTTTATATAGTGATGTTTTATTTGAAAAACTATAAACTCTAGCTACTTCTATTTGTAGTCGTCAAGAAAAAATTAAAAACGTAGTCATTTCTATTTGCATTATTAAAAAAATATATTATTTCTATTTGCAGAAATCAAAAAAAAGATTTAAAAAAATAAACTACATCTTGATACAAAATATTACATCAAATGTGAACAAATTAACTGTAAAAAAAAAAAAAAAAAACTAATAAAAAATAATCAAACTAAATTTTTAACAAAAAGATTTTTTAGCAAAAGCAAAAATAATACTAGTAAAAAACAAACAAACTGAAAAACATAAATATAATGTATATTAATATGCAGTAAATAAAGATTTAAGAATAAAATAAATACCTTAAGTCCCAGTTTTCTATTAAATAATTTTGCTAGTATTGAGGCTAGAATCCCACTTACATATATTATTGCTGGTGCGATAGCAATTGAACTCTGAAAAGTAAAACAAAGTAAGTTAAACTCTCTTCAACTTTTAACTTTACTATTTTCTTTTTTTTAATTATTATTTGCTGACTTTTTATTTAAATAAATATTTTAAATAAGAAACCTTTGGTAACTTCAGAGAATCAAGCACAAAGTAAGAAATGTAGATTTGTGAAACGTTTACAATCAGCCGTGTCATCATATAAAGCCAACCAACCTTAAGAGAACATACTGTAACAAAAATATTTTTGTTAAATCATTTTTCTTAAATAAAACAAAAATTTGTTGTTTAAATTAAAAAACTTTGTACTTCTTAATTTAAACAAAAATTTTGAAATACATATGGTATGTATTTCTTACAAATGGTGGATTTTAATGGTAAACATTTGTGTCTTATTTTTTTTTTTTTTATGTAATAAAACAAGGTTTTTGAGGAAAACAAACAATAATTTAGAAAAAAAACTGAAATATAAAGAATACATGAATATTCACAATAATTTTTATAGCTGTCAAAAACTGATTTGCACATACTTGACACACATGATTTTAAAAGTTATTAAAGCATGATTGTTGTAGTTGAAAATTTAGTAATAGATGCGAACAGTAAAATACTTAGCACCTTGTTAAAGCTAATAATGCAACTATAAGTATAACCAATCAAATTCAAAGAATTTAGGAAAACCCAATAAAAACAAAATCATCCATTTAATTGCCTAAAAACCAACTGTTATAAATATAAATTGCAGGAAAAATTAGTTTTCGTTTCATTTACAAAAAAACAAAATAGTTATATAGATATGTTCTGAAAGGACAACTAATTAAAGGCTAATTCACTAAGCCAAATCTGCAAAGTACAAACTGGCATAAGTAAGAACTTGCATAAACTGGCATAAGTGCGCTGTACGAATTTGAAAATATTGGTATAAGTGCAAACGGGAATAAGTGGGTAACAGTTACAAAAGCTCTCATAAGTGCAAATTGGCATAAGTGCAAACTAGAAAAAAAGTGCACCAAAAAAATTTGCAAACCACTGCATACATACAAATTGCAACTGAAAAAACATAAGTGTGAACTGACATAAGTCCGCTGAAAGAACTTCCAAACATTGACATAAGGTCCATTTACCATTACAATGCATTTTTGGACTTTGTCTAGAAGAGAAAGAGCATAGTTAAAATATGACAAGAGTATTCCATACAGAGACAAATAAAACATTTGTTGAGGTAGAGAATGGAATCAGGAGTAAAAAAATGACAAGTACGATAAAGAGAAATAACCTTAGCAACAACTTAGCAATTGATAGATGCTAATATAGTAATTGATAGTATATATGGTTTCATAAGAGGTCAGAAGTGAACTAATCTCCAAGAAGATATGAAGAAGAGGACTTGGTAAGAGGATTACCATTTATCAATATAGGTAATATATGGATAGTATTGCAACAGTTGTTTGTAGTAAAAAAATGGGTTATGTTGGAGTTGAAGTTTACAAGCCACTGCAAACCCCAAGATGTTTCAAAGGGGAGGTCAGAATTGAGATTGGCTGCCTGTTCTAAGCGATTAAAAAGAGAAGACTTTTTTCAAGATAGGAGTATAAAGTTGAATCACCAGCGAATAGAGCCACTTTAGATTAAAGATTGTCAGGAAGATCATTAATGTAGATAAGATACAATATAGGACCATGAATAAAACCCCGAGGTTCTATTCATGGTCTTATATTGTTCATATTCTGTTCATCTCAAAAATTGCTGGAAATGAATAAGAGTGCTTGTGTCTTTGAGGATGACTTGAGAAAAAAATGATTTAATAATCTTAAAAACTTCCCCAGATACATCATATAAAGCAAGCTTATGGAGAAGACCAGCATGCCAAAGCTTCAGATATGTCAAAAGCATTAGATATGTCAAAAGCATTACTCACTCTAAAGACTTAGTCACTCTGCCTCCATTGTATGCAAGATAAAAATCATTCAGTCAGCAGCAAGTTAGCTGTAGAGCAAGAAGATTAAAAACTATATTGATTGTCTTAACAGACAATTGTATTAATTGTCTTAACAGACTTAGGTCAAAAAATTACTGTTTTTTGATCCAAGGTGAGATGTATGAAATTTGTTGATCAAAGACTCAAAGACCTTGCTAATATCAAAAAGAAGACTGATAAGATAGAGTATAATATCAAAAAGAAGACTGATAGTTGGAAAGATCAGAATGTTCTTAAGAATTGTTTAAAAATCAGAATCATTTCTGCCATTGATTTTTTGTGCCGATGCGAATTTCACGGCTAAAAAATCTTTTTAAATAAAACATTTTTAAAGTAATAAAATTATTATAGTTTACAAGTTTTACACATTCATAAAAAAGCTCCACATTCATAAAAAAGTTCCACATTCATAAAAAAGTTCCACATTCATAAAAAAGTTTCACATTCATAAAAAAGAACTTCTGGCTTTTTCTAATGCCATTTTCTAACAGCCAAGACAACAAGATTTATTCAAGCATTTAATAGTCTAGAGAAAATTAAAAAGAGTTCTGGAAAACACTTTTGTAAGACTATGACAGGAATATTGTCTGGACTACAAGCCATAGGAGAGTTTGATTGAAAGTTGACTTTAGCAACAGAAGCTGAACTGATTTGAATATCTAACAATGGGTTAACCTGTTTAACTGAAATGACAGATAGAGTATAAGAGCCAAAATTAGAAAAAAAAGTTCTTTACAAATAGTTTAGTCTTATCCTTGTGAGAAGTTGAATGAATGAAAAGATGAATGAATGCGAGAGGTTATAAGATCAGTCTCATGAATGAGTGATGGAGTTTTAGACCTACTTTAATAATGAGGCTGTTGAAGATTTTCCAAAAGTCAAAAACTTCTGATATAAAATAAGAAATTTAGTATATTGGGAACAATGGAGCTTAGCATTAGTCAGCAACTTTTTACATGAATATCTTGCAATAATAAATTTGCTCTCAAGAGAGTTATTCTTTTAAAAATGATGAAAAAAATGATTATGATTAGATATAGCAGCTGCATAGGAAGGTGAAAACCATGGAATAGGATGAGACTTGATTTGGAATTGACAAAGTAATAAAAGCTTTCATTCCTGCTTGGATCTAATAGGTTTTGTAAAACTTATTAGCAGAGAGAGAGAAAAGTTATCAGCCCAAGGACCATCACAAAAAAAATCATGAAAAGCTCAAGGTAATATTAAATAATTTGATGGCCGAAGAAGAAGTACAAGATGAAAGATTTGTATAGGTCATTGCATGGTGGAAACATCTAAAGGAAGAAAAGTTGAAATTGAATACAAGCTAGGATCATAGACAAAGCACAAATCAAGGAATGAAAGTAAGTGATTAGGGTTGTCAAGAAAACAAGTCACAAAGTTAACTATCTGAGTAAGAAATAGAGAAATGCAGAAGTTATGGGTTTTAATGCTGTAAAGAACAAAGCAAAAGGCATTCAAATGGACAGAAGACTGGCTTTTAAGATTTCATGTCCAAAATTGTGGAATGCACTAAGGGGTAAACAAAAAAAAGAACCCTCACTATATTAATGGTACAAAATTACCTGAATCAGAAAGTATAAAAGATTTAGAAGTGATGTTTTTGAAAAACTCTAAGCTGAAGGACCAAGTGATCTCCGCAACAAGTAATGCAAGTAGAATGTTGGGTTGTGTGAAGAAAGCTTTTGCCATATTGTATTGTCAAATATTAAAATCATTTTATGCCCCTTATAGAGTTTTCAGTACCAGTTTGGTCCCCATACTTAAAAAGAGACTGTAATTGTATGCAAGTAATTAAAATAGTGCAGTATTGAGCCATCAAATTGATTAAATGAATTTGGTAATTAAGTTATAAAAGTTCCAGGATTGACAACTCTAATTGAACAAAGAAAAAAAAAAGGGGGGGGGATATGATCAAACTTTATTAAATCATGAGCAAAACAGATAAAACAGAAAACAAAAGATTTAAAAAAAAAAAAATTAAGACAATTTTTTTACGACAGATCTGCAAAACTATGGAACTTAATACTTTCAGAACTTGTGGAGTTATCCTCAGTTAACTCCTTTAAAGCAAGGTTTGACATGATTTAAATAAACTTAGCATTTTAGTTTGTTGAGTTTTATTTTAGTTAAGTTATGTTTTTAATTTTTTTTTTAAATCACTTTAGTTAAGATTTCTTTTTTAAAATGAAATTAATGAAGTAAATGAGTTAAGTCAGGTAAGTTTTTTTAAATTTTAAAAACATGTTAAATGTCATGATTAAATAAAGCAAAATATTATTTGCATGGTCATATAATGATGTGCGGTCTTCAAATCACCCCTTCCTGTGAAACTCTGTTATATGCACCAGATACAAATAAAAGGCAAGGAAAACAATATACAGCATCTTTATTTTTGCAATAAAACAAAACTTTTGTTGTTGTCTAGGATCATGGTGAAATATATGTTTAGATGAAAATGTGTAACTTAGAGATTGCCCTTGGCAACTGCACCAATGCTAATCCATTGTTACACCACTGAACATAGTAGAAGTATAATAATGTACCTTAACATGTGCATAGTTTTAAGTGTTAAAAATATGTTAAAAATTCATTCATAAAATGTATTATTTTATAAATAAATCAAAACAATTATACTTATAAATATATTATAAATAAGGTGTCTTCAAAAATAAATGGAGCAGCATGATTTTTTATTAAAAAAGCCATAAAACTAGTGTTGTGACCAAAACAAAAAAAACCGTAACTAAAATTAGTCGACTAACTTTTTAGTTAACTAAAAGTAGTCGACTGATTTTTTAATTAAATAAAATTACCAGACTAACTATATTCTAACTTAAATTAGTAGACTAACTTTTTGGTTAACTAAAATTAGTAGACTAATATTTTAGTTAACTAAAATTACTCTTTTAACTTTTTAGTTACCTTAAATTAGTCGACAAACTTTTTAGTTAACTAAAATTAGTCGACAAACTTTTTAGTTAACTAAAATTAGTCGACTAACTTTTTAGTTAACTAAAATTACCAGACTAACTTTCTAGTTAACTAAAATTACCCAACTAATCTTTTAGCTAACTATAACTACCCGACTAATCTTTTAGTTAACTAAAATTAACCGACTAACTTTTTAGTTAACTAAAATTAACAGACTAAGTTTTTAGTTAACTAAATATACCCGACTTTGTTTTTAGTCCAACTAAAGAAATTTATAAATATATAATATAAAAAATTTGGGTTCATGATATTATGCTAATGCATAATCGTTTTACCGCAAATTTTCAATGCCAAAGGTTTAACAAGATGCTTTAAGAAAATATTTCATAAAAGTCCAAAAAGTAAACATGGTAAAACACAAATATCTTTAGAATTGAATAAGCTACCAAGGCCAGTGCAAAGGGGTGAGGGGATGAGGTGGTTAGGTTTCGTTTTTTTAGTCAGCTAAAATTTTAAAGGCGCTCTCTAGGTATTACCTACTTGTGCTGGCCCTGTAAGCTACAGTATATTACAATAATTTGTTTTTATTAATGTGCCACTCTTTTAGATCCAAATTATAAAAGTTTTCAATTTTTGAAAAGTACGAGAAAAAAAAAAAAAAACTTACATTAGAGAATTTTTGTCGGAATTTCATTTGACAAAAAATTTTTTTTGTTATATGAGCAAAATGTTTTTATACTTTTGGCATCAAAATCAACATGTACTTCCAATATTATATTGTATTTTAACAATGATTTCATGTACGCCTGCTACCAGTGCACCAAGTGAACGCCTTTTCTCTGACGCATTAAACACTTTGTTTGCCAAGCGAAACAGAATGACAACCAAATGTTTTTAAATGTTGATGTTTTTGTACAAAAATTTGGAATTATTTAATTTAGTTTAAATTCATTAAATTTAATAATGAAGTTTTTTCTTGTAATAAATATTTTTCAATACATTTTATTGTTCTTAAATAAATATTATTAAATTTAGTATTAGAACTCTTTTGTGTGAAACTGATTATTTTTTTACAAAAATGTAAAAAACTTATTTAGTTTATTAAATTTAAAATGTGTTTATAAAAATGATAAAGAAAAAATTAAAAATTAAAAAAATTTATGTGTGATTTTAATGTTCTTAAGTGTGCGGTTTTATGATAATGTTGCCTAAAACCGCAAACTTCTTTTTTTACCTTTATTATTTTAATAGTTTGATTTTTTTTTTTTAATATTTATTTATATATTATTTAGTATTTTTTTAAACACCTATCTAATGAAAAAATATAAAAATAAATATAATAAAAGAGTTAATGAATTTTATTTGATAATTGTTTTGACTTGGTTTTACATGTATTTTTAAGTTTCTTTATAAACTACGTATTGCATTTTTCAAGTAATAAATATGTCATAAACAATTTTCTGGTTTTAAAAGCGACCGCAGTTACTTAATAAAATGTTTTCATTATTCAACAGTTAAGTTATATTTAATACATTTTATACACTATTCAACAACTTATATTGTGGAAATCGCATTTTAAAATGCAAATACCGATCTTCCTTTTAAATTTTGCAAGTATCGCCAACCGACGAACAACTATACTCTGAAAGCAATAAATATATTCATCATAACTTATTAAACGATTGCGGTTATAATAGTCTGGAGAGAAGACGCAACAATAAATGTTTGTGTATTGCGTATTGTATTTGTGGTGGTAGTTACATTAACATTACACAAATTTGGGGAGGGTTAATAAAGGGAGGGAATTTAATGTCCATTTATAATTTTTAAGTGAACACAATGTTTTTTTTTATATCTTCTGTATTTGGAAGAGCTAGAATGCCAAATGTTTCTACTGCATTGTTTCTAATTTTTTTTTTTTTTTTTTCCTGTATTATTCAATCTACTATATTTTGTTCCCCCTCCCCACCCCTTAAAATATCAACTTCTCCTAACAATTGATAACCACCCCAAATACAAAAAAAAAAAAAAGTAAAAAAAAAAGTTTTTTACTTTTTTTTTTTTTTTTTTTTTTTTTTTGTATTTGGAGAAGTTGATATTTTAAGGGGTGGGGAGGGGGAGTCGTAGATTTGTTGTGAAAATTAGAGATTGAATCCATTCCTATAATATGGCAAGGGACAGGGCTGTACTGAACAACAAAGATGTAGAAGGTGGGGGGGGGGAAGCAAATAAATAAAGCTTTTTTACCATAAAAATCTCACTAAAGTAGGGCTTTTTTATTTATTTAAAAGCCAAATTTCAGTTTTAACTGATCGAATCTCAAATTTTCCAAAATTACTGACAAAACCAACAAAATATTGTAAACCTGCGAAGGTGCCCACACCCCCATTGGTATGGCCTTGGCAGGGGAGATTATTTTTAATGTGCGATTATTATTGCACACTACCTATAGGATGCAGCACATAAAATATATAAGTTAAGCATTCAATAAGCGTACCAAATTTGATTTAATTGACTAAAGGGTATTACTTGTACATTCTATGCTGATTGGGTGTTTAAGCATTCAATAAGCGTACCAAATTTGATTTAATTGACTACAGGGCATTATTTGTACATTCCATGCTGATTGGGTGTTTATAAACAGTTGCAAAAACCTCATAGGCAGTGTCTCCGAGCTGGGAAAACATAAAAATAATTTCGCTTAAAACATATTTTTTGAATAACAGTTTAGTTCGACAGGGCTCTATGCTTCACAATTAGTAAAGTGTTTAATTACGGTATAATAAAGTCTACCGCCTTAATAAAGCTTCCTCGTGTGTAAAATTTTTATGCGAAAGATTATTTCTTTTTTCAAGCACTAAATCTTGCTTTAGTCGACTAATTAGAGTTAACTAAAAAGTTAGTCGACTAATTTTAGTTAGACTAAAAGATTAGTTGGGTAATTTTAGTTAGCTAAAAAGTTAGTCAGGTAATTTTAGTTAACTAGAAAGTTAGTCGGGTAATTTTAGTTAACTAAAAGGTTAGTCAACTAGTTTTAGTTAACTAAAACATTAGTCGAATAATTTTAGTTAACTAAAAAGTTAGTCGGATAATTTTAGTTAACTAAAAGGTTAAACAACTAATTTTAGTTAACTAAAAAAGTTAGTCGACTAATTTTAGTTAAAGCGTGTATACGAAATAAATGTGAAAGTAGAAAAACATTTAAAAAAAGGTACTTAACAATTTTTATTTAGAACTAAATAACTGCGGTAGTGTTGTAGTGGTAGAGCGGTTAATACGGTAGTGGTAGAATGGTTGATGCGGTAGTGGTGTAGTGGTAGAGCGCTCACTTCATAAACGAGTGGTTCCGAGTTTGACCCCCACCACATCCCTGGTAGTACCGCGCTCAACTCATTTCTCCACGCAGCGGCTTTGTTCGTCAAGGTTTGTGTTTTGGAGTTATAGAGTTGAGAGAGGGTTGTAGCCACAAAATAAGTAGCCTCCTCGTCTTTAGTGGCCTTCTCGGCCTTGAGGAGGTGAATAAAAAAAATAAATAAAAAAATAAAACTATTTTAATAAATTAATATAAGAAGGTAAAATATTTCAAAAAAAAAATTATTTATTTCTGTAGACATCTAATTAAATTTCCAACTTTTGCTTTGGTGGTACCCATAATCTGGCGCACAGAATAAGAATCAAGACTAGTTTATGAGATTTTCAAATTTTTTAAATGAAATTTTCAAATCTTAGGCGTTTCTAAATAGTTTTTTTTCTATTTTTTCAAAATTGCCCAGTACTTTTCAATAACTTTCATTTTTAGGCAGTTTGGAGGAATTGCTGTTTTAAGAACAACTCTTACATCATTTTGTTTACAACATTTCATCACCAATTTACTATAATGGCTTCAAGCTAAATCAGACCAGAATACATGTCTAGTATGTGAGTTTAAGAATGATTGAGTACTTTTTGTGATTTGGAAAAATGTTGACCATGTTTATTTTGAACTTTTGCAACAAAACTATGAGAAAATTTGCATCTTTTCACGCATTCCCTAAATGAGAGGCTAGGGTTTATTTTAAAACTGTTAACAAGTTTTCTAACCAGTTTTATATCTTGAAAACTTTTCTTTCTTCCACCACCAGATTTGCGTTTGATCACCTTTTGTTTGGGAAAAACGTTGAATAAAACGAATAATGGTGTAGGGATGTACTTACAATTTTTTTGCTATTGAATTGTAGCTTATATTCATATTTTCTAAAATTTGTGCATAATTTTTTCTCTAATGTCTTCTTCTTTTGTCATTTCTAAAATTTATTTAAGTTTAATGGGAAAAATAATTTTTTTTTTTTGAAACAGCAACATGTTGCAAACACAATAAAAATAAAATTAAAAATATATTAATACAGCCACTGAAAAAAATGGCGCACTTGTTTTTTCACATTTATTCTGTGTACACGATTTAGAGTAAAAATGTACACGCTTTAGAGTAAAAATTTAGTTAAGTATTTTTAGTTAGACTAAAACTAACCTTAACTCCCATCCATACATAAAACTCAATGTTTTGTCAATTATTTTCAAAACTTATTTTTGGAATATAAATCTGGAACTAACAATGCACTATATATAATAAAACAATAAAAAAGTAGTATATAGTATATGCAATAAATCAAACTGTTGAAATTCAACTTATAAAAATTATATACATTTTTTTAAATAATGCAAAATTGATTGTAGCATGAACTTTTTTGTTTCTATGTTAGATCCTTTATTTATTAAATTATTTTAAAAATTAAACAGAAACTGAAAAAAAAGGCAGGTCATCAAATTAACAATAGATCAAAAAAGGATTTCTTTGAAACTATGTTCTGTTTCATAGTTTTCTTTTTTATAAAGTGTTACATGTGATTTTTTTTTTTTTTTTGTAATCTAAAACTGCTTTTAACTTTTCATGCCTATATGATTCCAAAAATATTATTTTATTTAAATTAAATTTTTTATCATTTTTTTAGATGGAAAGAAACACTTAAATGGTAAAAAAAGATTAGGCTTTTGATTCTGTTTCTACCAAAATTCATCCATCAGTTAGGTATGAAACATTACCCCTGAAGTAGAATAGCTTATAAACTAGTTCAAATATGTTTGAGTTTGAACGTTCGAACTTTACGCAGTCAAAAGTAAAAAGACTGCACATTTTATATGAAGTCTTTTTACTATTTTACAAACTCGATGTCACAGCTTTTATATGTGTATGTTTAGTAGTGTGTTTGTGCATTACGACACCTCATGCATCAGACATATAACCAGACACACTGCATAAATAGAAATGTTTAATTACAATTTTTTCTGAAATCTGGGCAAAAATGTGTATGTTAAAAAGTAAATTAATGATGTGGTTAAGGAGGGAAAGGGAGGGCTATATAAAAACTGAGTTTAATTTGGCCTAATTTAAAACATTTCTAGTGCTGATTATGAAATACCTTTACATATATACATACTTTGTATTACATATATAAAACAATCAATAAATCTATTTTTGTTTCAAATGCACTTTGTGTAAATTTCATAGTTTTGATTTTGTAATTTCCCCATGAGTACCCACTATATTTTGTTTCGAAAATCACTGTAACAAAGTCTATTAAATCAGTAGGAAAAAAAATTCTTATTAAAATTAATGTTGATCCTAGTTTACCAGTGGTTTGAAGTGAAGGCACAATTTCTTAAGTTTTAGCCAAAGTAATTTTTAGGAGTCGATAATTTTTTACTGAATTGTATCTTATCAGTAAATTTTTAAAAATTTAGAAGCCTGCCATTTATTATAACTAAAAAAATATGTATTTTCACTTCTTAAATTGCAGATTCTATTTATTGACTTATTGAAAATCAACTTTTTTTTAAATATATTCGTAAATGATTTTTTAGGTAATCATTATGGAAAAAATGTGACATTCGAAAATTTAAATTTTTATTAAAGTAAATGACAAAGTTTTATTAAATCTAAAGTTGTATACAAGAAAAAAAAACTTCTTTTCTTTGTTTTTAAAATATAAAGCTTCAAAGTATGAACAAAAAACATGTTTTCACTACTAAAATTTTTTATTTTTGGAAAAATCAGAAATTTTAAATAACCATATCTTAACTATCACAAAAGATTTTATGCTGGAATTTTTAGGAATTGCTTTTCTCATTAATATAAACCAAGCCACCAAGTTTCATCAAAATCTGAGGTGGTCTATGTTGAAATCGTAAATTTTGGTCCATTTGGCATGGAATGACCCATAACCACATAATCAATATTTTATGATTTATATAAATCATTTTAATACTAAATTATTTGAATAAAATTTTAAAGCAAAAATTATTCTGTACAACTTTTATCTTAATAACCAACACTTTTGTGGTTAAAATTTAAAGTTTAATAAAGTTTAAAACTTAAGCCAATATTCTATACACTCTTATTATTTACTTATAATAAAATTTATTATTACTTTGTATTTTTATTAGTTTTTTTTATTAATGTATTTATTATATGTTTTTAATGCAATTGCTAGAGTTAGTTAACATAATAGTTCTATTTTTTAGGATCTAATCTATCCAGCCTCAATCCTTAGAGTAAAAAGAAGGTCATATAAATCCAACACACATAAGTCTAGTAGTTGTTGAGATACTAAGCATATCCATTCTTGATATTACTTGTGGGTTGGGTTTAGTCATCTGTGCATAATGTGATAACCTATCAGAACTAATAGACATAAATTTGAGAACAAGAAATTGTTTCCTTAAAGTATATTTTTTATTATTTAAAAAAAAAAAATTCTTAATGAAATTTATTTTTTTGAACTCCACACTTTTTAGTTTTCTGATTGTCGATAAATTTTTTGTTTTTTTATTCTGTATAATATTATATAGTATTATGAAGTAACTATAAACATGGAAATAAATAAATCGTACTTTATAGAACACTTCTATATACATAAAATTGATATGCTATATATAAGAGTTCTATAGAACTCCTATATTATATATATTTATTAAATTTATATATACTTAATATATTTAATGCAGATAGACAAAAATACAAATTTAAAAATAAATTTATAAACTGGAGTTTTTGTAATCAATTGTAATCATATAGAATTTTTTTATGAAACTGAACTCATCAAAGTTTAATGTAATAATTATGAATGTGTTTAACATTTTGATAAAAAGTAAAAATTCAACTGTGATTTTTAAAAAACTAATTCTTGGCTTGTCCCAATAAACGAAAAAAGATCAAATATCCAAAAAACTAAATAAAGCCTGTTTTCTAGAAAATCAATTTAACTTGATTATCTAGATATTCAAATTAGCTTTCCAAAATGCAAAACTATTTTAACATTCTAAAAAAACAAAATAAATTGTTTTTTAGATATTGGAAACTGGTTTGTTCATTGGTATATGCTGTAGAACCAAAGTCGGTTTTTTGAAAAACTGATTTTCATAAGAGTGTGTGAATGATGAATGAATAAAAAATTATCCTTTGAAAATAAACCTGAGGTATGAATTAAAATATTGCCCTGCAAATGATCCTGAAGAATGAATACAAATAATTATCTTTTGGGAAATACCATGTTTTAAAAAAATCATTACTTGATAAAACAAAGGTGTTTTAAACCATGATTTAATAGTCTTCTGGCATGAAACAGATTGAATGCTTGCAGCTAAACTAGTTGCTTCTTCATCTCCATATGAAACTGAGTACAAACTACCCACTGGTTCTTCTTTTACACCAACATGAAATATAATCATAAACAAAAGTCCCAATCCTACCATGGAAACAGCTAAAACCTATACATAATAAAATAAATATCTTGGAGTCTACGTATGTTAATTAATTTAGTTATTTTTAAAAAAATTTATAAATAAAAATATTACTAGTGAAAATATTATTAATTAACAAATAAATAAAGTTATATGAAAAAAGAACCCACTCAAAAATAACCTGCAGTAACCTGCAGTAACCTGCAGGGCTCAATTAGTTTTATCATTTTATATCATTAACAACTTGGGTTCAAAACTTTTAGATAAATTGCCATTAATATTGAATTATAAAATGGTTTTTAACACAAGATGTCAGATCTTTTTATGAGAAAAGTATTGAAAAAGAAGTTATATTTATTATCTAGGGTATTTTAAAAACAAATGACAAATAAATATTAAAATGTTTAAAACAAGATAGGCTCAATAAAGTATTGAAAATTTTCTGTAAAAAAATTGTTTTCTGATCAGAAGAGATAATTATGTTATTTTTACACTATACACATATTACTTATAGTAACTTCCACATTCTGCTTGACCAATAAAAAGAACCAGATTGAAGGGGATAATTAATACAAGATTCAACCAACTAATACAATATTTTATCCATCTGATGTCTTTAATTTTTTTTTTTAACGGTTTAACATTTTGTTTAAGCAGAGCAAAAATTTAATAATAACTAAATTAAGTCTTGACTTAAAAATTAAGTCAAATAAAAAAAATAATACGCAAGTGTTAAAATTAAGATCTTCAAATAAAATAATAATACGCAGTCAATATTTTGATTACCATTGAATCAAAATTTGATAGCAAAGATAAGTTTCTTTGCCACTGAAGAATGGTGAAAAAGAGATCGAAAATCAAATTAGCAAATAGAAGAACATTCAGCAGTTCAAAATGCATGTCAGCATTAAACAGGAAAAAAATGCTTTTATAGTCCACATTTACACAAAATAAACATCAAACTATTCAGGTTCTTCAGAAACAGCAGGACTGAAGAACTTGGTGATGAGACTTTATACCATCAATTGCAAAAAAGATTCCAGATGTTAATAAGATATAAAGTTTGGGTATATGAGAACAGGGTAAAAGAAAATGATGAATCTCTAAAAATAGTTATAGTTATAGAAGGAGATTTTCAAATTGCAGCAACAGAAACTTTTCATGGATTAAATTAAGAGCCTGATTATAAACCTCCTGAAGAAAATTTTAAAAAGAAAAGTTTAATTTTTAAATTTTAAAAAGAAAAGTTTAATGAAAATGATTGAAAAAAGAAAATAAACTGGATGAAGAAATGTACTGTTTGCAAAAATGATCTTAAATATGGTATTGCCCAAACTTTGCAAATCAAAATGCTTAAGAACGATATGAGACGAGAAAAATAAACTCTGGTTTATATATTTCTTTTATAGACAGAAACTTCCTTCTTCAATAATTTCTCAAAGTCAAAAATGTCAAAACTTAGCATCTTCTTTGATGCTAAGTTTTCATGATCAATTTTTCTTCTCTTTCTATATATACATTTCTAATTCTTCATTCAACAATAGTAGGATTAAGTTGTTGAGAAAATTTTTGAATCCTCAATAGATTTTTCATTTTTGTTTTCTTCAATTGTATATCTCTTGTCAACAATTTTTTAATTCCTTGACGCATAACAGTTTTCTTCGGATTTAAAAATATATTTTCATTTTTTGAAATTTCTTACAACGTTGTGTGAATTTCTTATGCAGTGTGAGTTTCTTATGCAGTGAGTTGAGCTTATCTTGTGAGTTTCTTATGCAGTGCATCAGCTAAATTAATGCAAATCTACCAAATTTCACCATCACGCCTGCTCTATAAGTAGTAAAGGCGACAGTTTCTTTCTGGAAGTCATTATTAAAATTATTTAGCCGTTCTGCCACTAACTTGGCGCTCAACAATGATCTGGGCTTCTACAATCAGCAGATTTGAATTCCAAGATTAATGTGTTTTGCCTCCATATGCACATTCATATTTAAGTATCTCTGATAATTATTTTTCAAGACATTGCTTGACAATAGAAGTATATGATTGAAATAAAGCTACATCAGAATTCAAATTATTTTTGATGTTGCTACTGAGTTGTTATTGCAAGGTATAACGAAAAGGTATTCAGTGTAGTTAAGGCGATTTTAAAATATTATAGCATTTTTTAAAACATCGTGTTCAATGTGTATAATCAAAACGTTATTTAATTTGGTTTCTTTCGAACGAAGATAACTTTTATTATTTTTAAACACGACAATAATCTTTCAGCGGAGCAGTTTCTTACTACTAGTGAGGGATAAATTCTGAAATTGATTTCCGAATTTTGAAACACATTATATTTTTTTATAAATAAAAAATTAAACTAGTTTGTGTACTTCTTTCGTATTCGAATCACTTTTCTGCAAAAGCTGTTTAAAATGAAGAACTTCTTCCATTAGTTCCTCACAATCTAAATCCATTTCATAAAATTTGTACAATTCTTTTATAATTACATCAGTATCAATAGAACATATTTTTTCGAGATATCCAAACTTTTTATTCAAAAAAATATATGAATTTTTATGCTTTTGTAATTCATTTAGCAAAACTGATATAATTTTATCAAATTCTTTTTCAATAATTCATTTGGACTATCTGTTATAATCTTATCTACTTCGGATTCATCAAAATACATTTACCTTTTTCTATTTCTTTTCTGTTCACAACCAGAGCTAATCAAAATTGTCAAAACTTTTTCTTGAAATCTAAAAAAATTTTCTTTTATTTCCAACAAGTTGTTTAATAACAAATCGTATAGCTAAATAACAGTATACACGTTTGTATTAGCAGTTTTTTTATTTTTGTTTACACTGTCAACCCTTTCTAAAATAGTTTGCTAAATAGTTGAGAGCAGTTCCATTTTTTCATTTTTCTTAATAATCGGCCTACTTCAGTACGAGTCAATACTTTTTCCAAATTGTCACTTGTAATTTCTTTAAGTACACCAAATGTCTCTTTGTAATTTTGGAACAAGGCTTTGTAGGTATCTGATCTAGCTGACCAACAAGTATTAGATTAGGCCTTCAGAATTTTTTTGGTTGGTCCTAATTTTGCTTTTAATAGAGCCTACCACTGGTTGACACACTAAAGAAAGAATAAATTTTTTGAATTAGTAAGAAAAAATGCACAGCTTCACTAACTAAATTTGTAGAATGGCAAGCATATTGAACAAAATCATTTGAATTTATTCCTAATGTTTTGGCCTTTAAGCCGTTGCAGATTCTGGACATATTATTTGCATTATCATATGATCAGGCATCGACAGGAAGCAAGAGCTATAGTTCTCACCCTCGCCCTAACTCCCCTAAAACAGTTTACGGGAGCAATTTATGGCTCTCAAAAAAGTATAATTTTTTCTCAAAAATTTTAACTAAAATAAAAAAAAAACATTATTGTAACTAAAATTTAAAAAAACAGTCATTTTAATAATTATTTTTAATAACTATTAAAATGCCTGCATTCTATTACAATAAGAAAATATAAAACTTTTTTTATAAGCAGTAAAAACTTAAAAAAAAATTGTTTAGACAAGCATTGTTTAGACAATGCTTGTCTAAACAATTTTTTCATGCTGCAATAGATGACATATATTATGAATATATTTTTGTAATGTTGACGTAACTAACAAATGCTTGACTTCAATAGCATTACTATTAAGTGAAACAACTAAGTACGCTTTCAAAGAAAGTAATTATGTTTTAGAATGGTTTTTACATGCGTTAACATAAGCATGCTAAATTTTACTTTAAATGAGTAAATTTGCAATTACTTTAAAAGAAACCACGCTTAAACATTGTTGCTCTTTTAGCATGCTTTTTATTTAACTTGCTTATTTTTCTTAAAGTGAAGTAATGTTTATTTGCATGTTAAAACACTTTAAAATGTTTAAACAAATTTTCAAGTTTAGAATTAATATATTTATTATATTTTTTATTTTTTATTGTGCGTTTAACAATGCCAATAATATGATATTTTTATTAACTTATTATTAAATACTTATATATTTAAATAAATATGATATTATTTTTAAAAGTTTTTTAAAAGAAATGTCAAAACAACTTATATTTTATTTTTAGCTCCTTTTATTTTAATTTCTTTTGTTTAAATTCAAGATTATACGTTCCTTTATTTGTAAATAAATGTTGCGAACTAAATTGAGAAAAAATTTATTATTTAGTCTCAATAGATTACAATTTACAATCCTTAGGTCATTGCATATTAATTATCATTAATTCACGCGTACTTTGGAAATCATAAAATACCTTTGATGAAATAAAAATTAATAAATTCAAAAAACATCATTGATATATCTAACAACTTATTAAATTTTGATCAACATTGTTGAAAAAATTTAAAAACCATCCCAGTATTTTGCCATTATCAATATGAACATATCGAATTATCAATGATAATTGGTCAGTGTGAGAAATATTAGGTGTCAATCAACAATTATAGATAAATATTTTTTTTTTTTATATATCGCTTAATATTTTTTTCTCACTTTTATTTCAATTATATTAATAAATTAATCAATTATTATTTTTGACGTATAAAGTTTTTCCAGAACCACAGTTTCCATACTTTAGTATGTGCTCTTTCAAAAAGGAATCATATTCTGCAATCATTTCTAGTGACATCATAACTCTTCCATTGTGATTGTCATAAAATTTTTCACTGTGCCCTCGAAGAGGTAATCCCCGGCTACATAGCTTCTTTATGAAAAAGACAACTCAACAAATTTAAAAAATTTTTCCGATAATCTATTTTGTTTTAAAAATTTTTAAGCAAAAACAATTTCACACATCTGCTCATGTTACTGCTTTCAATCATGATCATAGCACAACAGTGATATGTAGACGAATTTTTGTGGAATTCTAATAATTGTGAAATATTTTTCCAATCCAAGCATCCAACCTTTTTAGAAAAAGAACTATTATCTTCAAATATATAACAAGTAATGTGATATAAAGCCTAACCAGACTCTAAATAATCATTTTAATGAGTTTCTCTATTTTTTAATTTTTTCAAAAAGTTTTGCACGTTCAAACAACAATATTTCTCACCAAATAGTTTTTTCAATGTACTGAAATCTTCATTTTAATTGAATTTGAAACCAAACTCTACAACAAAATTAATCAATGATTCGTCAATATTCCATTTATCAGGATCATGATTATAGATATCATGGTAATGATGTTTGATTTTTTAATATTTGTGGCAATTTTAGTACATCAGTTGTTTTATTTAAACTAGAATTGGAAATAATGTTTTGAGAGGACAAAGCTAGTGAAAAAACAGTATTTTCTGTGGATAAAACTGATACAATAATATTATATTATTGTATCAGTATTTTTTCCGTGGACAAAGATGGAACATTTTCTATTAAATTTAGATCTGAAATATTTTTACCACTAGCAGCTGAGCTAAGCATATGTTCAAGTACAACTGTATTTTTGTAAATTGTTCAACACTTTTTATTTTACAATTTCTCTTCAGCCTCCTGACGATACTTTGCACACCTTAATATCCTAATTTTTTTAATTAAATAAGATTGAAAAAAATTTTTTTTTAATGGAATTGAAAACTTATATTTGAAGAGAGATAGCAAACTTACGTAAATAAAAATGCAAACTAAGATTAATCAGTAATATTTGACAAAACAAAAGTTTTTCTTAATAAACTACAAACAAAAAGGTTAAATTAAAAACAAAAAGAATTTCTTGAATCCAATAACAACTTATGAATGGCACAAATGGACACAAATGCTTAAAATTATGTTTTTCTTATGTACCAACAATAACAAAATAAATATACCAATGGGTATGCCTATTACAACAAAATATGTTTGAATTTGAATTCAAACATATTTTGTTGTAATAGGCATACCCAGAATTTTATATGGTGTTGTATTCATTTAACTATAACATTTTTACATACATATATACACACAAAATGATGAATATGACAAACTTATTCTGTATGTTTTTTATATTTTTTATATATATTCAATCCAAGAGATGCAGTAGTGGTGTAGTGGTCAATGCGGTCAATGCGGTAGAGTCAATGCGGTAGTGGTGTAGTGGTAGAGCGCTCGCTTCATAAACGAGTGGTTCTGAATTCGATTCTCACCACGTCCCTGGTAGTACCGCGCTCAACTCGTTTCTCCGCGCAGCGGCCTTGTTCATCAAGGTTCGTGTTTCGGAGTTATAGAGTTGAGAGAGGGTTATAGCCACAAATAAGTAGCCTCCTCGTCTGTAGTGGCCTTCTCGGCCTTGAGGAGGTGAATTAAAAAAAAAAAAAAAAAAAAAAAAAGAGAAATGAAAAATTAACTTTTTAAAAATTTGAACTTTATATTGGTTACATTCTGATTTTTTGCCGCCCTCTAAATTTGCCGCCCTAAGTAGGTGCCTATTTGTAAATCCAGGGTTTGCTATTGTAATCTTCCTAAAATCACAATTACTTGTTGAAATTTGAATAAGATTTTGAACAAATATGTTGTTTAAGTGAAATTAACATCATAGTTTAATAATATGACCTGTTCTGATTATTTATTGGCAACTTTTCTTAATTATAAGCTTTTTCTTGGTTAAAATTCTAATACTTTTTGTGAAAAATGGATTAAGTTTGTTAATAGAAAAAATTGGTTTCCTACAGAACATTCAGGTGTTTGTAGTGCACACTTTGATCCAAAATTTCTAAAGCACGGTGTTAGAATGACTCTTGTTTATGATCTTCATCCAATACCAACTATTTATTCAAATGATGCAATAAAAAAAATTCCACCTTCTCTGTTATTATCTGTTCCAGGTCCATCAAGAAAATCTCCAACTAAATGCGTCACAAGCATTCAAGATGAATCAGATATTTTTATCGAAAAAGATTCTATCAAAGACCTAGAAATGTTAGATTCATCTTCAAGTCCTGTTGGCTTTATTTTTCAAAAATATGACTCCAATGTTTTATATTATCGTATTTTTAATGTGACATCTATTGATAATGCTCCCTGTATTGAATCAATACAAGTTGATTCTACTTTGCATGTAAAGTTGCATCACAATGGATGTCAAATTCCTCTTCCAAAGTGATTTAAGCAAAACCAATATTTACTTAAAAATATTAGCATATTAGAAAACCTTGCATCATATATGCGTATTTTTGTTGCAGAAAAAAAAAATACTATTTTAGATGAAATTCATAGTACCCAATATTATAAACGAAAGGCAGGAAACCATATTCATCTGAAGTTCTTTGTTTTTCATTATTGCAACGCTATACTTCAAAGCAAGCATACATTCAAATACAAGAAAAAATACCTTTACCGTCATTGTCAGTTTTAAAAAAATTAGCAGCTGGAGGAACCCTTAAAAGCTATTAAGTTACTTTTGGAGGAAGGAAAAGTAGACCCAGACTGTATTTTAATGTTGGATGAAATGTATTTACAGAAATGTAGTGAGTATAGTGGCGGTAAATATGTTGGTTTGGATAAAAATTGTAACTTTTTCAAAAGTATCCTTGTTTTTATGATTGTGAGTTTAAAAAAATCTATCCCTTATGTCATAAAGTCTTGTCCACAAACAAAAATAAATGGAGATACAGTTTTCCTTGAAATTAAAGAAAGTTTGTCTGTTTTGAAATTAGCAGGATTTAATGTACGTTCAATAGTTGCAGACAATCATTCGACAAATGCATTAGGATATGGACAGTTGATTAAATGCTTCAGGAACTGGTAAATCTGAAGATCATTTTATTGTGTACGAAGAAAAAAAAATTTACCTTATGTATGATAGTGTTTATCTCTTAAAAAATATTCGAAATAATCTACTTAATTCTAAGCAATTTATATTCCCTGTTTTCCATTTCGATGGACTTTATGATCCTATTTCATTATTGTTACTGCTGGTGAAATATCTTGGCATCTTCTCCATAAAACTTACGAAAAGGATGAAAAACTTAGTGCTAATTTACGTAAGGCACATAAACTCACATTTCAAACTTTACATCCAGGAAATGATAAGCAAAGTGTTCCTCTTGCTTTGAATGTTTTTCATGAAACAACGTCAGCTGCCATTAAAAGTTATTTTCCACAAGATTTATCTGCAGCTGAATTTTAACACCTTATTAATAGTTAGTGATTAATATCAAATTTAAAGTCAAAATATTCAAATAACTATATTGGTTATGCAGTTGTGAGGGAAGATAAAAAACCTGAATTCTTACGTTGTTTTTCGAAGTGGATTAATGAATGGCAAATAAAGCAGTTAAAGGAGTGTGGAAAGTTTACTCTTAGCAAGCAAACAGCAAATGCTATGATAAAAACATTAAAAAGTTCTGCTGATTTTGTGTTTCATGATTTACTCAATGAAGGTTATACTAACATTTTAACAAGTCGTTTCCAAAGTGACCCTCTAGAACGTTGATTTTCAAAATATAGACAAATGAGTGGAGGTCATTTTCTTGTTGGTTTACGTGAAGTTGAATCTTTTGAGAAAATACTTCAAATTAAATCTCTAATGAAAGAAGATATAAATTACTGGGATTTAAATCTTAAACCAGAGACCAGATCTTTCATGTGAAATCGATTTTGAAAATGATTTTGAAGAGATTGATTTAGACGATAACAGCAAGGAGGTGGCAACCTACATTGCAGGATTTATTATGAAAAAAATCTCTAAGAAATTTGAATGAATGTTTATATTACTTTAAATAAAAAAGAATTTTAAACAGTTGTTTATTTGTTTTAACAATTTCTATTTTTATTATTCTAGCATTTTCTATGAAAACTCAATAATTACAAAAAAAAAAAAAAAACTGGCCTCCTAATTTTTTCCCATAAAAACCAACAAACCTGGCCGTGTATTTATAGTAGGCCATGAGTGGCATATAATAACTAACTAAAAAAAAACAACAGAAAAACATCTAATAAAAAACAAAAGTTGTGGAGATCGGTATAGTAATAATACTAGGCAGTATCAAGTAAAAAGATATTCTGAGAAATTTGATAAAAAGAATCAAGGTGGTGGTTGGTACTTACCACACTTTTTAATTCTTTGTCCCGATAAACTAACTACGAAAGTCAGAATTGTGTTTGATGGATCTGCAAAATACAATGGCAAATCAATTAATGTTGTTCATCAAGGGGCCAAAACTTCAACACAACCTTGTGAGTGTTTTACCTTGATTTCCTGTGATATAGCAGAAATGTATTTAATAATTAGAATACATTAGGATAATCGAAGATAATAATCAGAATACATTAGGATGATCGAAAATAAACAATTTTTTGTGGAGAAATCTGGATTTAACTGCATGTTACAGCGTTTCACAGAAATGGGCATTATTGCACACCATTATATGACCAGGCAAATAACATTTTGGTTTGACAATTTGACCACGACTATTTCAAAAAACATTGCAAAAATTGTATTTTATACCTAAGATATACTTGTGAAATGCTTTTAAATAAAGTAACCTTTTACTGATTTTTGTTTAAAGTATTATTGACAGTTGTATATAATTTTTTAAATTTATATTATATAAATTATTTAATTATGCATTTTTTATAACAAACGTTATCAAAAATTAAGAAACTAATTTGTCTTTATAAACAAATTAATTAAACTTTCTTAGACAACTTAAGAGCAACTTTCTGTAAGAATCAGCCAAAAACACTAAATTTTTAGAGTAATTTTTTTCAAAATCGTATTACAAGACATTTCTTATGGTATTTTCAAAATAAAGTATGACAGCGGTGATGTTAAAACTGTTGCTAGTGTTATTTTAAGAGCAGAAAACAGTCACACCATTACTTTATGTAGGGAAAGTTACAAAGAAATTGTGTACAAGCCGGTTTAAATGACACGTCTGCTGCTGGTGGGATGAATGCATTTGCAACACTTGAACAATTGATCAATGTATATTTAATCAATTAGTATACAGAAGAGGATTACCATTAGCAATTTTGATGGACAATCAAACAAATTTTGTTGGACAATCTTGTGAACTAAAAGAACTTATCAACAACTCAGATAAAAAGTAAAATTACCAGCTCTACAGGTAATTAATAAATTAAATGGCACTTGAATGCTCTATAAAGACCTTATTTAATGGTGTATTTGAAATATTGATTAAGGTAGCAAAAAGCACAGCAACTTGAAAAAGCTGTTAATGTTACTGATAAAAAACTATATACTGCGTTGCTGAGAGTTTATTGAATTCTCAACCATTAACTTATATAAAGATGATGCTCCACTGACTCTAAACCATTTTTTAACTGGGCAATTTGATAGACAACTTGCACCTGAACCAATTTAACTTAAAAACTATCATTATAAAAAAGTTGACATTAAGTGCATAAAACAGCAGGTTATATCTGAAAAAGCTGGATGCAAGAATAGCTTTCTTTCTGATCAAAATGGTATAAATGGAATCAAGAAAAAAACCAAATAAAAATAGATGATTTTATATTAGTAATTTCTACAGATTAACCCAGAGGAAATTTTGTGCTGGTTAGAGTTACAGAATTATTTGTTACTGTTGCAAAAATTAAATAGGCAACAAATAATTTATAGGACCAATAATTAGACTGTTTCTACTAAAGTTTGATATACAAAAAGTTTTATAGACTGGAGTGTATCAAAAAGGGGGAGAATGATCAGAAGAAATTATTATGTTATTTTTATACACAAGTTACTTGCGGTAACTTCTGCATTCTATACCACAATTAAAAAGAACCAGATAGTCAGCAATTGATAATAAAAGATTTATTTTATCACCTAATGTGTTTATCTTAATGATTTGACATTTTTCTATAAATATTAAATAAATAATATGTTGACTTAAAAATAAGTCAAGAAAGATATTTAAATAAAGTAATAATATGCAACCAGTATTATTTTTTGATTGTCATTGACTCACCAGCCATTTTCATAAATCAAAAATAAAACTGCAAGCGTTAAATGGTTGCAAGGTTTTATGAAAAGACAACCATAGTTGCTTCAAAATTGTCTCAAATCAACAGGTTTGTTGACATTATGTCACAAACTAAAACATGCATTATTTGGGTAGTATATAGCTGCCATATTTATATAGATACAATTGAGGTCATAGTTTTAGTTAAAATATATAATGGATTAGATTTTACTGCAACTTTATCAAATAAATTAACTTTTACAAAAATATATTTCTAAAATATCTCATAAAATATCAATAAAACTCATAATGCTAATAACGGAGATAGGTTGGATAAAATAATAGGTAATAATGATGACAATGATGATGATAATGATGATGATGATGATGATGATGATGATGATGATGATGATGATGATGATGATGATGATGATGATGATGATGATAAAAGGGAGAAAGGCTTACCTGAAACTTAAATGCATCTGCTTTAGTTAATGCTTCAGTACCTGTATTATTCATTTGAAACAAAGTAAAACATACTCCAAATACAATAAGGTTTGAAAGTACGGTAAAAAAGTACCTAAAAATATGGAAAACATAATATTATAACTATATTTATATACATATATAATATATATATATATATATATATATATATATATATATATATATATATATATATATATATATATATATATATATATATATATAATATATATATATATATATATATATATATATATATATATATATATATATATATATATATATATATATGTGTGTATGTATAATAATACATATGTATATACATTATATATATAATATATATATATATATATACAATATATATATATATATATATATATATATATATATATATATATATATATATATATAAATATATATATATATATATATATATTATATAAATATATATATATATATATGTAATAAATATTACAATAATATATATATTATATATATATATATATATATATATATATATATATATATACACACATTTGTGATCTCATGGTAGAAAAGAAACCAGATAGGGGGGAATGAGTTAATCATACTACACAAACTTAAAACATTAAACTGAACAAAATGACACCAAGATCTTTAAATTAGCTCAACTGTATCTAAAGTTATGATTTTTTATATTCTTAAGTTAAAAAACGGCAAAACTATTTTACAAAACTTTTTTACTTTCAAAACTATTTTACAAGTGATTATCAGAGTCTTGTTTTCCTGTTTGCTAGAAAAGGGCATCTGTTATCCCTATTTTTGAAAATTCTAGAGAGTGGTCTAACCAGGGTTGGAAAAAACCCAATAGTTATTTAAAAAAAACCCAACCCAAATGGGTTTTTTGGGTTTTTTTAAAAACCGATCAAAATACCAAATTTTTATAATTGTATAAGTACAATAATTTTTTTTTTAATTTCATAAATTCACCTTCCTATGCTTCAGTGACCACTTCAGTCAAGGGAGCAACTCATTTTTTAAAAATATTTTTTCTCGATCCTTAACATTACCACTTTTACTATCAAAAAACATTAACAACTAAAATTTTTAAACAAAGGCACTGTGCGGAGAAATAGATTGAGTACAGTAATTTCAGCAGAGGTAATTTGAACCCCAACCTTCTGACTGCAAGCCAAATGTTTTAATACTAGTCTACTAGCACGTTTTACCTAGAGTGCAAAAGGGGACTCCATAAAACTATAAATGATGTTAATTAATTGCAGTAAATTAAAAACATGTTCAGAATATTTTTGACTAAAAAAAAATCACTATAAAAATTATAATGACAATTGAGTTATTCAAAGTTAGTAAGACAATATAAATGTTGCAAACTAGTTTTTTTTACTAACATATTCAACATATCATTTCAAAAACTACTTTGCACAAGCTTACAACATGTAATCAACAAGTTTGCACCATGATGTTGCAACCGTGTAAATTATTGTCAATCACTTTTTAAACATTTTTGCATCATAGAAGAAAACTGTTAGCCTAATCACTACATTTTTTTTTTTATCAGAACATTATACTGTTCAGCTCCTGGAAAAACTATCGGCCTAATCAACTGAGCTTAGGCAACAAATGGATTTTTGCCTAAGCTTTGGTTGTTCTTAAAATATCTAAAATGAAGTTGTTAAGAATCATTACAGTGTCTTCACCACCAGATTCTTTTTTTTTTCCATGAAGATGTTTTACCGGCTCAGTTTTGGAAATGAATCAAAGTAACACATTATATAGCTTTATTGTGTGTGTTTCTTCACCTTTTAGCAACTTGATACTGATGTTCATTTTCAACCCACTGTTCATAGTTACCCCTGTTGGTGGTACATGTTGTAAACTTGTAGCAGATACAAAATATTCATTTGCACTTAATAAGGACAAGTCTAGTAAACTGTAGCATTTTTTTTGCCTGACAATTTTCCATTTCTAAACTGTAAATAAAGTTTAATAATTTTTATATATAAGATTTTGCTTGTGGCTTTGTACTGAAATTTGCAGTTTACAACATAAGCTTTAAAAAATAAAAGATCAAATATCAATATAAAATGACATATATAAAATGCTTGTTAGGAAATATTTTCAAGATAGGAGAGTAAAGATACTAAATAACTAGTAATATCTTGAAATTTAGTTAATAGAATGATTTTTATTTCCTTTATAAGTATTTAACTAATTTAATTTTTTAATACATATTTCAATAACATTTATAATAACTTGCTATTTTTTTTAAAAAAATAATAAATAACCAACTTGCTACAAAAACAGATTAATCGGTTTTGGGATATATTCTAAATACCATTATGTGTATAAATGCAGTGTTTAGAAGAGTAATTACAATATAGAAGTTGCATTTGCTGATAATAAAGCATTTATAAGTGTTAAAATCGGAGTTATCAGTTGTAAAATAGGACATTTTTAAAAAAACCCAAATATATTTTGGGTTTTATTGGGTCTTTTTAACGCGGGTTTTTTGGGTTGGGTTTTTTTGCCAACCCTGGGTCTAACTACCTTTTCATTAGTCTTCTCATCATAAGCAAGGTTTTTGAGTCTTTAATTAACAAACACTCAATCTCTCATATTGATTCTAATAACTTACTTTCTGATCATCAATATGCATTTCAATCTGCTCGTTCTACTACCTATTTATTAACAGTAATAATAGATGTGGAAATCATCAATATAAATTTCATTTTATTGTACATTAGATAGATGTGGAGAGGCTAAGGCTATCACTCTTGACATTTCTAAAGCTTTTGATATAGTTTGGCATGCTGGTCTTTTCCATAAGCTCTCTTCTTAAGCTTTTTCAGGTAACATTATTGAATCCTTCTTTTCCAATCGTAGAATAAAAGTTGTCCTTAATGGACAGCACTCTTCTTTATCTCCTGTATCTTCTGGGGTTCCTAAAGGTCATTGGCCCTATACTCTTTTTAATTTAAATTAATGACTTCCCAGATATTCTCACATCTAAGGTAACATTGTTCGCTGATAATACTACCATTTATACTTGGTGTGAATCAGTTCAAAAGAACTTGTAAATCAAGGGAAATTAAGAACTTTTGAATCTCAGGTAAAAAATGTCTCATTCTTCAAATCAGTTCGAATATCAGAAAAGCTCATGATTACAAAAATGTTGTTCATTCTCCAATATTTAAACTACCTGGAGAAACTTTGGTTTAGAAGTTTCTTCCTCCAATGGAATTGGATCTCCTAGTTGGGATTTTTAATCATCTTTTTACTACACGACCTCATGTTTTTCCTTGAGCAACTCTTTGGGCTAAGGCATTACACATTAAACAACAACCTTACCATGGTGGACATTTTGCAGTAAATGAGTTGCAATGTTGCATTGTTGACTTCAATAGTAAACATTGTTTGTGAAAAGTCATTTAAAGAAGGAATTTATAAAGGAATTATTTATGAATTTGTTCCATTTTAAAGAAACAGTTTTTTATTAATGAAACATCAAAAAAAATTTAAGCTCCCAAATCCAAACGGTTCAAAAGTTATGACATTTTGAAATTCAGTCTAAAACTTTTTTACCAAATCTGCCATTATGGATTTTTTAGAAGTACTTTTTAATGAATAATTTAAGATCTAGTCAAAGAATGGGGCTAAAAATTGATATCTGACCATTTTTGAGGGTGTTGAATTCAAAAATGTAGAAAAAATAATAAATTTAAATTTTTTAATAGTTAATTTTTGATTGGTCAGTAAAAATTTTTGTTCTTTTAAGAAATAAGTAAAATATAAACTAGTGGTGTACCCTCGTGGTACACCACTGGTTTATATTTTACTTATTTCTGGAGTTGCCTTACTCTAAATGTAAAATAAGTGGTCTTAGAAAAGAAAAGGTCTCTGAAAGAAATAAAAAAATTGCATATTTATATATACCAAAAATTATATATATATATATATATATATATATATATATATATATATATATATATATATATATATATATATATATATATATATATATATATATATATATATATATATATATATATATATATATATATATAAATATATTAGGGCTGTACCGGATTTAATTTTTTTAAATCCGGCCGGAGCCGGATTTGCCGGATTTCTACTGACAGATCCGGCCGGAATTGGAGCAAGAGCCGGATTTCAAAACAAAACTACAGGAGCCAAAATCCTGTACATCCCTAATTGGTGTTGAGCATGGTCAACAATGTGGACTATTCAGAATACCAAGTGACTGCTGTTTTCTGTTAAACTTCATTGTTGTTATTTAAAAAGTTTTATAGCAATTTCTATATATAAATTAATAGAAATTCTAAAGAAATTCTATAGGCCATATGTTTTAAAAGTTTATAGTAATACTATTTAACTTTTTTTCCGGGATTTTGTCACTCCGCCACTGTAGTGGATCATTGTGTCTATTTATTTCTGGTTCTTTCGGATATTTCCTTAGCTGAGTTTCAATGCCTTTTAGTAATTGTTGTTTATGTGCCCTGCCACCAGCGGACGTAGACTGAATAATTTTATCAATAAATTGCCAGAGTAATGATGATGATGATGTAAAAAAATTATTAAGCCCGGCTTATTTTGGTGGATTTTCTTCAGTTTTGTCAATCTTCTGTTCAGCATGCTCAGATTGACTTCAATCTTGTTTTTTCAGCTGTCAGTGTTGCCTGTAATGAGGAGAATTTAGTTTTAAATTGTGAGTCAACCAGCCTCGTCAGTATATAAAGAGGTTTCTCTTTTCAATGCTTTTAAAACGCTCATCCAATCACTTGATTAGGGTTGACATCATAGTCTTTATACCTGCATCATTCTAGAATATCGTGTGTCTACCCTTCAGAATTTTTTGTTGCGTTGTTGTTTTAAATTAGACTTAGCTTATTAAATTATAAAGAAATATAAATACAAATACCAAAACAAATATGAGGTTCATAAAATATAGAATTACAAAAAAAATTGATTTTTATAAATAAAATATTAGGTATACATGTAAACACGGGCAAAAAAAATGTAATAAATATTTGACAAAATTCAAAACTCCGGCTAAAATTATGCCGGATTTGCTAAATTTTTGCCGGAGCCGGATTTGGGCCGGATTTGTAAAAATGGCCAGATTTCGGCCGGAGCAGGAGCCGGAGCCGAAATCCGGTACAGCCCTAATATATATATATATATATTTATAAACCTGCATATTTATATATATATAAAAAAAACTTGCATATTTATAATCAATATTTTCAAAAGTATACGTGGAAATATAATTTGTAATTTATCACATTGAAAACATAATTTCATTATTTATTAATTATAATAATTTAACTTAACATTACTACTTAATGTTTAATAATTAAGTATTTTTTCAAAATATGGGTTCAAATTGCTTGCTCAAATTTTAGGTTGCATACTCAAATGTTGTGTTAAAAAATGAGAAACAAAAGTGCAAGTTTTTTTGAAAAATAATAAAAAACCTGCTTTATTGAAAAAAGCTCAAAAAGAAAAAAGAAAAAGAATAACCCAATATTTCTAAAACTGAAGTTGATATCATATAATGAAATTATTAAACTGTCACTGGCAAGATAAAAACTGTTCAAATAGAGTTTCATCTTCTTTTGAGATGTGGTACTGATACCCAGAAGATGTTGACATTATTTTAATAAGAGAAATGATGTTCATTCTTGGCACCCAGCAATTATCATCCTGCTTTAGCCAGTAGTATGACCAACTTGGATAATGTGGATACATATATTCATCATTCTCTTTATCAACTTCAGCAACCATACAAAGCCTGTAAAACTCGTTGTATTTGCAAAATAGGTGTTGTGACATCATAACATAGTCAAATTTAATAGTTTCACATTTTTGTTTATTAAGGAAGTCAAATGTTAACAAAATCACCATCATCTGATACCCTTTTATATTTTTATAATGATAAGAAGGCATAAATTGATGGAAACTTCTTGTCCCAGGAATAGTAGATGCCATTAAAAGTCTATCAAGTTTGTATCCTACTAACTCCATTTCTTCAACAGTGACATACACAAACATAATCCTACTAATTGACTTTTGACAGTATTCAAACATTGCTTGAAAAGACAGTATTTGACCTGTGGTTAGACAGTATTTGACCTGTGGTTAGACAGTATTTGACCAGTGGTGGACTCTGCAAGCTAGCAGTTGTAACAAGCCTTTTAACAGTGCCACCAATTCCATTGCATGGAGATTTTCCATGGCTTGTTGCAAAGAAATTCCAAATGCAACAAACAGAAAAAGCTGGAATATGGTGACATAAAATGTAAAAATGTTAGCAGTTAATATACTGCCCTGCACAGCCATCAGAAAAAATAATGAATTTTGTAATTGTGGGACAAAGTTGAAATTTTATATGAATAATGGTTTTATACATAACTTCATTAATAAATTCTTAATAAATCATTAATAACATCATGATTCAAATCATTTGAAATTACATAAAAAGAAGATATTTCCCAATTCCACTTTGTTGTAGTAGATGACAACTAAATGAAGAGAACAATGACTCTTATTCAAATGGTAACACTGATTCTCCTCGCTCTTTTGCAAAGAATTACACTTTTCTTACAAAAGTGTAATTCTCTGCAAAATCTACCAGTACAATAGCAGGCCTTGTTACAAGATTTCGCTGTGTAATGAAAACGCTTAATGCATTTTTAAGAAACTCAACTTTATATCGTTAAAAATTTATATTGTTAAAAGTTAAATTGCATCACCAGAATCTTTTCAAGCATTGTTATTTTCAAACCGCGTTAAAAATCATTTAATTTCTATAGTATAACTAAAACAAAAGTTTTAAAAAAATCTAAATTCCTATTTGAAAAAGATTATTATAATTTTCTTAAAACGTTATATATTATTCTTTTATTTGCTTTATCAGGCTTGGACAGGTATGACGTGTGATCGCACACTGTTACTGACCACACTTATATATATGCTTTTTTTCTTTACATTTTACGACCACGGCGGTTTTGATGTTTTAACAAATGCTATAAAAAAGTTGTTATGAATTATTAAGAATTATTTAGAATTATTGTTAAGAATAACTTTTTATCATTGATTTTTTTTGCGATTATTTAATATAAGCGCATTTTGTGTAAATTAACAAATAATGTTATATTTAATTGTTTTTTTTAGGTAGGCATGTATTTTTTATGATTAATTTAAACGTTAAAAACTATTTTTCCATGTCTTTCTAAAAAACTTTTGAAAGACAATTTTTTTTAAGTTACTTTAAATTATGAATAAGTTCCATGGCAATGATTTAATTGATTTAATTGCTTTATTTTATTGTTATTTTTTTTTTTTTTTGTTTCTATTTTTACAAAAAAAACTCTCTTTTTTAAAACTTTTTTTTTTAACTTGGCTAACTAATTAGAGCATGAAATGATTAAAAATTACTATTTTAAATAAAAAAAATTTTTTTGTTGCAACTTTTTAAAAAAATGTTTATACAATTTAAAAACAATATATATACAACACTTTTTAATAATTTAAATAAAATTTGTTCATTTATTAAACAATTTGTAAAAATCTTTTCATTTCAAAAGAAAAGAAAAAGTAAAAGAAAGTAATTTATTTTAAACGCCATTAATAACATAACAAAAAGTTATTTGTGCCCCGTGTTTGAGTTTTTTTAGTTTTATTTTAGCGCATACTTTTATTCACCCTCCCTCCACCCTACTGTTTATTAGATCTGGACTAAAATTTTCTGCCCCCTTTTATTCTCCCTCCCCCTTGTATTGAGGACTCAAGAGTATATTTTCTTTTTCATAAGAGTATGTTTTTTTCTATGTAAGTTGTTTATTGTTTTCTTTTTTCATTATTATTTTTTTAATTTTCTTTTTAGTTTAAGTTTAGCTAGGTTTCCTTTTTACGAGCATTCAAAAATTGTTTAAAAATCATCTAAACAATCCTGGTCAAGCCGCCAAAAATTAAAATCATTTGCGTGGTCAGTAATAGTGCTTGATTACACGCCATTCTTGTACAAACCTGCTTTATTACAGTTTAGTTTTGGTTGTTTTATGCGAGGGGTTATTTTCTTAACTGTTAACTAATTTTTTTATGTATTTTTTTAAATTAAATATTATGAAATGTTTAACTTAAAATACTTTATTTTCTTAAATTAATTTTTAATTAAAAAAAATTGTTGAATAACTGTTTTGTTTTTTTTTTAAACTAAAAACCAATTAGTTCACAATTACAGTTAAATGCTTTTACTTACGACATAATATCTTTAGGATAAAATATCACATAACATCAAAAAATTTAAATATTGCAAAAGATAAGTATTTGCGTAATGTAAAACTGCTGAATGCATAAGCAAATCGCCTTTTCGCACGTAAAATGCCAGCGTAACATTTCTTAACAAGACTTGCAATAACCTCATCAATACTAATTGTTTCTTTGAGATGCATCAGATAGGTAGATTGTAAATTTCCTATAAATGAGAAGTAATTTAAGCATGTTTTTCACACAGGAGCTCTATGAATTCATTTAATGGAAGTTTTATTGTTAATAGTTTAGTTCTATTTGTCGTTGTTCACTGTTTGAAATCCACTGACTGTTCATTTTCATTACTGTCATAATGTTCTTTTGGATCATTATTTTGGATGAGATACTGCTGAAAATAATTTAGCAGCTTTTATCATGCAGACTTTCCATTATCTGCTGCAATCTTTTTATTAATTGCATGGTAAGATGTTTCATAGCCTACAGCACTCAACACTAATTTAACATTTTGGTGTATTGTACACACACAAACATATGTACCATTTGGACCTGCAAGATTGCACTATTTAGGCCGAAGACTGTAAAATTTAGAAAATCAAATTATAATGCTGGTTACTTTATTCTAAATGCCACATAGAACTCCTTTATGTAATACATGTATTTTTTTTTCCAACACTTACACAGCCTTTTTTTCCAGATATTTGCCTTGAATACTCAATGTCACAGTAAAAAAAGTTATCATATCATGGTATGCTATGATACCTTTATGATTGCATAAAAACTTTGCATTTTGAATTTTGTTTTTGGAAACTGTTTTTTTCTGATTCTTGACTTGATGCTAATTTAGGTTGGCATTGTGGACATAGCTTTTCACCTTGCACTACAAATTTGCTTTTACTGCACATGTACTTTGCTGTCAGTATAGTACAAGTCAGCAAAAAGTAAGGTTAAATATAGCTAAAATTGAATTTAACTGCCAAGAATTTCATTATCTAAAAGTTTTAATTACTGTAAATACCTATTTACAGTGTTAAATGGATTGCAGCACCGTGTTGATTTAAACAGCAAGAAACAAATGTTCTTCAATTTATCAAAGATTATATATAATTTTTATTTATATACTTAAGTCTTATTTGCAGTGCTGGAAATAAGAGGTGGGGGGGGGGTAGAAGAGCTATAGTCCCGGGACACACAATGTTATGGGCCGAGAAATAGTCAAGAGGACCTATCGATATTTTTAAATCATTTTTACGCTGTCGCACATGAAAAAGGCTACCAAAATAATGCAGCCCCCGGCCCTGTAAAGTCCAACAAGATTAAACCAATAAAACTAACGCTACATAATTTAATTATAAATAAAAAAAGTTTTTTCAGTACCTGTTTTATGCTTCGCATAGTTTGAAAAGTTTAACATATTTGAAACAATTCTTCTTAGTAAGATGAACAAATGAAATAACTAAATCATTGAGTTACTGTAGAAATTTAATTAGCTAGATAGAAATTAACTAAAAACGTTAAATTACTTTGTAAGGAGGAAGCGGAACTGCTTAACAATATCGCTGATGATGTTTAGTGAGTGGGCTTTATATCTTTAACTAGTATTTTACAGAAAAAAGTAACTTTAAATGTAAGTATAACGAGTTTGTAAGAATGGCTGAAGCAAAAATAATTGAAATTAATAAACCAATTTCTAATACATTACATACATATAAATACATCCCTTATATATAAAAAATAAGATTATACTAATTAAATCTATAATATATTTACAAAACGTTGACAAGTTAAAAAATATAAATTTAAAACATTTATTTTTGTAAAGAAATGTTAGTTTAAAACATTTATAGCTTTGTAGATGTGACTCCGAGAATGAGCCATTGTATTAAAATAATTGTTCCTTTGATAGTATATTCTTAAAACAACTGATGCTAGAAATCTCAACGAAAACATAACAAAACTCAAATTATACAATTTTGAAAAATAATTCAACAGAATACTCTAGAACATTTGCTTAAATTCTTTAGTAATTTCAGTTATTTATTAACTGAACCAATAGAGTTAGTTGTTTGTAAATTTGGCGGGTTTTTTGTGTTCGCGTATATTTTGATGTTTGACAACATTCAAGTTTATATAAGTTTCCATGTACGTCCGTAAAACAAAATTTACGATAAAATAATAAATTTATTATTTTGCGGACAAACAAGGAAACATACATAAACTTAAATGTTCTCAAAAAGCCTGAAAAATCTGGCCAGCTTTTCGCAAGTAAATACAATTTCCGTGGTCAATTATCGAGTGCGATCGCACCCGCTTCCCGACCAAGCCTGTAACATTAAAAAAATATGTTGTGTTTTATAGTTAGTATATATGTTTATATAATGTTGTTTCCATGATTTCAAAGTGGTTTGACTTGGTAAACATGTAGAGCAAAATTTGTTAACCTCACCAGTCAAGCGGCGTTACTGTCTTAGGTCTAATTGTTGTCTAGCCTTCAATATAGCTATTCTGAAAACACATAACATTATCTTTGATAATTTTTTGCATGTTGTTACCTTCGGCTTGTTTTGATGTTGGTGTCTGGCATTAAAAATGATTAATAGGTAGTTTCGTTACTAGAACTCACTGCTTTTATTTCTTCTTAATATAAATAACACAGTGGGTAGTTTCATGCTTTCACATAATAAAAGAATAATAAAAATATATAGGAAGTTTGTTTACAATTTTATGGCTTTTATTATGTTTATTTTTACAATTATATATTATATTTTATACTACTTTTAACAAATATATTTTAACTGATGATGACTATATATAGTCGAAACATGTATTGAATAATAAAATGTTTGTAAATAAAATTAAAAAATTTGTCTTATTTTTAAAAGTAATATATATATATATATATATATATATATATATATATATATATATATATATATATATATTATTTTGCATTTATTTGGTTTCTATATATATTCTTTGTTTTGAGAATTTTTTTTAATTTTTCGAGTAAGATTTTTTAGCCATTTTATTAAGTTTTTACTTTATTGTTAACTTTAGAGTAGTAAAAAAGAGAAATAATTAGTGTTGCTTTGATAAATATGTTTAATGAAAATGATGACATTGAAATGGATGATAAAGTTAGTATTTACAAGATGATGTTAGTGCTATAGGGCATGTTGAAAACAATCATAGACAAAACAAAAAAAATAGACTTAGGCGAGATTAAATTAATTGTTTACAAAATGAAAGAAATAGGCTTAATCGAGGCGAAGCTAATCGTCGCTGAAATGAAAGAAATAGGCTAAATTGAGGCAAAGTTAATCGTCGCCAAAATGTAAGAAGAGCTGTTGGACAAGGACAAATGTATTCTATAGCAAGAAGTAATGCTATTCCAGATTGTAATTATTTTGGAGAAATAAATTTTAATATGTTTTAAAAAAAAAATTTTAAAACATATTAAAATGCCTGTCTTTCACTTCTTTTTAAGCAGATGTAGTTCAACCAATAAATGGGCCTCCATGTTTTAAAACATGTGGCCAGATTTATCATCGTGTAGGTACTCTTAGGCCAGATCACAAAAATATTATCAACTATATATTTATTATACACTTGCAGCAGTAAATAAAATGTTTCAATTGTAAACAATTACGGAACAAAGTTTGCTCTTGCATTTAAAAACATGGATAAAGTAGATGTATAATATTAAGCTTAAAGAAGTTATTAGTGTAAATGGTAATAGGCGACTTGAAAAAAATTGTTGTCAAATAAAAGAGATAGATCTAGGCATGATAAAATTAATTGTCATTGAATTGTAAGAAATTCAGCTCGATGAATAGAAAACTTATTTGCCAGAATTCAGTGTCAAGCAGTGGTGATGTTTATTAATTTGATTTCACATTAGACACTTTAGAATCAAGAAAAGTATGAATTTTAATATTTATAGTAACAATTAATAACAGCTTCAAATTTAAATGATTTTAATTTTTTCTTTTGTAATCTCAAACATAATTATGTTGTTTTGTTGTTTTTTTTAAGTTGCCTTAGTCATCAGTTGTTTTTAATTTTATAAATTTAATATGATGTGAAATTTAATATATTAATCATTAGTCAACAGTTAAAGAGAAGCTGAAACTTAATTAAGAAATGCTGGAAATTAACATTTGGTTAAGGTCAAATTAATTTTGTTTATTAGTAGCATAATAAAACCAGTTACTGTTATTTATTGCATGTCTTTTTTACTTTTTTTTAACATGCTGCTTTTGAAACACTTCCTCGTTCTTTCTTTTAGATGAGACTTTAATGAGAGTTAGCACAAGGAGAATTGATAAAACTCATTTAATTTCTAAGCTCTTGCGCATTTTTTAATACTACAATTGATAATGACCATTTATAAGATATATTTTACGAGTTGCTTGCTATTTAAAGATATAATTTTTTAAATTGTATAACTATAATTGTCCCTTGGTTGTTCAAGTATTGTAATAAATAAAATCTTTCTAGTTTCAAGTATTTTACTTTAGGGATCGTCCATATATTACATAATGCAAAATTAAACTTATAGACAAAAGACATAACTCAAAAACCGTGTTTCTCTCATGGTATATATGTTGCATGTTCAAGAACTAGAGCATTTAATAGTTTGTTTTTCAAATTGATAAACATCCTATTCCAAGGTAATTTAGGTGAAAAGTGTTACACAAATAATGTTATATTTTCTAATGTTCTTAATTTATAGTCTTTAGATTTTGATTTCCGAAAATTACTGCTAAAGGTTGTGAGCACATTTTGTATGTATAACTTTATTTATTATTTTTATCATTATTTTTTCATAATTTTTGATAAATATATCTGTCATTTAATATTATTATAAAATGTGTTTATGTGTAATCATATTTGTTTATAGTTGTATATAAGTTTAAATTATGATGTTTCCATATTTTCAAAGTGGTGTGACTTGGTATTATGTTAAGCAAGTTTGATAACCTTGCCAGCCAAGCAGTGTACTTATAGCAGATGTGTAACTTGGCAGCATTTAGTGCCTGGCAGTGTTGCTGGTTTAGATCCTTTTTAATTATGCTGGAAACACATAATAGTCTGTTAATATTTAGTGTAATGTGTATGAGAGAGTATGCAACCTTAATTTTTAAATCTAGGGTGCTTTAATGTCCTAAATTTGAAATAATTGAATAACTAATATTGAATATAAAAACAAATATACTTGATTAAAGTTTAGTAAAAAAATACCTTCCCGTAGGTATCTATTGTTAAAAATAGAATAATAGGTAGTTTCTTTATTGGAACTTACTGAGATTATTTATTTACTAAAATGCAAGACAACCTTTTGCTAAAAATGCAATTTATATATTAGTTTGATTTTTTTTTAGTATTGTTAATCCTTTTGTACATTGAAACAGAATTTATAGTTACATTTTATTAACTGCAATTTCAAAATAGGCTACTATAAATAGGTAAATCTATTTTCAGTTTTTATGTGGTGTTTTTTTGTTTGTTTTGTAATTATGATATCATAATTCCATCACTTTTTTATTTTAGATTTACGTTATGACACATTTATAAGATTTATAAAAAAAAACCTGATTTCCATTTATTGTAAATTTTTGTAAGTTAAAAAGATATAAATATATACAATTAGTTCAATTTTTTTAATATTTTATCTATTTTATGCCTAATAATTTTTTCGCATAAAATATCGCATTTGTCAAATATCGAGTTACTTAAATTTTTATTTACGTGTTTAACTAACTAGTTAGCATTTGCAACACTTTTGAGGAAAGAAAGAAAACATTCTTATATACGTAAATCATTGTTTTACATTTTATTATTTTGGTAAAAAGTCTTCATCAAAAACTTGAATACTCTTAATAAAAAAAACTTTTTTTAAATAGCCACTATTAAAGCAAAAAGAGGGGAGGAACCTCTTTATTAGTGTCATAATATTTAGGAAATTTAATAAATAATTCTCATTTATTCTAATATATTTCATTTCTTTCCTCAGGCGTCACTGCTCGTGTGTGACCATTCCGCTAAAGTTTTTAAAATATATTTAGGAAAATTAAATTTTGAGTAACAAAAGGAATTTAGTAAATGGTAGCAAAATACTGTTTACTAAAAATTAATGAAATAAAGAGGTAGTCAGGTAGTAATATGGTATTCAGGTAGTAATATGATTAAAATAATTTTGTTATAAATGTGCTTTAAGAAAATCATAATAGTATAGATATTACTTTAAGTTACAACTTCTAATTGTTGAAACAAAGAAAAATAAAAAATTATGGGCAGAAATGCCTAGTATTAATATCAGTATTAGCAACTTTATTGGTTAGGCTGTTCCATTTATTCACTATCCTATTTGTAAAGAAATACCTTCCTGCTTCTGATAAAAAATATTTTAATATATGAATATACAACAAATTTTTTAGCTACTTGAAAAAAGAATTAAAATTTTTTACCATTTTTTTTATTAGGCATTTTTTAATTTTATGCATGAGGTCTTGTTTTATTGTGATTTCAATATATTACATATTGATATTGATGTTAATAATAAAATATTGATAATGAAATAAGATATTGATAATTAAAATTTTTTTTAATGTTTTTGAGCCATCCCTAAATTCCATAGTGAAAATTCTGGTCATTTTAAAACTTAGATATATAAATAATTATAATATTTATACAATTATAATAATTGAACTTATAAGCATAATTTAATAAAACTACAACTTAAAATGATTTTTTTTGATTTTCAGATTGACCTCTATACATAATTATAAAGCTCCATTTATTTTTTCTTAAAATCTATTAAGCAACATTGAGTAAACAAGCATGCCTTTTTTGGTATAGATGATTTTTAAAATAATATTTACAATTTTTACCTATAAGCATTTAATTCAACTTTGCCTTGTTCACATGTTGTAATCTCTGGTATTAATGACAAATGAGAGATTTGTGTAGAAGCCCAACCAAATTGAAATATCACAACAAATGGTATATAATAAATCATTAATGACGATGGTGAAGAATTAGCACAATTTGATATACAAAGACTAAATATGAAGGGAAATGATATAGCAACACAAATAACACCCAGTAAGTGCCATATTTTTCTTCTTCCATATTTTACATTTACAGTAGTATCTGATTGGTAACCCACAAACGTTGTTGCTAAAGCATCAGCTATCTGTCCGGCAAGTATTATAAAACCTGCATTAACATTGGTAAAAGCAACCACTTTATGCATAAAAATTAACATATAAGAAAACCACATAGCAGCTGTTAAATCATTTAACACATGACCAACACCATAACAGAACTTTAATTTAGCAGGAAATAAAGAAGGCATTTTCTTTTTTAAGTATAAAAATGATATATTACTTTATTTCTACATAAATTGTAAAACTGTAGCAAATATTACATTTTTCTAAGAAAGAATATTCGTAGTGTTGCGCTGATACACAGACCTTTTGTTGATTGGTTAGTGTCAATCAGCGAGGCGGATCATGATACGATCATAACAAAATCCGCGAATTGAAGTTGAAAACTCATGCCTTATTAAACATATTATGTTTAATAAGACATGAGTTTCTTCAACTTTAGTAGTTTAATAATATACATGAGGCTAATAATCCTAAAGCAGGTAAATTTTATGTCATCTAGGTAAAAGTTAGGTGGAGAAAAATATTTGTTAAAAAAATGGAATATTAAACTCTAAAGGAAACTTCGCCTCATCGTATGCGGCAAGATATCATTAAATATTGAAGTCAAGTCCTAACTTTTCTCTTAAATTCTTATAGAGGAAAAATACCTTTTATTAGCACTTTTTTATTGAGATTACTTTTATTGAAAACAGTGAAAAAAAACGGTCAGTTTTATATTATACAGTGTGGCCATTTAAAATAAAAATATATATATATATTTTTTCCTTATTCACATTTATCATTTTATAAACAGAAAACACACTAGGAAATAAATTTTATTCAATTTTTATTCTGAACTCCATGAAATTTTATTTTTTTACCAAAAACTTGTATTATGAGCTCAATTGTCAGGGGAAATGTATATGCAGTAGCACCATCTTGTTACTACCAAGGCATAATTTATCTAATGGCCTTCTAGGCTGCAGCCAGGGAGTTTTAAAAAATATTATTTTAATAGTTGTAATGAATGCTTTACAACAGTTCCTTCTGGACATATATTTCCATTTTTTTAAAGTTTTATTTTCACAATCATTTACAATTACAACACTAAATTTCTTGTAGATAAATTCTGCACCAAAGAATTCTATAATAAATCTGTATAAAAGCCGTAAAGCTAAACTAAATAATTGAAGATACAAAAGCTAACGACGAACATTTTAATGCTTTATATACTATATAATGGTTTTTTATTCAAAAAGGGCCTTAAAAATTGATTCAGTCTAGGCCACCAAGGGCGCAAGTTTGGTTCTAGCTGCCACCATACTTCTTGTGTGTCCTCAAAAATAGAAGGAAAAAATTTTTAAGTTTTTCTTAAAACTTTTCACAAATCGCAACTATTTTTTTGCATCATTATCAAAAAAATAAGGTTTAAGAACTCTTTTTGGATGTACACCACACCAAACCGTTGCTTTTATAGGATGCAGACAACGTTGATGGTATATTTTTGAATTTTCCCGAAAACTGTATACTTAGTTTATTAACACAATTGTTTAGATAGAAGTGAGTCTCGTTACCCATTATAAGGTTGTTAATGAAATCAGGTTTTTGCTTTGTCAATTCTTGGAAATTTATAGCATACTCTAATCGTACCCGATTACCTGCTGACACCTGTTCCTAAACTATCTGTATCTTATTCGAAACGCTTTTCAGAATCTTTTAAATTTTTCGGATTTAAGTTCGAGATACTCCAAGCTGTTGGGAAAGCTTTCAACTTGACACTAAAGGCTTTTCTTCAACGTTTTCACATACACGTTAAATATTGTTGTTTAACCTCCCTGGGTATAGCTTTCCAGCACGCGGTAAATGAATCACAGAGGCGTGAGTTTGAAACGGCCGGGGTAAGTTAAGTATTGTTTACATGGTGGTTTTCTAACTCCAAAATTACGAGTGTCAGTTCTTTGCATTAGCACAATTGATCCTCTATTTTCCATTACACTTTAATAATCCAAAAATATTTTCAAAATTTGAATAACTGTAAAAAGTTATTTAAAATTCTTTGTGACTTTTGGACAAAGGAATATACGGACGTTTGAATATATGGACGTTTAACTATCAAAGCAAAGATATCCATGCTATTAATTGTTAAAAACAACAAAATAAAAACAATAGGTAACCGCTGCGCTACATAGAAATTTATTATTTGATTTACGTCAAAATGACGACTACCTAGATATCCTTTAAAAATATATTTAATGTAAAGTAACGTAATTAACATATTTTACTACTTTCTTTAATAATATATATTTAATAACCCCAGTATAACTCCTGTGTAACAACAAAATATTTTTAAATTATTTAATCAATAAACTCATCAAGAATTCTACTCGTAAAAAAAAAACACAGTTACCGAAAAGTTTATGCGACAAATAATTTCTGTCGAAAATGAGAATGTCTTCAAATTTAATCCCGTAAGGTGGTACTAGCTTAAAAAATGTTTTGATTTTTTTTTTTTTTTTTCTCTTTAAATTAAAAAAAAAAAATTATTGTAGATTTCAAGAATTTCAAGAGGTTGTGGAAGTAAATTGTTATGAATGAAAACGCCAACTCAGCGTAGAATGAAAACTAATGTGAAAACTAAAATTTTAACGTTTTTACTGTTTATGGAAAGATAAAATAAGGGATTTTTTAGTCATTTATTTAAAATTTTAATGCTGTAAACAAGAAGACTTTTTACTTTCGAATGAAAGAGACATTTTTGGAATGTAAATACTTAACACATTTGTTTCAGCTGTCATTTCACCAATCATAAAGCGGCAAAGTTTTCGTTTCGAACTTTACCGAGTTCGTATACGAACTTCACCAAATTTAGGGTGCGCCGTGCACAGGTCCGACAAAAATTGAAGTTTAAAAATGTAAGTTTTTGTTTTTAAAAAATGCAAATCGTTGGGATCTCTTCTTAACTACACTGAGTTGGCGTTTTGAAAAACGGCTACAGATTACTAAGATAAACAAACTAATTATTAAAAAACATTTTAAACACTTTTAGTTTTATGAAAACTAAAAGAGTTACATATCAGTAAAAAAAGTATAAAAATTTTCAAAAAATAAACTTGACAATTTTTTCAAATTTATTTTAAAAATCTCTATATTTTCATAGGCCTACCACCAACCTACTACCACCTTAACAAGGTTAAAATTTGCTACGTTGCAAGTTTGATTTACCTTAACATAAAAGTTATGTTTTTTAGGAGCTAAAATAACGTTAGTTCGTGTTTTAAAAATTGATTTTTTTCAATAACATAGGGCATTACGAGATTAATAATCGAAAAAACAAACCATGACGTCACCAAAACGTACGCTATTAAGATTTTAAACACAAAAAATTAAATAAGATTACGACGAAAAGCTTAAAAGGTCACGCGATTTACAAAGTCTCGTGATACTGTAGATACGCGATTATAAAAACAGATTAGGTTGAACGTTTTAAAGTTCAATAATTTTTTATTCATTTTCCATCAAGTGCCAAAAACCTTTTATTAAGCACCGCACGATAGTAAAATCAAAAAAGTGACTTACTTCAAACATTATGTCTAATAGTGGGTTTTGTTACTACCTCACTAAGAGTTTTCTAATTATGTCTGATAGTGGGTTTTGTTACCCCCTCACTAAGAGTTTTCTAATTTATGAAATTCTAAATGCGACAGGTTCAATGGTAGTGGCTTCTTGAAGTTAGATTTTAAAGAACTCTTAATAAAAATTCTCAAGATGTCGGGTTTCAGTAATTATTATTATTTTTTATTTATAGATCATTAAAAAAATGATAATATATGTATTTGACAAAATTTGAAGTTTTAACTTTGATAAAGAATTAAAAAATTGTTCCAATTTGTTCCTTTTCCATATTTATAGATTAAACAAATAAAAAACATCTTCAAACAAAAAAAAAAATTAAAGTTTACAATAAGCTGATTTGTATGCGGCAAGATATCATTAAATATTGAGGTCAAGTCCTTATTTTTTTCTTAATTCACATTTATCATTTTATAAGCAGAAACACACACTTTTAGGAAATAAATTTTATTAAATTTTTTATTCTGAACTTTATGAAATTTTATTTTTTTACCAAAAACTTGTATTATGAGCTCAATAGTCAAGGAAAATGTATATGCAGTAGCACCATTTAGTAGCTACCAGGGCATACATCTTGTTTGTCCTCAAAAGCAGAATTCTGCTTTTGAGGACACAGAAGAGGTTTGTTAAGAATTTTTTTTACAATTTTTTTTTTCCTTCTAGAAAGAAAAAAAAATTGTAAAAAAAATTATTAAAAAAAATACTTTAAAGGCATGAGAGACTAAAGAAAATTTGTTTTCGTGTTGTTCTTGAAAAGAAAAAAGTTATTTTTTATTTTAATTGTTTACGGTTTTATAATACATAATTAATTTAAGAAAAATAAATATAGTGCGTTTTTGATGTCCCGCCTATCGACCAAAAACCACATGAATTTCTAAATGTTTTTAAAAAGTTTCTTTTCACAGAGAAAATGACGTCTATAGGATGTTTGAAGAACTTGGTTCTTTAAACCAAGTTTGAAGAGTTGATGAACCAAAAGCTGGCGGATCAGGAGCTAGTAAAACCGGAAATTTATGCCGAAGAGCTTTTTCTGACCCACTATTACTCAAAAAAGTTTTAGAATTTTAGATTGATGAAGAAATTATTATCAGATTACATAATATTCTAATTTCATTGAATTACAAAGATCCAATTAATTCGGAAAAAATTGATAAATACCCGGTGAGAAATGAGCTAGCGACTAGCTAGCGAATAGCTAGCTAGTCATTTTTAATTCATAACTCATAACTCATTTTTTATTCATTCTCTATCAATGGGGTAAAGACGCGTTTAAGACATATAAAATACGTAGTAATACGTGTTATAAACGTCTTGTGTCATTATGCTATCTTTTTTTTCCACCGAGTATATAGACTTTAGTTCTCAATTGATAATCTGTTAAATTTTGAAAGATATTACTGTAGTTACTATAATTAAGTTTTCGCCCTCCTCAAAATAAGGATTTTGTAAAATTTACATGATCATAACTTTCAGAGAATAAAATATTATTCAATGAAAATTAAAACGTGCTTACTTTTTGGGGTGCTTTTGATCCTGGGCTTTAATCACAAATTTTTTTCAAAACATATTTCGACTTAGGCATGAAAATAACAAGTTTAAAGCATTTGAAAATTGTCCATTAATTAAGTTAAACCCGAAAGTATTGCTGGTTAAACACAAAAATATTTTCTTAAATCTTTTACTCTTATAAGATGATTTAATAAATATAAAATATAAAAATGCAAAAATTTGTAATAAGGCGTTTGTTTTAAGAAATAAGAATATAAATAAATAAGTTTGTTTTGGCCACCTTTTTCAAGCAAAATAAACTTTTTCAAGCATAAAGTGCCTACTGTACATCGTAAACCTTATGTTTGTAACACAAAATTAATTAGAGAGCAGTTTTTGTAAACTCAAAAGCTCAATTTCACGTAGTATTTCATATAATATTTAATTCCTTGATTAATAGGGTAGACTCGGGTAATATGAGCATCTCGGTAATATGAGGATACCAAAAGCTTTCTAAGATGTGAATAATGAAATTGCTTTGTATTTTTTGAATCGACTTTTTGTGGTGATAATAGAAAGCAGTATAATTAGCATAATTAGCTTAAATTTATACGCAGTGATTTGCGGCTCTCATCTAGTTAAAACCTTGTTCAATTTTTGTGCTGTTAAATTTTTATCAGTACACATAAAAAAATCCGTGGCGTAAAATTTAGATGTTCAAAATAATAAAATTTTACTTCTCATGAAGAAAAATATGTTAGCCAGCAATCCGTTTTATTTTTGTTTGAAGGTTTTAAACAATGGACAAAAACATTTATTTTTTACTTTATTTAAAGATACCATTTTTGTGTAATATGAGCATGCTTAAACTACCTAGTGTTTTACATTGAAATTACCTTTGATTTTAATTGCTATTTGAATAAAAGCAAAACATAGTAAAAATATTTTAACAATACTAAATATCTTTCTGTAATTCATTCACAATATATTTTTATCATTTAAAGGTTTGAGTTGAAAAAATAAGGAGCTTTTTTTTTTTTAATCAAAATAAAGTTTCAGGCTTTAAGAACAAAAATATAGCGCTTTGTCTTGTCAATGTGGCTTTTTTCGTGTTAGCAACTCTGATTATCAATAACATGCAGTATGGTTTCGGGCCAAAAAAGGGAACATCAGAAACAATATTAAAAGTAAAGGTACTTCAAAAAAAGGTTTTATAAAAGAAAAAAGAACTGTGGATGGCATTCTTTGACTTAAAATATGCTTTCAACGTGAAAATGTATATATATATATATATATATATATATATATATATATATATATATATATATATATATATATATATATATATATATATATATACACATTGTAACTCAACACAGTTGTATACACAATGTATATATATTATTGATAACCAGTTGCATAACATTTTTCTGCCAATCTAAATAAATTTTTAATACTTTTTTTCACCAAGTTGAAAGCACCATGTAATATCAACTGTATAACAACAGCATATTGCCCAAGTTAATTTGATAATAACATTATTAACAAAAACAAAAACATTGTGTATGTCCCATGGAACAGAACATTGAACCAAGACAATACTTTGTGATGTCCAAGCATGCAAATGTTGTTGTTTCCCCACTGCAAAGGGATAAGGATTAAAGAAAAACTACTCATCGCTTGCGTCAAGAGTCTTATGATGTATAGCAGTAAAAAGGGCTATTCATAAATTACGTCAGCAAAATAAGGGGGGGGAGGGGGCCTGATATTTGTTGACAGGGGGAGGGGTGAGATCAAGACAAGTTGTTGTCAACAATGTTACTTTCTCTAATAAATTAAAATTTACTTAAAAAATTAAAAATTACTTAAAAAAAGGAAAATTAGGCACATTGAAGTGTTGCATTAATTTAAAATATGTTCATAACTTAAACGTGTAAGGTGTAAAATAAAGTGGGGTCAAATGGAATAGTTAAACCTTGCAACTTGAATTTTCATACTGGTACCACTCCATATTTTAACTTACTGAAGCTTTGCCTAAAACTTTTCGGAACTTTTTACATTTAAATTGATTTGCAGCTAATACTTTTATTGGACTTGTTGCTTGGTTTATTTAGACTGCTTTGCTATTTTTCTGCTCTCAGCATCTTTTAACCTTTATATTATTTTATACACACTCCCCTTCGTATCTTGTCACATCTACATTTTTCTTTTTTTTGTGTCAACGTGTTGGATACAAAACATTTGTTGCAAAGCTGCTGCAAATGATTGGTTTTTCAACCTCATTTTGAATTTTCTTCTAAATAGCCGGAGTTACTACAACATTAAAAGTTGTTTTCAGACAGGGTAACTTTTGAGGTGACTTTGAGGCTGATGCTATGTGACATATGCTGATGCTAGATGTTGGTGTAGATTCAGGGGGCAGATCGATTTTATTGATGTTGAGTGGAAAAAGCCAGTGTTCTTAAACCCAGTGACTATTTGGGTTCGTGTAAAAACTTCACCAGAGCTGAATAGTTTTTTTTTGCAGGTAACTAAGTTCAGCAACTTATCATTCGTTTGATAAGTTGCTGAATTTTATCTCTGCATAAAACTGTTGAAGTAATTTGCGCCAAACTCTTTTGACATGGCAATAAATACCGACATCTAATGGCTGTATAATATGCGACGAGTGAGCTGGTAAGCAAGTTAACAAGATATTAATATCAAAATTCCACAAATGATTAGGAGTATTTTTGTTGATATCTGCTACGTTGAATTTTCTGTGTGTTGATATACTTTGCTACTATTTCTTGCGTGCAAGAAGCGGTTCTGTGTGATGAAATATTGCCTTTGGCTCTGATACTCAACCTATGACTCCACCAGTTTTTGAAAAGATTATCCCAATTTTTTTCTGGTGTACCATTAGTAATCAAATGAGATTGACCTTGGTGTTGCAAACAGTCTAGTAACTAGTGTGAGTAGTTCTATCAAAGCCCCAATTGGATAATTTGATGAGCGTACCTACCAAAACTGATTCAAATTTTTTGACAATCTCGCGCGTGAACCACTGCCAATTGTTTTCCCTATGTCATGGACACGCCTGTGAAGAGTTGCTACTGGTATGCTAAATGATTTGTCAGATTTTTTAAGTGAAAATTTATCACTATGTACTTTAGCCACACAAGCGCAACTTGCTCTTTGGTATATAGTTTTTCTTTTGTCTTTGCATCCAAGTAGATTCGAGGCATATTTTATATCAAAATAGATTTAACAATAATCCATTTGAAATTAGTGAACAAAATTTATAGAGATAGCTTGGTTACTTGAGACTTAATTAATTAATAAAAACCGCATTTAACAAGAGAGTAACTAGCGTTTTTCATTCATTCATTAGAATCATTTAATAAATACAGTTAGTAAAAGTCATTTATTTAAATTCAGAAAAATTTCATTGAAAAGATTTTTCAAAACAAAAAATTTATATTTGGAGAATGTAAAAGAAATTGATTAATTAAATCAAGTAAAGATAAAAACAAAAAAAAGAGAGTTAAAGAAAAACAAGGAAAGAAAAAAACATTCAAAGAAAATAAAGTAAAAGAAAAAGATATTAAGGAAATAAGGAAAAAAACGAACAAGAAAAAAAAAACTAAGAATCTCATAAAAAAGAAAAAGAGTAAAAGTATGTAAATAAAAGAAGAGGAAAAAAGAAAAAAAAAACTTATATATTATATAAAAATAATTAAACTGTATTTGTAAAATAAGGAAGATTTGATGTATTGTGTTATTGTATTTCTTTCTTGCTTCTTTCTTTCTTTCCATTTTTTTTTTTTTTTTTTTTGCGTTTTTGCGTTCTGCTCTGTTGTGTTGTAATGTTGTAATTTTTTTTTTTAGTTTGTGTATATATATATTGTATATATTATGCGAAATGATACTTGTTTTAATAGAGGAGAGCGGGGCACGTTGTCATACTTTTTATATATTTTTAGATATTTCAAAAACTAACTGGTCAATTTTCATAAAAAAATATTTTATATGGTAGTTTATCATTATAGTTATTTAAAAAAGAACTTTGGAAAGAAGGCTCCATGGTATGACAACTTGCCCCTTCGTTGAAGGGGCAAGTTGTCATAATTATTTTTTATCACAGGTGTAGGTCTAAAAGGTAAAAAAAATATTTTCAAAAAGAATTTATAATTTATTAAAAATAACATATATATTTTCTACACTAAAACACTTGGAAAATGTCCATTAAAAACCATCATCAGAGTCACAATTATGACAAACGTAGCTGCACCTTCCTGCTGTACATTTTTCATGTGCCCAGCTTGAGCACTCACATTTGATGCAATTTTCAGCATCTCTGCTATTAGCCCAAGTATCCATGTAAATGATACAGCTGCTTTCATCTTCTGGATAAAAAGTTATTTAGGTCAAACCTTCCACAGAAGAAGGTTTGACCTAAAATAACTTTTTATCCTTGCCGTTAATCTGAAAAATGACTAGCACACCAATAAAAGAATTTCAAAAACAATAAACATTTTAATGTATTAAAAATAAATATTGCATATTGTTACTGTATTTTTGAACAAAAAAGTTAAAAAGTTACTTACCAACAAAGTTTTTACTTTTTTTGGATTTATAGAAAAACTATTCGCGCAAATTTCATGAAATCAACTAAGCAGCCATCTTTCAATACCATTTATATAATATAAAAAATTGCACAATCAATTTAGCCATAACATTACAAAATAGCGACTATGAAAACTAACCCTTATGACTTTTAGCCCCGCTCTCCTGATTTGTAAAGTTAAAATTTGGTTAAATAAATAAATGAAAAATAATTTTAAAAAATCTTATTACGCATACAAAAACTTAAAAACTTATAACAAGTTTTTCTTCATCAAAAACAAAATTTGATATCATCCTACTCAGAAAAGTATTCTCTACAACGTGATTTAAAAGTATTTGCGAAAAGATTATCTAATAATTAACTAAGATTAAAAGAATAAACATTGTCATAATTATTTCATTCTACCCGCTATGTCATTTTACCCTGTTTTACTCTACATTTTTGCGAACTTTTTCTTTATTTGTAATCTTTATTTTTTATTCGGAGTAAGTTTTTTTAGTTATAAACTGGAAATATGTTCTTAAATTAACAGGAGCGGATCAAGGATATAGCCGTTGTAGGCTACACCTAAAAATAATCAACGAAATATATAGCATATTATATATAGTATTCCAACATATTTTCAAAGCAAAAACAATCGCTTATGATTACGATAAATATACTTTTTATTTTCCGGTTTTAAAAGCGATTAATCAAAACTAAAAAAAACGGATTAAAAAAAGAGATAGGTTATTGTACCGTATAAATTAGCTCTGTGGCTAAGCCACAAACAACCTGATTTTGCGGCATAGGTTGACTAGATTATTCTTTTTTTTAAAGTAATATGTTTTTATTGTAAATTCGTATGCCGTCAACACTCAAAACCCGTGGTTAGATTTTTTTGCCTAACGGCTGTAGGGGAAAGGCGCCTATGATGGCATAGCGCTTATGATGGCATACCGGTCATATTTTTATAAATATTGGTTATGGCAAAAAAGGGATTAGATAAACATGTCTATACTGACTTTACATTAGTTTTAGCAAAAATACGTTCCTTATGCACAAATGTTGCTTTTATAATCAACAAAAATCGATTTTGGGATGTGCTGTTGTATTTTTAATCCCTTTAAATATTTAAGGTTGTGATTTTGTTATTAACTGTGCCGAAATGAAATTTTCATGCATTCTATTTCCAAGTTTTGTGCATTTAGCGGAATACTTATTTTAATTTTATCTTTTTAACAAGGCAGACATTTTAACGATGGCATACTGACGAGTTAGGTGTGTTGCAATATCGACGAGTTGAGAAAAACCTATATTTTTCATTAAAAAAAAATCTTTTAGTAAAGTAAAAAGGAATTTTTACTTCACTAAAAAATTTTTGGTTCAAATCAGCGCCGGCTTTTAGGGGGAGTGCGAGGTCGTGCGTTGCACGAGGGCGGCAAGTAAATAGGGGCGGAGAATTTTATTAGTCACAAGTTTTAATTTTCCAGTAGTATATTAAAAATTTAAAGTAAATTAAAAGATTTAACGACCTTTTCAAAAAAAAACACGATTTTAAATTTGAAGACAAAAAATTACTACATTTACTTAATTAACGCACGATTTTCTATTGTAATTTGTTGTATCATTTGTGCGTTATTTCCCCTAGGAGTCATTTCGAAAAGTTGCAAAAAATTTTTTATAAAGAAGTTCAAAAGTTTTTATTTTTTGTTATTAAATGTTAAGTTGACTCGATTTAAACAATTTTCAGTAAGTTTAGTTACTTTTTTTTTAATTTCTTTAATAATTTTATGAATGTGTTTTGAGAACTTTGTTAAATTTTTTTTTTTTTTAAATTGTAGAAATAATTTTATCTTAAAAATATTCTGTCTCATGTCACATAAAATTTCAAATTCGAGAAAAAAGTTGTCTGGTTATGAGTACAGAAAAAGAAAGTCCTTTAAAGATCAAAAATTTGAAAAAATTAAAAAATTCATGAGCATTGAAAAATATGTTGCTTATAAAAAACCTGACGAAGGTCGTGAATATTTTAACCCTGATGCTTCAACTATCTCTACGACTATGTCCAATAAAATTGGAGAACCTTCAACAATACTCAAAAATAGTTGTATAACTTCATTGCAAATTGAAGTAGATAATGAACCAGTTATTTTAAAAGAATCGAATGATTTATCGGAAGATTTTTTACAAGAAACACCTAATTTATTGGATTGTGGAAATTGGCCAATTGTTCGATCTAGCAACTTTGTGGACCATTTAATCAAACTTGGTCCTTTTCAAATTACAAAGGAAAAATACCCTGAAGATAGAAATGGTTGACATTTTTCTAGCATTTATTACAATAGAAAGCTTGTGAATGGAGAAACCTTTTGCCGTAGAAGGTTGGTTTATTCAGATTCTAAAAACTCTGTATTTTGTTTTTGCTGTCTACTTTTTGATAATAATTCAAAGTCAAACTTAGTCTCTGATGGTTTCAAGAAATGGAGACATTTAACTGAAACATTGGAAATTCATGAAAACAGTGTCTCTCATATGAAATGTTATCAACAGTAGGTAGAAACTGAAATAAGATTAAAAACTGGAAAAACTATATATAATGAAGAAATTAAAATTATAGAAAAAGACAGTTTGCGATGGCAAAATGTTCTTCTTCGGCTGATGAATATCACTCTTTACCTAGCTGAAAATATGGCTTTTTGAGGGAGTTCGGATAAACTGTTTACGCCTCAAAACGGCAAATTCTTAGGACTAATACAGATGCTTGCAAAATTTGATCCTGTGATGCAAAAGCATTTAGCACTTGCAATAAAAGGTGACTCTTTAAACCATTATTGCGGAAAAAATATTCAAAATGAGTTAATTGATTTAATGTCTCAAAAGGTTAATGATGAAATAATAAACCGAGTCTTGAAAGCCGTTTACTATTCAATCATTGCTGATTGTACACCTGATATTTCTAGAAAAGAACAACTTTCTCTTACTATTCGAACTGTTGACTTGTCATTAGACATTAGAGTGGAAATTAAAGAGTACTTTTTAGGATTCTTTTCTGTTTCTGATTCTACAGGCTTAGGACTTACTGAGGTTTTAATCGAGTTGCTAACTAAGCATGGACTTGAAATCTCTAGCTGCAGAGGTCAAGGGTATGATAATAGATCAAATATGAAATGAAAGATTAATGGTGTACAAAAAAGGATTTTAAATCTTAATCCTTTAGCATTATATGTTCCTTGCGGCAACCATAGCTTAAATTTCGTAATAAGTGACTCTGCACGGTCTTCAGTAAAATCTATAGCTTTTTTCGGTATTCTTCAGAGATTGTTTACTCTATTCTCAGCTTCAGTGAGCCAATGGAAAATTTTAATTGATCATGTTAAAATTTTGCATTTAAAGAAACGCGGTGGGAAGCAAAAATAAGTAGTGTTAAAGCCATTCGTAATCAAGTTAGTGATGTACATGACGCTTTGATAGCATTGTCAGAAATTGAAGGATGTAATCCTGAAACTGCACATGAAGCGATAACTCTAGGAGAGCAATTAAAAGATTTTAGCTTTCTTGTCTCTTTAATTGTCTGGTATGACGTTCTTTTTCAAGTCAATATTGTTAGTAAAACTCTTCAAGAAAAAGACATGGACATCACTCAATGTGCAAAGTTATTGAAAAGCTGTTGTTCATTTTTAGAAAACTATAGAAAATGTGGTTTTAAAGATGCAATTATAAAAGCAAAGGATTTGGCTATAGAATTACAAATGGAGCCTGTTTTTAAACCACTTAAAAGAATAATACGAGTGAAACGCCATTTTGACGAACCAGCCCAAGATGGGATTTATTTATTTTCTCCTGAAAAAAAATTAGAAATCGATTTCTTCAATCCTCCTTTAGACACATCTTTAATTTCAATGAGAGAAAGATTTATACAGTTGGAGAATTATTCCGAAGTTTGGGGTTTTTTGTATAATGTCGATAGTTTGCAAAAAAGAGAAGAAATTCTAAAATCATGTTTAGCTCTTCAAAGTAAACTTACCGTAAATCTAAAATCGGACATTAATGGTATTCTCCTTTGCGATGAACTGATGAGCATTAAACCTTTTCTTTCTGAAATGGTCAATGATAAAATTACTCCTATTATTGTTTTAAACTTAATAAAACAGCACAAAATGCAAGATTTGTATCCAAACACATGGATTGCAATGCGAATTTTGCTAACAATACCTGTCACTGTAGCGAGTGTAGAAAGAAGCTTTTCTAAAATGAAACTAATAAAAACCTATCTGCGGTCAACAATGTCGCAGGATAGACTTTCAAGTTTAGGAACCCTATCGATTGAAAAGAATATTGTTGAAAATCTTGATTTTTCAACCCTAATCAAAGATTTTGGTGATAAGAAGGCTCGTAAGATTAATTTAAAAAATTAAATGTATTTTGTGTAAAACATAAGCAAAAAATGTTTCTTTGTACGTAGCGTTTTATTGCAAAGTATTATTTTTGAATTCAATTAGTTATTATTTTCCATGTAATTTACCAGCACGTTTATAAAATTTTCAGGGGCGGCAGGACAAATTTCGCACGAGGGCGGCAAAAAGGCTAAAGCCGGCACTGGTTCAAATAACACATAAAACGCAATATATCTTACGCGCATGCGTGAAATTCTACAATGCTGCTGTGTAGCACGGAAAGGCTAATTAGGATGATTACAGATAATTTCTGGCATTTATGAGGGTAGAATTTAAGGTTTAACAAAATTGTCAAGTTACCCTTGATGCTAACCAGCCCCTTCCTCCCCTATGCCATCATAGGAGCTGTAGTTGCCTATGATGACATACTTGTGCTTTTTTTTTAAATAAAAATAATTAATAAAAAAATAAAACTGATAAAAACTCCTAGGGTTATTGTTGTTCTATATGTAACAAAGAATGTATCCATATCAAAACTTTTGTTCTTGGTCTTCAGGATACTGAATAATAAAGCTTTAAAGTTAAGTATGCCAGCATAGGCACCTATCCCCTACTTATTTCCAGTCTTTTTATGCCCAGTTATATTCAAAAAACCCAAGCGCTTTTATTATTTTCTTAGTAAGTTAGTAAATATAGAGGATATGTTTTGAAGGAACACTGTTCCAAATGCTACAGATGCTTCTCACATTAAAAGTATAAAATGTTGTGAAAAAAAAAATTGTTTACAAAACAAATGGTTTAAATATCTCGCCAGTTTATTTTATTGTTAAACTTTTGGTTACAAGATGCTCTGATATAAATATTTTTATACCATTTTTTAAAATGGGTGAAGCCTTGACTCAAGGTTTTGTAGCTTTAACGTACATTTTTTAACTAGTTTTCACTAACTATATATATTATAAAAACGATAACATGCTTTTTATAACCGTAAGTATGTTTACTTAAATGCAACTGTTTCTGTGCTTATTGTTGTAACATTCTTATAACATTTAACTATAACATTCTTATTATATTCAACAGATTAATACTATTAATAATAGTTTTGCCACAGATTTAATTTAATTTGTTTGTTACAGTAATCAATACAACATCTTGATTGCATTGATGAAGGGAAGCACATCAGACTTTCCTATGCTGACAATGGACGGCTGCAGCCGATGTAGCATTTTAAACGTGTTTTTTAAAAAAGTGCACAGTGGTGCATCAACTAATTCTGAGCTAATTTGTTCCATCAGCTAGTAACTCGGTTTGTAAAGAAGTGCTGACGTTCTGAATTTCTTTTGATCAGTTGTGGTTTTAAACATCGGCTGTTTTTTCTCAGATTATATTGTGAATTTCATAAAAAAAGGCTGGGCTTGTGGTATGTAAAATTTAACTTCTTGTAACTAATGAGCAATTTTGTATTGCAGTATAAGGTCACTGCGATTTCTGCGTTCTTCCAGCGTGGTTAGATCTAGTAGTTGTAGTCGTTTCTCGTAATTAAAATGTTTAATCGACGATATAACTTTTGTTGCACGTTTTTGCACACGTTCGAGAACGATGATTTCCAATTTAAGATGTGGAGACCAGGCTTGTACACAATACTCTAGATGCGGTCGAACGTATAGCTGGTACAATTTCTTCCAAAGCTGAAGGCTACGGCATCGAAATGTCTTTTTTAGGCGACCAAGCATTCAATTTCCGGCCGAAGCTGCTGCTTCTACTTGTGCTTTCACTTTGCGGCAACCAACGTGCATCACTTTGCACTTCTCAATGTTAAAGTGCATAAGCCATTTATGTGACCAACTTACAGCGTTTTCAATGTCCGTTTGCAGTGTTTTATAATCAGAGGATGATTGATTATTATTTATAATTCCTATGATCTTGCTATCATCGGCGTATAACTTAGTATAATTGCTAACGCCATCTGGATAGTCATTGACAAAAAGCACAAATAGCAGTGGTACAAGTACTTAATCTTGAGGGACTCCACTAGTAACTCTTTTCCACTCGGAAGTTTGTTCCCCAATAACTACACGTTGTTTTCTTTCACTTAGCCAAGCAGAGATCCAGTGGAATAGCTGGCCTCTAATGCCGTAGGCCTGAATCTTGTGAAGGAGTCTTTTGTGTAGTACTTTTTCAAAAGCTTTGGCAAAGAACTGTAAATATTATGTCAACAATGTGTCCACGGTAAGTTGCCTCCGTGAGAATGTCACGGGATTCAATTAAATTTGTGAGACAACCTCTGTGATTAACAAATCCATGCTGAGATTTTGAAATTAGATTGTGTAGTGTACAGTGTTTCAAAATCCTCTCATTTATAATTCTCTCCATTACCTTGCACGGTACAGAGGTAAGAGATACCGGCCTATAATTACAATATATATCTAATCAATTTCTATTTTCATTTTCAATAAATGCAAACAATTAAAATAATGCATTTTTATATCTTAAAAATTGTTTTTTATGAAGATGAACTCCAAATTTAAGCTTCAATTAAAGAGGATCTAATAAGTTGATTTTATTGTCAGTAGACCATCTTATTGAATATTTGCTATAAATGTTTAATAAATAAATTTAACATCTATTTTATGTACTTTTTATGATCTTTGACCTCTAAAATGTTAAATGTTTTTAAAAAGTGTTCTAAAATAAATACTATGTAAAAACCACTAAATAAAAAATTTAAACGCTTGAGTAAATTTTATTAGTGTATGCTTCAAAAAAAGTTCTTGATATTCATAAAAAACAAAGATGTAATAAATTAGCTTCTTGAGAATCCTATAGATGGGAAGACTGTTCTTGAGGATCCTATAGATGGCAAGACTGTTCAAATTGTTTTTTTACTTATTATTTTACTTATTTTATATAGTAAGAAAGTATAAAATAAGAAAGTATTTCAAAAATAACATAATATAATAATAACATGCTATTTTTGAATATATCACTATCTTATTATATTGTTAATGCAGTAATAATTCCAATAATGCAACTAGTGACAAAAATATAAAGGAAAGAATCTTAAAAATAAAATACTTTTACATTGACGCCTATTAAGAATAGGAAAGAATGTTGAAAAGGAGAGCTAACCTTTAAACCTTTAATAACGAAACGAAATATAAAAATTACAAGAAATATTTCTAAAAATTAAAAAAGCAATCAAAAAAAAATTTCTATTCGAGTTTACTGTATAAAGCGTTAGGAAATCCTAAAAAGGCTATAATAAATGAAATAATTGGTAAAAAAAAACTAAATTTAACAACATTCCCAAACGACTTCAAACAGAGGATAATGTTGAGATTTTTGATAAGAAAAAAATTGCTGGGAAACTTAATTTTTTTATAAACATTGGGAACAAATTAGCCAGTGAAATCTCTCCAAGTAACAAATCATTTAAGTTTTTTTTTGAAAAAATCTGTTTCTGTTATGGAAGATTCAGAACTTTCTATTGATGAGCTTCGTTTAGCTTTTAACACAATTCAAACGAATAAAAGCGCTGGTCTTGATGATGTTGGTTCAAATGTTGTGAAAGCAGTCTATGATATTATAGAGTCACCACTTTTCGTTATATTTAATCTTTCTTTAAAAAATGGAGTCTTTCCTGATCAATTAAAATTTGCGAAAATAATTCCAATTCATAAAAATGGTGATGATTCAATAGAAACCAACTACAGGCCTATCTCAATACTTTCCTGTTTTTCAAAGCTTCTTGAGCGTGTAATGTACAATAGATTATACAATTATCTTGAAAAAAATAATATTTTATACCATAAACAATTTGGATTTAGAAAAAACCATTGCACTGAGCATGCGATAGTTGATTTGACTAACACTATTTTGAAAGGCTTTGATGACAACAACTATACACTGGGAGTTTTTGTAGATCTATCGAAGGCCTTTGACACTGTAGATCATGAAATCCTTCTATATAAATTGCAAAACTACGGAATTTTGAATCAGAATTTAAAATGGCTTTAGTCTTATCTTCAGAATCGTAAACAATGTATTACGTATGACTTAACAAGTACACAATTAGAAAGTATTAGTTATGGTGTCCCCCAAGGCTCAATTCTTGGTCCTCTGCTATTTCTCATATATATAAATGATATCTATTTATCCTCCGAGTTACTAAATTTCATTCTTTTTGCGGATGATACCAATATTTTCTTTTCTGGTAATAATTTAAAGTACATTTTTTTTACTGTTAACACTGAACTAGTAAATCTCAACGACTGGTTTAAAGCTAATAGACTCTCTTTAAATAATGATAAAACGAAATACATTTTGTTCACAAAACCCTCAAAAACTGATAACTTACCCCTTAAACTTCCAGATTTATTTATAAACAACATTAAAATAAAAAATGTTCATTCAATGAAAATTTTAGGTATATTATTTGATGAACATTTAAATTGGAAAAATCATATTAAATTATTAGAAAACAAAATCTCTTTAACCTTGGGGATCATTTTCAAAATGAAGCACCTTTTGAATAATATGTGCCTCAAAAATTTATATTTTTCATTTATACATAGCTATATTAGTTATTGTAATATAGCTTGGGCAAGTAATCACTCGTCTTTATTAAAAAAAATTTATAGCAAACAAAAACAAGCGACTCGGTTAATTTTTAATGCAGACAGATATGGACACGCCAAGCCTTTACTAAAAGAAATTAAAGCTCTGAATGTATTCGAACTAAACATTTATCAAAATTTATTGTTTATGTTTAAACTTCACAATAACATGCTTCCATCATATTTTCAGCCACATTTCTCTTTAATTAATCACAGATACTTAACAAGATATTCTATTGACAATTTTTACATACCATCAACAACTCTTAAAAAATCGGACTATTCTATTACTTGTCGGGGTCCATGTCTGTGGAACTCAATCCTGAATAATGACATAAAATCTATAGCCTCAATTAAAGCATTTAAAAAAACTGTGAAACAACATTTGTTAAATCTAACCAATAAAAATATTTTTTTGTACTTTTAAGTCGTATTTTTATGTATTTACTAATACGAATATGTATGTTTAACTCAAAAATATGTAATTTTATAATAAACTAATTTTATAATTATAGATTTTACGAACTTAATCATTTAAATAAAGTTAACTATTTTACTATCAAAGGGGCAAGATGATAAGATGTATTGTCTTCTGCTTGCTCCAGTCAGAATTTAAAAAATATATTTTATTTTATTTTTATTTTACAAGTACATTGTAAGATTTTCTTTCTATTTTGTTCATTGACGAAATATATATATATATTGATTGATTGATTGAAAACCTTAGGCAGCATTACAACTTACATATGAGGTACAAAGTCCTATGGCTTATATTTTACCCGTAAAAACTAAACTAGGTAAACGCCAAAAAAAAGTGTTCAACCTTTCCATTTAAGATGCTCAGATAAACAAAAAAAACTGTCTGGTAGCGTCTACATGACATAACTATTGGGCGACTTTTTGATGCCGACTTATTAAATAGTTGCAATTATTACGTAATTTTAGAAATTTTATCTACACGTATATAAAATTCTATATTCATCCCTTCAAAAGTTTAATAACTTTTAATTAAGCATTTGTAATTTAAATGGTTCTCTAAATAGTTTACTAATAATATCTTTTTTGCTCTAATTGTAAATTAGTCTATTCAAAATATTTATTTATTTTTATTTTTTTTTTTTGGGGGAAGGGGAGGGGTAATAGAATGTTGACGTAATTTTTTATGGGTATCTGAAATTTTTTCAAGGTGGAGGGGAGACAAAAATTGTCAGAAAATTGTTGATGTAATTAATGGACAACCCCAAACAGGGAAATGAAGGTTGGTGATGATATTTGGAAAGATCAGAAAAGACGGCGATTAGACAGAGGTATGGTCTGTCTCTGGAAGACAAAAAAAAGGCAATATTCACAGTGAAATTTCAACATTGATTAGTTTATATATTAAAAAAATATAATGAAAAATATGTAAATGGTTGCAAATTTTTTTAATCTTTCTCTAAAAATTTTAACGGAATTTTTTTTTTAAATAAAATAAAATAAAGAAATAGTTTGAATAGTTCATTTTGACAGATAAAATCTAAGAACAGACTTTTGTTTATCCTTTTTTATTTTCTTTAAAATTTGTAAACTTTTCCTTACTATTTGTAAAAATATATGTGATCTAAAGAATTGAACTACTAATTTCAGAACTTTTTGTAGAATGTATACTAGGATGTTGTTGTTATCCAATACATGGGAAACCACGATTTTACCCTACGGTAAAATCGTGGTTTCTCATGTATTGGATAACAACAACATCCTTGTATACATTCTACAAATAGTTCTGAAATAAGTAGTTCAATTTTTAAGATCACATATATTTCTACAAATAGTAAGGAAAAGTTTACAAATTTTAAAGAAAATAAAAAAGGATAAACAAAAGTCTGTTCTTAGATTTGAATGTAATGCCTTTTAAACGTATTTTAAACGTCTTTTTAACGTTCTTTACGTAAGAATATTTAAAAGACGTTTATACTCCAGTCAAATAAGATTATTTTCGGTAAAAAAAATTTATAAAGCTGAAACTTTGCCTAGTTATTCCCTAAGGTATATATATCACGTAAAAAAATGCCCCACGATTTCCAATAGAAGAACCCCTTTTTTCGGGCCCAGTTTCTAAATGACGAATGCCCAAAATGATCAAAAAAATATATTTTTGAAAATTGACTTATTATATACCATTTTATCGTATTTTTAATGCTGAACAACTTTTTGAAAGACACTAAGGTTTTATAATGAAAGGACGACTAGTTATTTAATAACAAATAATACATTATTTATTATTAAGTAACACATAAATAATACATTAGGCAATTTTTTTTTGAAAGTTTTAATAAAAACCTTCATTAAAATGGTCATTTGTCACATTTAAATAAATCTAAATTAAATTGTTTTTTTTTTTAAATTATATTTCTGGATTTAGAAATCAGGGAAACATAATATGTTCCTATCGTCATCTTCATAATTTTCCATTTTGTTTTCTTCTTCAATTTCATTGCCCTACAGAAAATAGATAAGTAAATATACAACTGATATTTTTTAAAAATATTTATATGTTGTAGTTAGAAATGTTGTAGTTAGAAATAAAAAATATCTAAGTTTAAATTATATAGATAAAGTTTTGTAAAATCTTTTCAAGAAGTTTGAAAAAATACTTTAATTTTAAAACAAACCTTGCAATTATATCTAATGACCTTTTTTAGTGCTTCTGGTGCTATGTCTTTATCGTTCATTATAGGTGTGATTATTCCGTCGTGTTGCTTCTAGCCCCATTCAGTTGCATCTAGTTCAATGTCATTATTAGTGTCCATAACATTATTTGAAAATGCGCGAGCAGGTCATGGAAGTAAGCAGCTTTATTAGTAGGTGGAAGTTTCTCTGAAGTTTTTCTTTTTTTCACATTTGATTTGAAAAAAAGTTTATGAAATTAGCTTTGTTTGCAATATTACTTAGAAAACAATCCTGAGTAAACGGCACAAGTTTATCTTGGTTAATTACTACATTGTAGCTTTTTGAAATAGAATTTCTGCGTTGATGCTTGTGACTGTTTGTGTCTTCATCTTGGTAGTCGTCAAAAATAACCGTGACAAATCCCTGGTAATTTTTTTTTATAAAACTTGAACATACATCTGTTATAACATTGAATTTCATTCCTTTAAACCATCTAACATTATGCAGCAATGCACCGCCATCTAAAACATAGTGGTTTTGAGTCTTGATATCTTCATTTTTAACAGCATCTTCGTCGCACATTATTACTTTGCAAAGAGATGTTTTATCTGGCTTTTTCATCATGCCTTGTTTTAAAAATGACATAGGTTCATAAGTTAATTCATATTCAAATTTAGATTATAAATTATCTTTACCTGATGCGACAGTTATTAGCCGGTTAAACATTATGCTTGGTTCTCCTATTGGTTCTTTACTAATTTTTACCTTTGCATGCAGCAACGAGTCTAATGTTATAAATTGATTTTTTCTTTTAATTTTTGCGCCTTCAAAAAATACGTTATCCAACCCATTCTGAATACTTTTACTACCTTCTTTAGCAAACTCACAGTTTACACCATCTTTATAAGTAAATGATACCATATCAGTCGACAGCGAGTGAAGATTTTTGTCAGGAATACAGAATAGGTTTAGATCAACTAACCATTCATAAAACATTTTACAATCTTCGTAATCTTGTTTTGATCTCGACTTTCCGATTTCTTTATGTTGCTCACTTAAGTTTAACGATACACCTGTTAGTCGAATCATAGCATCATGTATTGAAGTTATCTGTAAAAGGCTTTATGCCCACATGTGACGAACAGATTCTGGCATTCCACGGTAATCAGCACTTTTTAGCGCATGCGTCATTTTATAATAGGGGCCAAAAACAGTAGTTTTTTACGTTTTACTTCTGGATTATTAAAAGACATAGGAATTGAACTACTTATTTCAGAACTTTTTGTAGAATGTATACTAGGATGTTGTTGTTATCAGTTTTTTTCCACAAACAGTAGTTTTTTGAGTTTTACTCCTGGACTATTAAAGGACATTTTATAATACATTCTAGTTTTTAAAAGGTTTTAATCAGTTTATTACAGTTATTTTCTAACATTTCTTTATTTTGTTAACATGAGTAGAGATTGTGATATTTTTTTGAAGACATGCTTTCTATGTTCTCGAACAACCATTAATATATTCTGCCGTTGATCTTTATTGTGGGATGTATCAACATATTTTCGGATAAGACCAATATTTCTTTTTGTACAAACATTTGTGACTCTTAACCCATATACAAAGCTACAAATGTCTTTAAAAGATGCAAGTTCCAGCCTCCTTAGTCTGATACCACTCTATGGCAACACTAGTGGTATCAGTAATAATAATCAGAAGTCAGCTCTACTCGGTAATTAAGTATTCAAGTTTAATAGACTCTGAGATGCTATCCTCCTAGGAGCCTCTAAACTTAAGATTTTTATGTTAGCTATAAGGAATTTAAGTAACTTCCCTATGACAGACATTTTGGTAGACCTGTCAAAATCCGGATCAGCCAACGTCAAAGTAACACACTTTGGGGTAAGATACCAATTACGGTTTTAAAGACTAAATAAAGCACTACCAATATCATAATCCCAATCTTTTTGGATGATTTTACCAGCTTTGTATGTCTCAAGGTTAGTTACTACTGCATGTTCAGTTTTGTAGGATTTGAGAAATGAAGGAGCAATGTATTGGGTAACAATAAAGTTAGCCTCAGTGACTAGAATCTTCTGATCATCACTCAGGAAGTTAATAATTGAAGACGTAATATCCAGAAGTCTCAACTAGATGCTGTCACCCATAAACTCGGCACTATAGTTAGCACCTGGTTGTTTCAAACTAAACTTTTCAAACTTGGGTGAATTGACACTCATATAGAATGCAAGGTATTCTACCAAGTGATTATAATCATACCTAGGCAAACATTATGCTCAAGAGAATAAGCAATGAATTTCTTAGATTTGAGATATAAACCATGAAGATCACTTACAATAACCAGCTCACTTTCAGAAAACTTCTTTAATTTCTTCTTAGTTTCTGCTTTACTAACAATTGGGTAATAAGTATTCATCCAAGTGTGCTTTAAATCTTTATACATCTGTTTAGAAGGTCCTACAGCTTGTTCTTTAAAAATAGCTTTGATGCTCCATTTAATATGGATCTCTGCAATATGAATTTTGTCACAAGAGCCAGAGAATTTTTTGTCCCAAAACTCTGACTAAAGTTACAATTGCTCTTGATTTCTTTCCTGTGTTTAAAACTGTTGTGTCAGTACACACAAAAAGTATATTCTCTGATATTTCAAAATATTCTATCAGATTTTGGAATAAAATAGCTATATCATTTGCTTTTCCATTGTTCAGCTGAACAACCCCAAGAAGTACTTTTAAAAGATACTAAAAAACATTATACCAGATTTTCTTTTACATTTTTTGAAAGGTTCATCTTCTTCAATGATATTGTCTTGATCTTTATTGTTTTTCCTGGATCAATTTAATATATAAAAATGTTCAAAGATTTGACAAATCTTAATCAGTTTTAGCTTAATTTTTCTTACCCTGGCCTTTAACTTTTCATCAATGCAAGCACTGATAAATACTTTTCTGTCTTGTTTTTAATCTTAAATAATTTCAAGATCTTTTTTTATTGTAGCAATGCCTCTTGGAATAGAAGTATCCTAACGCATGGAGTTCTAAAGCTGTTTAGAACTGATGTCAAACAGTTTATCAGTCGTTATCAGGAACTTTTCTTGTTGTTTGTGAGATGCATTCGGTTTCATTTTATGTGTTTCCTCATTACAAACAGCTTTATATTACTTGTAAAATTTCAGAAATTTGTTTAGTATTCTTACTTCTAAAATAATATAGTTCTGAAAACCAGAAGAGGCACAAATATTTACGATATTTTGGAGCAAACAGTATTTTTCTGTCACAACAAGACCTATTAGTTCCTTCACATTTTACCTCCATCTCCAGAAGATGTCTTATGAACACATGCAAAATAATTCTTAATTGGCCTAAACCTTTTAACTCTGGGGGAAATAATGTAAATAAAGTATCTAATAATTGTAAATAAGTAAATAAGTTTCTTGACCATTGTAAATAATATCTTGACCATTATTTGGCATATTCCTGAGAGCTCAGTGGCTTTACAGCTCTTTTTTAGCTTTTGCTCTTCCCGTTTTTCTAAAATATTCAAATATTTAAACAAATAACAGACAGTAGTAGCGGTGAGGTGGTGGGGTCCTGGTGGTTATAAAAAGAATGGTAGGGATAGAAGCTTGGTGTGCATTTTTAATATGATTTTAAATAAAAATAAACAAGTTCATTTTTATTGCGCATTAGCAGAATTACTTAACTAATTAAATCCACTATTTTCTATATTGTGCACGTTTGAACTCAAATGTTTTCTATTGAAATTCGTTTAATAAACTGATTAATAATATAAAATATTTTATATAATTGTTCCAGCAATACAATGATTTTTTGTAAAATATGTCTTTGTGTCTATAAAAAAGTTTGTTTTAGTTCAACTATCAACACTTTTTTTGTGTGACTTAAAGTTTTTAAACTGTGTTAAAAGTTTTTACACTGTGCACATTTTCAAAGTGTATGTTTATTCACGAGTTTTGTTATGTGTCCATAACAAAATTTGTGGTTGATATAAATCAACTATTGTACCTTTAACAAAAACTTATCATTATTTGTCATAATCGCAGCCGTGGCGCAGTGGTTAGAATTCTGGCTCAGAACCAAAATGTCCGTCGTTCGACGCCGGCTCTAGCCCAATAGGGACGAAAGGAGGTGTGAACTCTCTTGTTAAAAGCTATTCTGCGGTTTTCATATATAACAACTAAAATAAATATAACAAAAGTTGTTAAATTTAAGTTGGTAAAGTGTTGGAGTTTGACGCTGTCTGGTGTTAAATAAAAATGCTGGGTTAACGAAGAAGCCTGGAATAAAAATAGTTTAGCTGACTGGGATGGTTTTTAAATTGTTTGAGCTATTTATAATTTTAATTGCTCAATTTTTTTAATATCAAGTAATAAGAAACCTGCTTTTTTGAAATCCAGTGATTATTTGTGTTTGTGTAAACTATGCGACACAGAAGTTAAAAAGTTTTACTTGTAGTTAAATAAAATTTCTTTTATTAAGTTTCGTCATCAAAATTTACTTTTTTACTTTTTTTTGCATGCTATATGTTTTTTTTATAGTACTCCTCGATCTGATTTCAAATATGCAATCCTTTTTCTTCTGTCACGTCAGGTTTTCATGATATTAGGGTTTAAATCCCAAATATTTGGGGTAAGTTCCCTAATATTGTCGAAAAAACTTCTTTAAAGTATGTCATTAAAAAATAATGTTTGTTTTTAATAAAAATGAATATTTTTTATTTTATTGGTTAAAAATATTTTTTTAGATTATTTTAATTCTCTACAAAGAAGAAGCCCTAAAAGACAAAATATTGCCTGCTATTTTGACGCTTAAGATATGACTACATTATTTTGTAAAACTTGATACCATTCTTGTCCCGGTGTACCGTTTGGTAGAAATAAATGACTTTGTAGTTCACAAATATCTTCCAATTGTTTTTTGCTTATAACAACAGAGCTAGCAATTTGTTTTTGAAAAACTTTAAAAAAAAATTTTTTAATTCGTTTTCATACTTTGAGTTGAACCTTATATAACTAACCTTGAGTTGAACCTTATATAACTAACCTTGAGTTGAACCTTATATAACTAACCTTCCCAGTGGACACGGACGTAAATAAGACGTTTTTTAAACGTCTTATACACGTTTTGGACGTCTTTTGAACGTCTTTTGAACGTTTTGGACGTCTATTGAACGTTCAAAAGACGTCTTTTTTTGGTCCGGTGCCCACTGGGTTGAGTTAAATCACCCAAGCACCGAAGAGAAAGCGGCGAAATTTACAGGAAAATCATTATATTGGCAACTCGAGATTCGATCGCATTTAATTTTAGTAATCTAAAACTACTATTATTTCACTTAAAAATTTTATGTCTTTTATTATTATCTAAGAAAGAAAAAAAAAAGTTACAAAATTTTATGTACTTATTTATACTTATTGCAAAATAAGCCAAATTAAAAATTGTCAAGAAAACTCTACTAAGATGTATCGAATACACTAATAGGGGTCATTAACCAATGAATATTGAGCTGCAATTACGCAACTACGCAATTAAAAAGTTCTCTTGCTCAAATAGCGTTATAACGAAGTTTTATTGTGGTAAGCGAAGTTTTATTGTGGTAATTCATTTTTAAAAATATTTGCGTTTACAGAGATTTACTTAATTTTTTGATTACTACTTACTGCTGATTACTGCAAAATGTCTGAACATGTTAATCTCATCAAAAAAAAACCATCTGGGTCAGAATATAAAAAACGGAAGGCAGAAAAAGAAAAAGAATTTCTAATGAAGTGTAACTTTTTTTGCCTTTCTATCGGTAAATTCTTTTATTAGTTTATCAAATTTGTTTATTAAAACAAAAAAGTTTATGAATATAAATAAATATATCACAACAAAAAGTCAAGACCTGAATGTCTCATCTACATCTGGAGTAGCAACGAATGCATCAGTAGATCAGACCGCTATTGAAGATATTGTGGACAAAGTTTCCCGAAGTGAGGAGATAAGTTGTGCTACATTTACAATATCTACTCGTGATGTCTCCGTTTGCGATGTGCAAAAAAATACAAATTCCAGATTATTTTAGCACTGTTGTTTCAAATAGTGCGGCCGCGGCGCAGTGGTTAGAACGTTTGCTTTATAGGCAGAATATCCAGGTTCGAAACGAGGTTTGGACATATTTTGCGTCACGGTAAAAAAAGGAGGCGTGAACTTCCTGATTAAATGTACTTCTGCGGTGACAAGACTGTTAGGATTTCTTGGGGCACGTAAATATCAAATAAAAAATAAATTTAAAAATACATATATATCGGATCCAGCCATGTGGCCACTAGGAAAATATAATATCTAACTTGCAAGTGCAAACTCACATTGATCCAAAAAATGATACAGGCCGGTCATTTCACAAAAAAACTTGCAAACAACGAAACAATTTACCGTCATTGAATAATATACTCCGTCTTTTAGGATCGAGTGTATTGTTTTTGTCGCCGGCCATTTTATAGTAGATCAACGTCGAGTTTAGTATTTAAAGGATGTAACAACTGGAAACAGTTGTCTGAAATGTTAAAATTTTTGAGTATAGCCCTTCTTATAAGAAATTTTATCTTTCATGGATTGACACTACGATTAAAAACAGGAAAAACAATAGACTACCAAGAGCAACATTTGATTAGAAAAGTAACTACGGGGTTGAATAATATTTTGTTCAGGTTGATGTATATTACACTTTATTTAGTTGAAAACAGTATGGCGCTCAGAGGTACTTCCAACAAACTGTATTGGCCGGATAATATAAAGTTCTTAAGCTTAGTACAACTATTAGCCAAATTTGATCCAGTTTTGCAGGAGCACTTGCGGTTAGCTATGAAGGGTGATGTTTCAGACCACAAAGGCGGAAAAGATATACAAAATGAATTAATAGAGCTGATAGGTAAAAAAGTGTAGTCAGAAATTATATCGCGCGCAAAGAAATCAAAGTATTATTCAATTATAGCTGACTGTACTCCGGACATTACTCATTTAGAGCAACTTTCACTAACAATACGATTTGTTAATTTATTGTCAGATGACTTTAAAATATCAGTGAAAGAACATTTTATAGAATTTTTAACTGTCAAAGAGTCGACTGGTGAAAAACTCACTAAAGTCATTACAGATGTTTTAAAGAAAGACAGACTCTAATTGAACGATTGTAGGGGTTAGGGTTATAACAAGGGGAAAACATGAAAGGAAAACATATTGGGGTACACAGCAGAATTTCGGACATAAATCCCTTAGCTGTTTATGTACCGTGTGCCTTTCATAGCTACAATCTCGTGCTATGTGATGGCGCTAAGTCGTCTTTAAAGTCAGTCACTTTACTAGGAGTGCTTTAGAGGTTGTTAACTTATTTTCAGCTTCTGTTTATCGATGGAAAATTTTAACCGATCATTTGGGATTATATACCATTAAAAAGCTCAGTGACACACGTTGGAAAGCAATAATAAGTAGTGTTAAAATAGTCCGTCATCAAAATAGTGCCATCTATAATGCATTAAATACTTTGACTACTGAAAATCAAGTCTCTCACGAGGCTACTACTGTAGCTGAACAGTTAAAAGATTTCACTTTTTTTGGTTGTTTGGTATGACTTTTTCAAGTGTCGTTAATAAATCTTTACAATCAACAAACACGGCTCTTGGTACAAAAATGTTGAAAAAATGCTGTACTTTCTTTTAACGGCGAAAGAATTGACCGAAGAACTAGAAATAAAACCTGTGTTTAAAGCAACATTAAGAGTTTAATTTATAAGTGTCAAACTGTAGAAACTGTCCGCAATGAGCCTATAACTTCCTCAGAAAATAAATTTCAAAAAAAGTTGAATTTTTTAACTGTCTTTTGGGCTCTACATTAGGCTCATTAAATAAAAGATTTGATTAGTTAAATAAGTATTTAGAATCATGGTCTTTTTTGCACAATATAAAACAGATTCCGGAAATACCTGACCTTGCCGAAATTTGTGGTAATCTCCAGTTGAAATTAACTGTGGAATCTAAGTCAGATATAGACGGTAGTATGTGGTGCGATGATCTCTGAAGTCTGAAAGCTTTTTTATATGATAAGAATGTGGTTACTCCTGTTTTTGTTTTAAGTTTCATTGAAGATCGCAACTTACAAGAGCTATATCTAAATGTGTGGGTAACATGCAAATATTATTGAATATACCTGTAACGGTTGCTAGTGGGGAGAGGAATTTTTAAAAGCTTAAGTTAATAAAAACCAATCTGATCTGATATCGATCACAAATAATACCGAATATGTATTATAACTTATATTTTTAAGATCTTAACCGTTTTTACATTAACTATATTACTTATATTTTTTATATTTTTGTATCTGAAAAACAACAATAACAAAACTTATTTATACAAAAATTTCGTTCAATAAGAAAAAAACACTATTGTTTAAATAGTCGCCATATAATCGTTATTTAATTCGTTATAGCTATATTGGCGCTATTTACTGGTTATATCTATCGTTGTATTGGAATGTTGTTTTTCTTTTACGCTAATTCAATTTTCTTCCAATCACTATCTAAATCTACAATATCTCTTTCTAAGTTGACAAACTTAGCAACTTTGTCAATCAAAAAAGAAATTGCTGAAAAAATCAATTTTGATAAACTAATAAAAGAATTTACCGATAGAAAGACAAGAAAAGTTACATTTCGTTAGTTTTTCTTTTTAATAAATAGTTATTTATTTTACTATTTATATAATTATACCCTTTGTCTTTTTTTTTGTATGAGGTTGTATTGAGTAAGAGGCGTCGTAGAAATCTCGCCCAGGGTGCTGGTATTGCTAAAACAGCCACTGTATATATATATATATATATATATATATATATATATATATATATATATATATATATATATATATATATATATATATATATATATATATATATATATATATATATATATATATATATATATATATATATATATATATATATATATATATATATATATATACAGCTGCGAAAAATAAAATAGCACCATCACCAAAAATTGGTTGAAATTAGAATTTTCAACAATTTTTGGTAGTTTGAAAATCTTTTAAATACATATTTAAAAAGTAAAATGGCTTATATATTTTATAAAAAACAAAATATACAAGTTTTAATATATAATATTTATTTATTAAACAAAAATTCAAAAATATCAAATAAAACGCGAAAAAAAAAATAGCACCACAGCTTAAATGTGTACTTTAAAATAAGGAAATATTATTAGATCAATTGTTTTAAACATTTTACAATAAATATAAGTTATTTCTAAACATATTAGTATTTTGTAGCGTGACCTTTATTGGCAATGACGGCTACACAACGTCTTGGCATCGAGTTAACGAAGTCCTGACATCGCTTCAGCGGAATTTTGCTCATGTCTCCTTAACTACGTTCCAAAGTGTCTCCTTCGTGGTGGGTTTAACAGCAGCAACCACCTTTTTTACGTTAGCCCACAAACTCTCGATTGGGTTAAGATCTGGCAACTGTTCTGGCCACTCCATAACGTTCACTTTATGCTCCTCAAATCAATTCTTCGCCTTCTTGCTAGTGTGCTTTGGATCATTACCCTGTTGGAACACCGAGGATAAAGGTATTTCATAGTCTGCATACGGCAACATCACTTTATCCAATATATCAACATAAACGTGTTGGTCCATAATAGTAGTAATGTAATGAATGGTCCCTACTTCGTAATAAGAAAAGCATGCCCATATCATTATACTACAACCTCCATGTTTAATAGTTTTTATGGTATATTTTGGATTGTATTCTGCATTCGGCGGTCTTCTGACATACGCCTGAGAGCCTTTTCCACCATAAAGTACAATCTTATTTTCGTCTGTCCATAAAATATTCCTCCATTTTTCGAGAGTTCAATTTGAGTGTTTTTTAACAAACGCAATACGCTTACAACATGTCTGGCACTTAGAAGTGGCACTTTTCTGGGGCTACAGGTTTTTTTTCCATTACCTTGCAGACAATTCCGAACTGTTTGTACTGTTGTATCGATGTTAAAGTCCTTTTTCAGCTCGGTAGCTGTTTTAAAAGATTTCTTTTTAGCCTGTCGGACTAAGCGATGCCAGCAATGTTGAAATAGAACGATTTCGACCACGTGTTTCAGGCTTTTCTTGAAATTATATGTCATTTCTTATCATTTTATTGAAACACTCAACCCAATTTCTCTATAAGATATCCCTGCTGATATCAACTTTTGAATCAGTTCTCGTTTTTCTGCACTACAACGCTTTCCGCGTCCAATTTTTATACGTAAATGTATCCTACTAATACGCACTGGCATAAAACGATTAAAACAGAAAGAAAAAAAACACCAATGCTTGCTCTTTTCACAATTATTTTACCTTTATCAGAATATTTTAAAACAAAAGAGTGTGTGGTGCTATTTTATTTTTCGGTCAGAATTGGCATTTTTGATTAAAATTGAGCAACACCAAGCAGTTTTTTTCCCAAAATAATTATTTTTAGAAAATAAACATGTTAGCTAATATTTTAAACAGCAAAGCTATAAAAAAAAAATTATTTTGCATGGTGTTTTCAAAAAGGAAAAGGAAAATACGCTTAATGGTGCTATTTTATTTTTCGCAACTGTATATATATGTAAACAAAAATACTTAATGTTTAGGTAATGCAGTGGTATCTTTACTAAAACTAGTGAAACGTTGTTAACCATTTAGAATTTTTCGCATATATTAACAACTTTTTGAAAAAATGCAAAAAAAAAGCCATAATACCATTTTATACCATGAGCCATAATACCATTTAATACCATATATTCTGCCAAAATGACATTTTACAATGCTATCTAGGGATCCTTATTCTTAATATTGTGTAAATGTGGAGGTCTGTGGAAATCATTTTGACAGAACAGCCCTGGAAAAAAATTTACAAAAGATTTCTTAAAGATAATACAGACAGATAATTTATTAATAACATAGGCTTGCAGATCGTAAATATTTAAATTACAAATCGTATCAAGAAAAAAAAAGAATTAAGTAAAACTTACAAAAAATTTCTTTTCAATAATAGCAATATTGGCTTGCAGATCGTAAATATTTGAAATAAAAATCATACAAACCGATCATTAAAAATCAAACATTACAAATCATTTAAACCGTTATAAATAATATATAAAAAGAATTTCAAAAGGTTTTAAAAGTACATTTGTATATTGTCAATTTCAAAAACTACTTCTTTAAATTTTTTTTAAAAGATAGAGCGGCGCATATCGGGAAAGTTATGCCAGAAGCCTTTATATCTCAGCTAAAATTATTTTTTTATCAAAATTATTTTTTGATAAAACATTTTAAATTATTGTGCTTTATTATTGAAAAAAAAATTGATTTTAGAAATACCGAAACGCATCAGTAAGTTTTCGAAAAACAAAATTAGAGCATTTTCTAAAGCGATACAACGACAAAAGATTTATCTTGAACTATTGCAAATTTGCTTTATTTATAAAAAAAAATTATATTTTTCAGACAGTATTTTTTATCCTCTTTTAAAATCTGGGTTTAAAACATATTTGATTTAAACTTTTTGAATAGTATTAATTTCAGTAAAATAATTTTTGTGGGGCATATCGGGACAACAAGTTATTTATATTTTTGTGGTGGGTGTAAGGGCGTGTAGTTTCTATGGGAATGTTACTTTATAGAGAGTTAAATGTCTAAACATATTTAGACAATAGACAGCCTTCATTTTTCATCATTTTTAAAGCACTTTTTTTTATGAATTTTAGGAAATTCATAAAAAACAGTGTTAATTATGATTAGTTTATCCGCAACTAGTATTTGTTTCTTAAGTGTCGCTATATGCTACGCTCCACCCTATTTAAGACAATTTTTTTCCAAAAATATGGTCCACAAAATGAAATGCGGCCGTGGCGCAGTGGTAAGAGCGTTTGGTTTATAAGCAGGAGATCCAGGTTCAAAACGAGCTCTGGACAAGAAAGAAAGAAAGAAAGGAAGAAAGGCGTGAACTTCCTGATTAAATGCACTTCCGCGGCGCTCTGTGATAAGACCGTTAGGTCTTCTTGGGGCACCTAAATATATTTAAAATAAACAAATAAATATGCAAAACTGTTTATAATTAGATTTTGCAAAACGGTTGCATCAAAAAATCATCATTATGCAGATTGTATTTATTTTTTTGTTTTATTATAAGCAATGAAATAGAGACGGAAATAACTTCGTTTTACATTTGCACATAAAACAAAGAATATTATATACTTTTAGTTGGTATATGTTTAAAACATTCATTTTTCCTAATAGAGGCTTTGAATGAGTTTGTCACACAAATTAACTAGAGGTACTGTATGTTTCTGATGACGATGAAAAGGCTCTAATTTATTTTTGTACTGTATGTTTCTGATGACGATGTCTGTACTGTATGTTTCTGATGACGATGTCTGTACTGTATGTTTCTGATGACGATGAAAAGGCTCTAATTTATTTTTGTAAGTACTGCCCCGCACAATATTTGCAAAGTTGATTTTCGCATTCGCTGTCTCCATTTTCATAAATATATATTCCTAAAAACTAGGTAGTTTTTACACTTTTTACTTGAATATTGTCAATGAGTAAAGAAGGCGTTTCGTAAAGCATTATTTTTTTTCTGGAAAGTGGGTAAAATAGAGTCTAATTAGTTTTTTCAAAGGAAATAAAAGTTTATTTCCTTTGAACCAGTAGGAGATTTTTTTGAATTTTAAGGTTATAATTTCAAATAATGAAGAAATGTTGTTGAGAAATAAAAATAAAATTGTGTCGTAGGCAAACATTATTATCCACAGGTTGGATGCTTTATGAGATCGTTGACATATATTAGAAAAAGAAGAGACCCAAGTATAAAACCTTGTGGCGAGCCACAAATAATGTTTAGTAATGTTTAGTAATTCAATATTATATTAATTAACCAAATTAATACAATATTGAATATCATAATAATTGGGTTCGCTTACTGTGTTTTTTCAGTTGTTCTTGACCATGGATCTCTGTTGATGTTTTTCCTGCCATTTTATAAAACTTACAAATATATAATAAAAGATGTTTCCGTAGCAACACATAGTGTTAAAAGATGTGAGTTAAACAATCACATAATTTAATTATTTTTCAAAACCAATTTTACCTCATACACCCATGATACGTCGTTTTACCTCACACGCCTATGATAAGTCATTTACATACGTTTTATTATGATCATTTTTTATTCAATGTTAATTGTCAAAATTTTATATAAAATGGAAAAATTACAAATAAAGTTAAAAAAATAATATCATATGCTGACTTCGTAAAAATCCAGAAAAAAATTAAAAGGTATTAATTAGTTGAAGAAGTTTTCTTATTAAAACGAGTATCATTGATTTATTTCAAATTGCAGGGGTGGATGTTGCATTTTTTGATGTTTAATATTTTCCAAACATGCAGCTAGCTCCAAACATTTATACGTTTTAATCTATATCAAAGAAGGATGTATTACAAAAAAATTATAATGATTGGAGCTTGGTAACAAAAAGCTTGCCCTATACATGAGAGAAAGAAGTTGATAAAACTTTTTTTTTTTTTACTATTCTTATTTGAACTTATATTGATCGATAAATTTTAAATTTCATGCAATGATCTTTTAACGCTCAAAAACTGTGACTAAAACTAAGGCTTCAATTTCCCTCAATTTTGGGTATTACATAATTTTAAGTAAGGTCATAATTTTTGAAAGGTAAGAGATTATTATATGGTATTTAAAACTTATCGATAAAATTAGATGATAAATTTAGTTGAGAATAGTAAAAAAGACTTTTGATCGACTTGTTGCTATTACGTTTTGAGCTAATGTAACTAAAAATCTCAAAAATCAAAAAAAGCTACATCCGCACCTGAAATGTATATAACCGATCATATCAGAATAATATATATATATATGATATAGTATATGATAGAGTATATGATATGATAACACTTGACTTTAAATTTGTTATACAAATTGTAAACAAATGTATTTCGCTAAATTGTCCGCATTTGTTGCTTCGTTTCATTACATTTACAACGCAAATGTTTGGTACTCAAGTGATCCGTACCGTCAGGTAAATGTAACAATATCTTGATTCGTACTGGTTAAGTACTTCATACCTTCTACACTAGGCTTAACTTATTTTGAAATGGATTAATTTGGGACTTAAAATTATTTACCAGGATTTAATCTTTTAGTGAGTTAATACTTTATTTTTCTTTTTTTTTTCTTTTAATTTTGCTTTTATGTCAGCGCCAATTAAACTTTGAATATTTCAATCGTTTAAAAATAGCTTTGTAACCATATCGTTTAAAATTATTTTACAGGAGCTTAATAATAAGATTTTTATCTCCTTACATAAAAATCTACTCAGCAAAGAAGCGTTATCTAACACTTTTAATTGAACAAAATGTTTTAAAACATGGATCAAAAGATTTGCCAGTTTACAGTTTTTTATGCCAGTTTTTGCATCTTTTTCGCACTTGTGCTAATTACGCACTTATGCTAATGTTCGCAAATTCTTTCGGCGCAATAATGCCAGTTTGCACTTATGCAGATTCTCACTAATGCCAGTTTTTGCAAACTTTTTGTACTTGTGTCTTTAGGCGCGCCTATATCAATTTGCACTTATGCCAGTTTTTGCAACTGTTTTGCATTTATGCCGATTTTTTAGAGTAGTAGAGATAGTCAAGTAGAGATCAATTATTGTTAATTACTTTACATTAACTTTTATTTTCATATTTTATATTAAACAGTCAGGAAGCTTCGGAAACTAACAAAATGGTTTTATTTTGATAAAGTAACCATAAAAATAAGTTAAACAACATTTTTTCCCTTTCTTTATTGGAAAAGAAAAAAAACAAGGACTCAAGATCAAAAAGTAATTAAGATTGTTTTAAGTCAAAATTAAACTCTGGCGCAGTGGTTAGAAATCTGGCTCAGAACCAAGAGGTTCCGTGGTTCGATGCCGGCTCTAGCACAATACACGACATTGATATGGAAAGATGCGTAAACTTCCTAGCTAAATTCTCTTCTGCGGTGCTCTGTGATAAGAACGTAAGGACTTCTGGGAGCACCTTAATAACTGCACTTTTCATCCAAAACAAACTTTATATTGTTATATCCTAATCCGTTTATCAATATTTTATACCAGTAGTCATAGAAAGTTTATACTACCTTGGTTACCTTGGTTACCTTGGTTATTACAACTAGTGTAATATGCTGTTGCATCAACACAAACTTAATTTTCTTTTTACTTTTTAAATTTATTTATTTTCGTTGGAAAAAGTTCAATTTTGTAATGATCCATGATCGGGGAAGAAAAAAAGCAATGGGACTTTTTATTCTATTTTCACCGGAGTGAAAGTAACAAAGGTATAATTAAAGTAAAAAATAAAGTCTTTAAAATAAAGGTTGCTACATGGCTAAAATAAGTAGGCCAAAAATTCGCCCTCCTAGGCTCTTTTTAATTTGTGTCTAGTTGGTTAGCAGCTATGTCTTAAATTCACCATATTTTAGATTTAACAAATTATAAAATTTCTATTATATTAGCATCCGAGGACTTCGCCATATGATGTTTATTTTCACACAGCTTTTAAATTGTTTTTTTTTTTTTTTTTTTTTTTTTTTTATCAAAAAAGCATTTTTTTTTTTAATCTTGTTTGGACATAATCTCTTAATTAAATATTTTTTTACTGATAGTTAATTGCATTTGCAACAAAATTAATAACTTTTTAGCGAAATTTATAAAATCTATTGATAACTTATAAGAAACCATATTGTTAAATATTAAATACTTAAAAATAGAAGATTATATTTATCAGTAAAGCATTTCTATAAATATTTGTTTATTAATGTGCAAATAAAGTTTCTATTGGTTGGAATGTGTAAAAAAAAGTATAAACAACTTTACTTCAAAATGCATTTATGATACTCCGAGGTAATACAAATTTTAAATGCACTCGAAAAAATTTAAATGCACTCGAAAATAATTTCTGTGCTGATTTTTATGAATGATTCCATTGATTGTATAATGTTTATTAGTTTGTCAAAGAAAAAATAAAAAAAATTAAAAAAAAGTATAAACAACTTTACTTCAAAATGCATTTATGATACTCCGAGGTAATACAAATTTTAAATGCACTCGAAAAAATTTAAATGCACTCGAAAATAATTTCTGTGCTGATTTTTATGAATGATTCCATTGATTGTATAATGTTTATTAGTTTGTCAAAGAAAAAATAAAAGTAAAAATGTTTAAAAACTTTAAAAGCGTTGTTCAAAAAAAGAACAATGGATTTTATTTTAGTTATTAAAATGCTCTAGGAATAACTTACGGTCTTACTTCAGAGCAGCAACGAGTTCGCGAAGCTCGCGCCATTGAAGCAACGAGCATTCGCGAAGCTCGCGCCATTGAAGGAAGCTCAGGTATTGAACCTTGAACTAATTGGTTTAGAATTCTAATCACTGGGTCAGGACTGCAGTGATTAGAATTCTAATCACACTTATGTTGAACTTTGTTCTTTTTATTTTTGTTGTTGGGTGGGAGTACTATTTTTTTTACAACATCGAAGACTTAACGGTAAAGATTTTTTGATAAAAAGATCTAACATAAAATCTGGATTTAAACCATTTATAGATTTAAAAACTTCAGTTAACAAAAACCTTAAATTTCTAATGTGGATACTTGGAATATTTTCTATTTTTTGAATTTCTTCTAAAGAGCGATCAAATTTTTATAGACAATGTGAAGTCCTTTTTGATGAATTTTATTAATTAGGTTGTTATTATACTTCGAACAAAACATCCAAATCAAAGGACAATAGGAAAAATTAACAGTATAAAAGCATTGAATAAAAAAGTAGCTTGTTTTACTCATAAGAAACTCCTTATTAGTGAAAGAGCAAAGCATTTACTATTCGCTTTTCCACACAGACTTTTAATAAGATCATCAAATTTCAAATCCTTATCAATTGTAACCCCAGAAGTTTAACCTCAGAGGAAACCATGATTTTTACATTCCCAACCATTATAAATTGACCTTAACAATTTTTTAAACTAGCTAAAAAAATTGTATTTTTTCCAGATTTGCAGCCATTTTATTCAAAGTAAACCATGAAACCGCGTTTGATGTATCTATTTGAAGACGAGCAATAACACTCTCTAGGTTATTGTCACAAACAGAAAGAGTGTTGTCATCAGCATAGTTGCAGAGTCTTTTATAAATAAGAAAAAATTGTTTATAAAATTTTAAAGAAAATTGTTCCCAAAATTGAGCCTTGAGGTACACCAGATTCCATATCTAAATATTCAGAAAAAAACGATCCTAGTCTTACCCTTTGTTTGCGAGCAGAAAGGTAAGATAATAAGAGTTTGAGGCTATTGTAAGAAAACCCATAACCTTCCAACTTAGCTATAATCAAATCATGTGGAATTGAATTATATGCCTTTGATAAATTCATAAGCATAGCGCTAACTATACCTGCTTTATCCAAGCATTCGTGCCACTTATTAACTAAATTAAAAGGTGCGTGCTGTGCACTACACCCTCTCCGAAATCCACACAGCAATTTGTTAAAGCTTGGTTCTATAAAAGCCCGTATTTGCTCGTAAACAAAATTTTTTTAAATAAAAAATAAGTACTTTTGAAAGAAATCATATTTTTTGGAGTTTTTGATATATATATATATATATATATATATATATATATATATATATATATATATATATATATATATATATATATATATATATAACTTGAAAAATATATATATATATATATGTATATATATATATATATATATATATATATATATATATATATATATATATATATATATATATATATATATATATATATATATATATATATATATATATATATAACTTGAAAAATATATATATATATATATATATATATATATATATGTATATATATATATATATATATATATATATATATATATATATATATATATATATATATATATATATATATATATATATATAACTTAAAAACTCCAAAAAAAAATACGATTTCTTTCAACACTATTCATTTTTTATTAAAAATTTTTTTGTTTGATATGACCTAATCTCAATTAGTGAAAACAGTGCCAAAACATTTTAGACTAGCAACGTCGTTCTATACAATATATAGTAATTAAAGTTGAATACACAGCAAGACACTTGATGTTATTGATATAACAATTATAATTATAAAATAGGAAAATACGAGTGTAAAATATATCAAAAAGAAGCAAAGATTAAAACGCATTATGTCACAATCCAAAAATTTTGAATCGTGGTTTGACTTGGCGGGGCTCACTTGATTTGCAGTAAACCTTTTTTGCAAAACACAATGAGTTTTTTAATCGATGTATTCATCGAAAATTAGCATGACGATAGACAAATGGCTAATATTGCGCATCTATTTTAACAATAACAAACAAAAAAAAAAAAGTTCGACCCAAATGCAATAATTTTCCTGTAGTTACTTTACCATGGAAACTAGGTACTTTCACTAAAACTTGTGAAAAAATGACTTAAAAAAGTACGGATAAAATGCAGTAATTAAATAAAATACTAATTTAATTTGGAAACTACATAATAAAGTGCAACTGTTCTTAAGTGCATGTAGGTAAAACAAAAATGCCACATGAGAATAGCATTCATGAAATTAACATAAAACAAACATTTAAGAAAAAAGCATTGCCAATCTGAGGTCAAAATTATGTTTAGGAGGCTATTTTTTATATTCAAGTGGGTTTCAAAGGGGTTCAGTTTCAACACCTTAAATCAATGACAAAATTTTATTGAAATTGTAACGGTTAAAAATAATTGTAAAATTTAACAATTTTTTATCAATCATCAATAGATCGGTATATTTTTATTTTGCTGTCAAGATCATTTACAAATAGTTTGTTTATCTATCCTCAAACAACATTTGTGATAAAAAATAATAAACAAAAAGAAACAGTTGTAGCAATAATAAGATAATAAACTAATAATAGTATAATAAATACACAATAACAATTGAATATACATTCAATTGTTTACACAGACGGAGAAAATTACAATCATACTTAGAAAAAAAGTGGCAACCTACCAAGAAATAAAAACTATTATTGTATTAAATAATGATATAAATGGCAATCATTATAAAAGGAAATTTAAGTATTATGTTTATAAATGTATCATCAACAGAAACTAATCAATGAAAAATAAACAGAAAAGCTTGATTATTTCAATAAAAAGAAAAAAACTCACACATTTATACATAAATAAACTTTTAGACACAAAAATATAGAAATAATCATAGTTATATTATTTCTATTTCTTATGACGACGGTATAACTAAAACAAAAAACAGCACACACGCACGTCCATAACAACAACAACAACAACAACAACAACAACAACAACAACAACAACAACAACAACAACAACAACAACAACAACAACAACAACAACAACAACAATAACAACAACAACAATAACAATAACAACAACAACAAAAAACGTAAAAAGTATAAAGAGTTTAACGAATAAAAAAATTGAAATAAAAGAAGTAATCATTTTATAATAGTAATAAATCATAGTCCCGAAAATCCGAAGAGATTTTAAAGGGACGAGGGTGTGTGTGTGTGACTTTGTCGAGTAAGAACTAGAAATTTTTTTGACGACTAAGATCTATAAGAGTCCCAATTTCCGACTAAATAATTTTCTAGGAGGGCTAAAACCCCTACGCCCTCAACCCCACTCCTCGGGACGACCCTGATGATAACATTTAAAGCTAATGAAATATAATAGCACAATTTTTTAGATTTATTTGTAAAAGTGTTCACAATTTTTCACAATTTTTTTGATTTAAGGGTTTTTGAAAATAGTATTTTTAAAAAGCCCTTAAATCCAACACAAAATAAATCAATGACTAGACTTGACTAGACTTGGGTTATCAATCATCAACTAAATTTTTCAACCAATCAAAATTTTAGTTATTGCTGTTGTTTGTTTATTTGACGATGTTTTGTTATTGCCGCCGTTTTTGTCGTTTAAGAACAAAAAATTTTATATTATCATTTGGAGATTTCATTAGATTTTATCATTCATTTATTTCTATCTATTGGTTATAGATTTTGTAATTTTGATTGCAAAGTTTTTTTTGTGAATATTTCCAGGTATTTAAGTATAGTAAATTTGTATTTAAAATAAAATAAAATTTAAACCACATATTTTTTTCATAAAAAGTTTTATAAATGTTCACTTTTTTAATTTTATTTTATTGATAATATTTTTTAAATAGAAGCTTTTTTTTTTGTTGTAACAATGAAATTATTATAGTTATTATATGTTAATATTAATATTTGGTAAAAATTGTATTATTTATTTGCAATATTAGTTTTGGCTAAAGTGTTGTTTTAAAATTTAGCCTAAATCTATAAAAAACTAAATAATGTTAGTTACGTTTGAAACAACAACAACAACAAGCAAACATACTAAACTTTGTTAAATAAATAATATCAGTAATATTTGGAAATACTAAATAATGTACATATTAAAAATTTTAAACATACTAAACCTTATAACTGAAATCTTAGTTAATCTTAGTCCATGGCTGAAAAACTAATTATCTAACTAATATTTATGCTTCATATAAAATACTGCTTTAATTTTTCTTAAAAAATTTGTTTCAGGAAGCTAGAAAAAACAAACAAATGTTCTATTTATTTATATACTTAAAAGAGCCTAGTTTTAATTTATAACCAATAATATTATTTTGGCTCAGGAGAGCTATTATTGTATTAAGTCTATAATAAGAATGATAATATGTATTTTTATTTCACCTTTTAATAGAAGCAAGTTGTTTTGCAAACACAATAATTTATCAATGAGCTGGAATTTTACTGAGTCTTTAGGTTTTTTGTTAGAGAATGTTTTTTTGTTTTTCTTATAAATACAAGTCCTGAAGTCCTGGAATGATAAATAATAGTTGAGAACCCACATAATGAGATTTGTGATTCTAAACTACAATTAATACAAGTACTTAATATGTTTTAACATGAGTCTAGAATTTTAGATTTACTTGATTTTGATTTCCAAATAATACTATTGTATTTCCTGAGTTGTTTTATTTGTCACAATCTTTATCAAGAGGAACCAATCCCTTAAATATAAATATAATCAACATGTTTAGTTAAGCTAAACATGTTTATTATGTTGAGGGGAAACTTATATACAACCCTTCGTATCTATTATTTAGGATTTAAAAAATTGTATTCAAAGCAACATTGATAAAACTCATCAAATCAGTCTTTATTTTTAATTCAAAATTTTTTTTTTCTTCTTCATTGAGTTTTAAGTTTAATCTAGATATAAAATTTAAATCAGTTTTTAGATAAACTAAAATAGTTTTAAATTATTTAAAAACTCCATATAGTTACAGTAAACAAACACTCAGTCCATTGAACCATGTGTCTTCTTTTTGTTTTATATTTTGACACATTATTCCTAATTATAAAAAAATATTGCATGCAAAATTTCAGCTTAAAATGTTGAGCAGTTAACAAGATACTGCATTTTTAGTATTGACCTGGTTTTCCAAAATAACCTGGTTTTCATAACATTCTAAAAAAACATTTTTCTTAAAAAAAGAAAGAAAAGAAAAAAAGGCTAAAATATGAAAATAAACATATAAGTTTTTTTGATGCTGAATTCAATAAATATTCTTAAAATGCTGAAATATAAAAGGAACATGCTTAAAAGTTAATAAAACAATTAGTTTCTATAAACCAACTTTGGGGCCCAATATCTCAAAACACCTCTTTCAAAAATTATTTTTTTTTTTGCTGTTAATATTTGCAGCTGCTTATAATCTTGCTAGGCACAAAATATCTAACTGGAAAAACAACTGAAACATATGGAACTTTCAATTTCAAATATGTATTCCTTTTTCAAAAAATTCCCTAAAAATATTTGTAAATAAAATTAAAATAAGTGAATCGTAATTTAAAAAAGTACTTAAATATACAAGACTTTTTAAAGGTATTGAAAATGTTAGTTATTTTGACTGTGTTTGTAATAATTTGCAATATTGTTCTCATTTTACTTGTACTTATTCTATTTCCGCATTTTCAAATACTTAGTTTCTACCAAAACTAGAGCAAGCTTGTAGAACAGAACTTTCCCCAAAATATTAACTAAACTTTTTTTAAGTTTCTTCACCTTTTGGGTGTTAAGTTTCTTCACCCAAAAGTTAAGTTTCTTCACCCAAAAGGTGAAGAAACTTAACAAAAGTTAAGTTTTTTCACCTTTTGGGTTTAAACTTTTGCATCAACTTCTTCTAGGTTGATTTAAGTTACAATGCTGATCCATCACTTATCATCACAGACTACAGCTACATAACCTCCTAATTGACAGTATCAAGTTGAAATATATCTTGTTTCTTTTTAATATTGTAGATTGTTGTATATGCAAGACAAAAAAGTTCCATTCAACTTTAAGGGCAAAATTGCTCTTTAGTTGGCATAGATTGCAAAAGCTTTTACAATTTTTGTACTGTCCTGCGCATTTATCATCTTTATAGTATACCACTAATGGATGTAAAGAACATTGTTGGATGTTCCAATGATAGCTTTGCATTTCATCTTGGACTACAAAAGTTTAATTTTCAGCAAAGTTGCCAATAATGATAATGTTTGATTGATCCATATTTTGTTTTAGTTAGTTAAGGTACTGTGATTGAGAGTGAGCATTAAAAGAATGAGCTTGTAGCTTTTTAAAGCAAGATACTTATAGTTCAACAAACATTGGAACATCTGCTGTTAAACTCAATAGTGTTGCATGATCAGTAGTTTGCCATTGCTTGTTGTGTATCTCAAAATCATCTTGGTTTTTTTAAAAAATCTCATACAAATATTTGGTGAGGGTTTCTTTACCAGGACAATCATCACACTGTGCAAGCATGCATTATTTGTTTTCTACTGAGCAAACAGTTTTTAAAAGTAAATCTTTATACTTTAGTCTAGCAATATGGCATTTTTGTGATAAGAACAAACACAAACAGAATGTGTTCCAGTTGCACCTGGCAAAATGCACCACTTTAGTCCAAGTGAAGCAAATTTTGAATAACTTATTTTTATTTCTGGATTTTTTTCTTTGTATGATTCATATTGTTCCTTTAAATTACTCAAAAACAGTTTTTATTGTTTATGAACCTTCCTTTTGAATGCTAACATAATCTTTAAAATAAAACAATTTAACATAATCTTTAATTGTTTGTGTAAGACTTTACCTTTATATAGTGAAGAGATAGCTAACAATCTTTTTTTATTAAAAATTTGTCTAGCCATCTTTGCTTGGTATTCTGTAACTGTAAAGTAATTTTTTACTTCTAATATCGACCAACTTGGGGTGCCAGTGTTAGAATTTGAACAATATTCCTTTTGTCAGAACATAGAGTTTTTTTTTTTATCAAGCTCATAATTTCATCAAAGTTTTCAGCGTTCTTTTTCATGTTATTTGTTTCATAACACAGTTTTGAGAAAACATTGACTTGACTTTCCATTTTTCTTCTAACGTTACTTACCATTATGTTGATGCGCGCAACTTTTCGCTTTCCTTTTGAGAGTATATGTTTTGATGACTATAATGAGTTTCAAGTTTCAATAATATCTTGTTGGCCTTTGCATTTATTTGATGTTATTAAACCAATAGAACACATCTTATAATAAATAACTTAGTATAAATGTATCTCCTAAAAAAAAAAGAATTTTTCTTTTCTACTTAATTTTGAGTAAAAAAAAAATTTAATAAATAAAAATTAAGAAATAATTCAGAATCCTTCTGTTGTACAATTTTTTACACTAATAGATGTTGTTAATTTTCTTTATAGGTATTTATATTTATACAATCTACATATATATATATATATATATATATATATATATATATATATATATATATATATATATATATATATATATATATATATATATATATATATATATATATATATATAAAATATATATATATATATATATTATATATATATATATATATATATATATATATATATATATATATATATATATATATATATATATATATATATATATATATATATATTATGGTGGGGCAAAACATAACAAATTTTCCTATTAAGTTATTCAGTTCTTTATATGAAAGTAATTATTACACAAAAAACTGATTTATAATATACATCATCGTTTTCTAGCAACTTAGTTTGCAAATTATCACACTTTTGAGTCTTGCTATCATATAGGTTTTTGTCTTTAATTTCATATCTTTGTAAGAAAATAAAGCAAGTATGGCATGCATTACAAGTATCAAACATACAAATGTTAAGTATAAGTGTCTTACTTATGGTAGGAAATCAGCTTTAGTTTCTAAACTAGGCAAGTCTATTCTCGTATTCTTCATTTGAACGATAACACCATGGCGTAAATTGTGTCTGTAAACTTTACTGCAGACCGTCAATATATCTTTGACATTTCTCTCAACATCTTGAGAATGGCATAGAAACTTAGGTAGAATAACTTTTGAATGACTAACAATTGTTTCTGACGTAATCTCATCCAGAGGTGGGGGTGAAGCTTAGATGGCCTTGTTCCAGTCGATCATGTCTAAGTATGACTTGCACATGATGTTTATTTTGATCAAGCTTTTGTCAAAACAACAAATTCTATCATCGGAATGTTCACTACGAGTATGCAAAATTTTTTTAAAAAGCAAATTTCCAATTGATATTTTCATCATCACTAACAGCTGCCACCAAGATGTTTTCCGGATGGCAAAAGTAGCTGTTGTTTTGCAATACTGGTGCAACAAACTCCTGATCAGGCTTTTCAAGTTTCTAGTAAAGCGACAGCATGAGAAGAAATTATTGGTACCATCTTGGCATGTCGGATGAGATTTGATATGAAACTATGACGGTGTATAGAAGTTCAGTATGAATAAAACAATACGTCGAAGATTATGGGAAGGACTTTGTTTGCAAACATACAAACTCAACAAACGGTTGGCTTTAGTTAGCCATCTGGCATGACTGACTGCACCAGGTTGAGCAGTTTGTAAGTAGTCAATGTAATTCTTACTGGCGTTGTAACCACATTGAATTAACAGACATGTTTTAAGTTGGTACACCTGATCTATACTCAGGTCACTCATTATAGTTTCATCAACCTCAGCAATGCAACCTGATACAGGAGAGAAATCAATTATAGGTTTATGTTGAGGATCAAATTCCATCACGCCTGCTAATTGTCCTTTGGAAGTTCTTGGACCAGTAGATTTCCCATCAATAACTTCTATCTGTTTTCTAAAAAGCAATTCAATTGTATGGAACATACAAACTAACCATTGAAGTGGTCTTTGTAGATATTTTTCATTTTTTTAGTTTATGCCATTATTTTTTCCTACATTAACATTGGTTCCATCGCCAATGAGTGCTCTTAAAGTTGTTTCTGATTTAGTACTTATAACAACTGATAAAATTTCTTTTGAGATGTCGTCAGATCTGCTTGATGCTGGAACAACATGTTCGATTTGGTTTGGGAATGAAACCAAAGCATAATGTTCTTCTTTTAACTTATGTCGAGTCGATCCTATACGTGTAAGAGTAACATTAATCTTACCATCAAAACCAAGACAAACAATATCTTGATTTTCCTCTGCATGACTCACAACTGACTTCTTCTGATATACAGATCTTTGATGGCATAGTTTGCTGGGATGTATAGCATTTTCAGGGAAATGAAATTCGAGGTCTTTCAAGGCAGAATTCACAATTAAACAGGCATCTCGATTGCTACATTTAGAGCGATCAATAGCTTTACACAGTTCTGGATAATGATTTCTGTTTTGTGCACATCTGCTGCCATCACTATCACCGGTCTCCTTATCTGTTATATCTGGATCGTCTATGGAGCTACCACCAGTGTCTTGACTTTCTGAACTCTTTTCCATATCAACATTATCAAAATCTTGAAAAGTAGAACTGCATTCAACGGTTTTCAATTTCGTTTTCTCTAGGAACATAGCCGCTTTCCTTTTTCTCTCTTCTGACTTCTGCAGTTTACCTGTCACCACTAGATTGAAATTTCCAATAACCATTTTTCTGGTAGTGTTTTAGTCAACCCAGAAATTCCACTTAATAAGGGGAATCTTTCTGTCGACTGGACATTTACAATCTGCTCTATTTGCAATTCCAGCACTAACGCACTTACATGGATAAATATCAAACAAATTGCTGAAACTTGAAAATATCTTTTGATATGTCTCAGAAGTTCGCTTCTGATCTACGAAAATATCCTGCATCAGGATATTTTCGTAGATCGTTTCCTTTGTCAATTAGCTGTTTCACTTTTTTCATTATGCTTTTGAACGGAATCGTAGGTATGCTAGATGTGTTATAGATGTGTTATAGGTACTGCTGTTTCTGGTGAGCATCAATTTACTATTGTCTGCAATATATATATATATATATATATATATATATATATATATATATATATATATATATATATATATATATATATATATATATATATATATATATATATATATATATATATATTTATTTATATATATATATATATTAAATTGTAAAATTTGAGCTCCCAAAATCCAACGGTTTAAAAGTTATGACGTTTTGAAATTCAGCCTAAAACATTTCTTTTTTTGCCAAGTTCGCCATTATGGGTTTTGTAGTTGTACTTTTTAATATATAATTTAAGATCTAGTTGAAGAATGAAGCTAAAAATGGGTACCTGGCCATTTTTGAGGGTGCTGAATTCAAAAATGTAAAGCAAATAGTGAAATTTAAATTTTATGATGGTATATATATATATATATATATATATATATATATATATATATATATATATATATATATATATATATATATATATATATATATATATATATTTATTTATATATATATATATATTAAATTGTAAAATTTGAGCTCCCAAAATCCAACGGTTTAAAAGTTATGACGTTTTGAAATTCAGCCTAAAACATTTCTTTTTTTGCCAAGTTCGCCATTATGGGTTTTGTAGTTGTACTTTTTAATATATAATTTAAGATCTAGTTGAAGAATGAAGCTAAAAATGGGTACCTGGCCATTTTTGAGGGTGCTGAATTCAAAAATGTAAAGCAAATAGTGAAATTTAAATTTTATGATGGTTATTTTTTGATTTTAAAATGGTCGGTCCAATTTTTTGTTCTGTTACCATGGGTTTCGCTTTCATCAACTCCTGGAGTTGCCCAAGTCTCATGGAATCAATTTTTTTTTCAAATGAAGTAGGTGATCTTAGGCTATTTTTATAAAAAAGATGGTTTTGGTTTCTTAAAGCATTATAAAGATATGTCATTTTGAAATTTATACAAAAAAAAATCCTTATTTGGACTCAAATTCTCTTTCATAGATTTTTTAGCTATAGTTTAGGTGTAAAAAATTTAAGTTTTAGTCGAAGAAACCGACTGAAAATTGGTACCTGACCATTTTTGAAGATGCTGAATCCAAAGTAGAAAAAAAAAATAACCTAATTTAAAATGTTAGATAACTATTTCTTTTTTAAAAAATGGTAATAAAGAAATAGTATAAATTGATGGAAACTTCTTGTCCCACTATTCCTGGGACAAGAAGTTTCCATCAATTTATACCTTCTTCTCATTCAATTATAAAAATAAAAAGGGTATCCGATGATGATGATTTTGCTCTAACATTTGACTTCCTCAATAAACAAAAATACGAAATTAATAAAATCGATAATGTTATGATGTCGCAATACCTATTTTGCAAATACGATGATTTTTACTGGCTTGGAATGGTTTCTGAAGTTGATAAAGAGAATGACGATTTTATGGTAAAGTTTATGCATCCAAAATATCCAAGTCGGTCGTACTGCTGGCCAAAGCAGGATGATAATTGCTGGGTGCCAAGAATGAATGTCATTTCTCTTGTTAAAACACCGTCAACATCTTCTGGATGTCAGTGCCACATCACAAAAGAAGACGAAACTTATTTTGAACATCTTTTATCTTGTCAATGAAAGGTGATGAATATTTTACTTTCATTATTTAAATTATATAAACTTCAATTTTAGTCATATTTGGTTTATTCCTTTTCCTTTTTATTTTTGAGATTTTTTCAATAAAGCAGATTTTTTACTATTTTTCAAAAAGGTTTGCATTTTATTTTTGAACACAACAATATATTGGACATAAAGTAATAACGTTACGTTAAATTATTTTAATTAATATATAAAGAAATTATATTTTCAATGTGTTGTATAGTAAATTATATTTCCATATATACTTTTGAAAATATTGATTATAAATATGCAAGTTATGCAAAGCATTATAATTTTTTTATTTTCTTTTAGAAACCTAAACTTTTTTAAGACCTCTTATTTCACAATAAGAGTAAGGCAACTTCAGAAATAAGAAAAGGTAAACCATGGTTAAGAAATAAAAAAATTTAACTGTTGATATTTTAAAATTATTCTCAAATACTAGGAATAGGGTTCATTTATCTTTGTATTCAATACCTTTAAAATTGGTCAGGTCATTTTTCAGTCATATTTCTCCACTAGAACTTTAATTATTCACACAAAAAGTATCGCTATAAAGTCTATAATGAAGAATAGAGGCTAAAAATGATTTTTTTTGTCTAAATTTCAAAATGACATATCTTAATATTTCTAGAAGAAACCAAGACCATCTTTTTTATAACAATAGCCTAGTATCACCTACTTTGTTTGAAAAAAAAATTGAATCCACGAGACTTGGGCAACTCCAGGAGTTGATGAAAGCGCAACCTATGGTAACAGAACAAAAAGTTGGACTGACCATTTTAAAATCAAAAAATAACCATCATAAAATTTAAATTTCACTAATTGCTTTACATTTTTTAAATTTAGCACCCTCAAAAATAGTCAGGTACTCATTTTTAGCCACATTTTTCCACTAGATTTTAAATTATTCATTAAAAAGTACAACTACAAAATCCATAATGGCGGACTTGGCAAAAAAAGGAATGTTTTAGGCTGAATTTCAAAACGTCATAACTTTTGAACCATTTGGATTTGGAAGCTCAAATTTTGCATTTTTTCATGTTTCATTATAAAGTACCACCTGGTAAAATTTAAAGAAAATCCAAGAGGTGACTGAAATGACTGTTCCAGTTTTACATGGAATGACCCTATATATATATATATATATATATATATATATATATATATATATATATATATATATATATATATATATATATATATATTTTTATATATATATATATATATATATATATATATATATATATATATATACGACAGTGGTAGGTCTTCGCAAATGGCGGTCACGTTTTTTTAACGGTAAAAGAGAAAAAGAAAAGAATAGAAAAGATAAATATAAAAATTAAAGATAAAACCAAATCATAATAACAAGTAAATAATTTTTTGTTTTATATGCATAAATAATTTGATAGCGGTCTTAAGATCGTCTTTAAACAAACGAAATTGAAAAGTCAAAACAAAAGGAAAGGAAGAAAAAAAAAAAAAAGAAAAGAAAAAGAACTTCGAATTAAAAAAAAAAAAGAACACTTAAAAAAAAAAAACTTAAAAAAAAAACAAAAAAAAAATTTAAAAAAAAAAAAAGAACAAAAAGGAAGTAAACAAATAAAATAAAAATTAAAAATTAAAAAGTAGAGAGAAAAAGAAAAGGAAAAAAAGAAAAAAGAAGAAGAATTAAATAAACTATGAAAGACGAAAAAACAAAGAAGAAAAAGTATTAGTAGTGCCGGAAGATTGTAGTGAAACTTTAAAAGAATTTAGTTTGTTTATCTTAAAATACGCTTTTAATTTAATGTAATTATTCTTATTTTTGAATATTATTATTTTTATTTTTTTCTAGCTTTTCTTGCTTGTTTTCATTAATTTTTTCTTTTTTTTCTTATACTGTTTATTATTATATATACTTATTATTGTTTTTATTATTGTTATTATAATAGTTATTATTGCTACTAGTATTATTACTATTATTATTTTTATATATCTATATAGTTTGTTAGCTTAGTTACTATAGTTTTACTTATTAACTTATAATACTAAGCATAGACTTAATAGTTTATTATTATATTTTCCACTTATTATAACTATAATATTTTACTTATAATCATTTATAATTTATTATTATTTTAATATAAATTGTTTTAATTTATACTTACAACTTATCATTTAACCAATTATAACTTTTTTTTAATATATATTTACGTTATTCTTCTTTTACTATATTAATAGTATTTTTTCATTATTTATTTTAACTGTTAAATAAATATTATTTTTGTTTTACTATTTTATCAATTGAATTATATTTATATTGTTAATAAATACTATTATTATTTTTATTATTTTTGGTTATATTGCTGTTCATATTACTCTTTGTTTCCTTATTTCAGTTCATTCAATCACTTTATTATATAAACTGTACCACTTAAATGTCTACTCACTGCAAAGATTGCTTCAAGAAAATTAATAAAAACCATCACTATCTTCAATGTTATCATTGCCTAAACCTTTTTCATAAAAAATGTTGTCGTCTGAATGATATTGAATTTAGAATATTGAAAAACTCTAAAACATCTTGGTTCTGTATTTCATGTAGGGAAAAAATTTTTCCATTCAGTACTTTATCAGATAAGGAGCTGCACCTGCAAACAATAAATGATAAAGTGATTCATATTAATGAATTCGAAAACAACATATCATCTTTCCCAAACACCGTACAGCCTAATCTTTTTAATGAACTTAATGATTTTATTTCCCATCAACTTAATAACAACAATGACAATGACGTAAACCTCGAAGAATACCCTATTAATTGTAAATATATGGACATAAAAAGTTTTAACTCTTCTAACATCGACAAAAATAATTTTTCTCTTTTTCATTTAAATATTGCTTCTCTTGTTAAAAATTTTGACGAATTAAACTCACTTTTATCTCTTATTAATCATAAATTCAGTATTATTGGCATAACTGAAACTAAACTAAAACATGACATTTTACCAACTATCCCATTAAATCTTACCGGTTATGTTTATGAGCACACTCCAACAAAATCTTATTTTGGAGGAGCTTTACTTTATATATCGAATACATTAATTTATAAACTTCGATATGATCTTAATATGCTTAAACCAAAACTTTTAGAATCTGTGTTTGTGGAAATCATAATTCCTAAAAAATCAAACATCATTATTGGCTGTATTTATCGCCATCCTAGTATGGATATTTCAGAATTTATTAAATCATATTTAATTCCACTTTTTGAAAAGCTATCTATGGAAAAAAACAAAACTACTTTTTTAATAGGCAATTTTAATGTCGATCTTTTATTAGCAAACTCAGATAATTCTGTCTCTGAATTTTTAGACACTATTGCTTTAAATAACTTTCTTCCCTTTATTTCATTGCCAACAAGAATCACAAATCACTCCAAAACTCTAATTGATAACATATTTTCTAATGCAACTTCTACAAATATTTTTGCCGGTAATTTTACTTCTACGGTATCAGATCATTTGCCCCAATTTTTAATATATCCTCTTTATAGAACCAAAATTAGATTAAATTAACCAGTCGAGTTATGTAGTGATTTCTCAAAAATTAGCTGGATTAATGTAATTAATGTCAACGAAGGTAAGACTAATAAGTCATTTGAAGAGTTTTTCTCAAGTTTCAATTCTCTTTTAGATAAACATGCACCATTGAAAAAAGTCAGCAATCGTTGCTTATCAAGGGGTCTCAAACCTTGGATAACACGAGGAATCTTGACTTCTATTAAAATGCGAAATAAAATATTTAAAAAATTTCTTAAAGCAAAGAATCCTAATAACAAACTCAATCTAGAAAAATCTTATAAAGCATATAGAAACTTACTTGTTACTCTCACCCGTCGTAGTAAAAAGAACCATTACTCTAAGTTCTTCTCTGACAATGCCAAAAATTTGAAATCTACATGGAATGGTATTAAGAACCTTTTAAACATTAGTTCGAGAGTTAACTCATCTCCTTCATGCTTATCTTCTACCAACTCCATGTTACACGACCCCATTAAAATTTCGGAATCTTTTAATTCATTTTTTGTTTCAGTTCCGGAAGATTTACAGAATAAGATCCACTCATCCAATACTGACTTTAATAAATATCTTAAAAATCCTAATCTTAATTCAATGTTCATAAAACCTACAGACAAAAACGAAGTATTATCGATTATTCATTCTCTTAATGACAGCAAGGCTTCTGGACCTAACAGCATTCCAATACCTATTTTTAAAGCTCTTGCAAATGATATCTCTCCTGTACTTTCTGAACTATTTAATCTGTCATTCACAACCGGTGTATTCCCTGATATTTTAAAAACTGCTTCTGTTATCCCAATTCATAAAAAAGACTCAAAACTTGAACGTAATAACTACAGACCAATTTCATTATTATCAAATGTCAGCAAACTTTTAGAAAAACTTATGTATTCTTGTATTTACAACTTTTTAAATAATTCTGCTTGTTTTCATATTCGACAATTTGGGTTTCGCTCAAATCACTCCACTTCTCACGCTCTTATTAGCATTACTGAAATGATTCGTGGTGCAATTGACAGTGGTTCTTTTGCTTGTGGTGTATTCATAGATCTTCAAAAAGCTTTTGATACGGTTGATCACAACATTCTAATAAAAAAGTTAAACTACTACGGAATACGTGGTATTGCTAATCATTGGTTTTCTTCATATATTACGGATCGCACTCAGTTTGTTTCAATTAATGGATTTGAATCCACACATAAAGTTATTAAATATGGCGTTCCACAAGGTTCCGTTCTTGGACCGTTGTTGTTCTTATTATATATAAATGATTTATCTTGTTCGTTAAAAAATTCTATGATACATCATTATGCTGACGATACCAATCTTTTATATATCAACAAATCCCTCACGACTATTTGTAAAAAAGTTAATCAAGATCTTCATCGCTTATGTAACTGGTTAAATAGTAACCGTATTTCCTTGAATGTCAATAAAACTGAATACATTATTTTTCATTCCCCTCAAAAAACTATTGATCATATTAAAATTAAAATTAACGGTAAAAAACTTTTTCCATCAAAATATATAAAGTATCTTGGAATATATCTTGATGAAAACCTATCTTGGTATAATCAACTGTATCATCTAAAAAAAAAACTTACACGAGCTAACAGTATGCTTTCTCTAATTCGTTACTATGTTCCTATCCAAACTCTTCAAATGATTTATTTTTCTTTATTCTCTTCTCACCTTTGCTATTGTTGTATTGTTTGGGGTCAAAAAAGAAACTTTTTACTTAACAACATTGCTAGTTTACAACGTGCATCTATTAGAATAATGACGTTTTTCCCAATGAGATCTGGTATCGAAAAAAAATTTTCTGAACTAAAAATCCTAAAACTCCATAATCTTGTAAAGTTTTAAAATTGTCTTTTTGTGTTTGACTTTCTCCAAAATAAACTACCAAGCCCTTTTTCAAATTTTTTTATTAAAACAAACGAAGTTCATAATCATTACACCAGGAATACAGAAAAAAGTAAGCTATACTATTCTTTTTTCAGCACAATCAAATATGGTAAGTTTTCCATAAAACAACAATGTATCTCTCAATGAAACCAGTGTATTCCTGCATTAACAAAAAAGTCTAAGAAAAAATATCCACTTGTTACGAATTTTTTACTGCTCAACAGAATTCAATTTAAAAATATATTGTTGGAGTGTGTTTCTTTATAATTTCTCTCTGTACTATAGTTGTCTTGTGGTTTGATTTTTATTTTATTTATTATTTACCAATATTATATTTATTTATTATTGTGTTATTAATGTTACATTTTATGTTATTATTATATCTAATTATCATCTATGATTTGTACATACAATTTATATTGTATTATAATATTCTTAATATTGTTGGTACTTTATTGTTATTGTTATTATTTTGTATTATTACTATTATTATTACATATATCATTATTATTTGTTTAACAATCTTTTCTTCTTTTCTTTATTATTTATATATACAGATATTAAGTTTTTCCTTTTTTTTTTTTTTTTTTTTGTTTACTTCAGTTTCCTTTTTTTTTTTATTTTTTCCTTTCTATTTATTTATTTTTTCGTGAAATTTTTATGTTTTTTAGGTGTCACTCCATTGACTAGTTTGTATATATATATATATTATATATATATATATATATATATATATATATATATATATATATATATATATATATATATATATATATATATATATATATATATATATATATATATATATATACATATATAATTTATATATATAAAAATTTGATACAAAGGGTCATTATCATAAAATATAAAAAAGAGGTCAGTGATTTTTTGTCGACCTAGCTACCCTCACAAATTTTCTAGCATTTTAAATTACCTAATACTGTTAAATCTTCCAAGCATTTTTTTTTACTTACCAGATGATAAGCAGTTTTTTTAAGTAAATGGAAACAAAATTAAAAAGAATATAAAATAGATATACTATGTACAGTAATCAATTTTATGATTTACATAATCAATTTTTAGAAATATTATAATGGAAGTATTTATCTAATGATGACATATTTGAAATTTTAATTATGTGGTCATGTAAAACTTACTAGGTAAATTGTCCTCCGTTTTATCTCTAGGATGCTAAAATAAAATGCATGTTAAAATAAAAAAAAATACTTATTAGAATATAAATAAACAAATTTAAAAAAATCAAAACCAGAAATATAAAAATACAAAACCATTGCTGAGCAATTTAAAACATATGTTAAATTATATAAATATCATTAAATATTATTTATTAAAATAACTGCATATGTATTAAAATAACTACATATATATATTTTTTTGCTTTGACTTAATGAATTTTGTTGCCGATAATAATAACCACTAAGAAAAAAAAAATAAAAACAAAAAAATGCTTGGAAGATTTAACAGTATTAGGTAATTTAAAATGCTAGAAAATTTTTGAGGCTAGCTAGGTCGACAAAAAATCACTGACCTCTTAAATATTATTTATTAAAATAACTGCATATGTATTAAAATAACTACATATATATTTTTTTTTGCTTTGACTTAATGAATTTTGTTGCCGATAATAATAACCACTAAGAAAAAAAAAAAAAAAAACAACACACAAATTATTTAAACTATTATTATTGTTTTCTATTTAAGTTTACTTTAATTTCTTATGCAGTTATTAAATTTAAAACAATTTTTCAGTAACGCATATACGATAACTTGCGCAAACGGCCGTGATCACGTTCTTTAACTTGATCACGGCCGTTTGATCTCGTACGACCACAAAAATGTTTTTGTGGTCGTACAAGAAAAAAAAACCGCACACCTTTCCTGAGAAGGCTTGATATATATATATATATATATATATATATATATATATATATATATATATATATATATATATATATATATATATATATATATATATGTATATATATATATATATATATATATCAAAATTTAAAAATTTAAATAAAATTTTACCAATAAATGTTGTTCTATTACTGAACTTTTTATAAATTTTTACAAACTATAAATGTTAAAATTTTAAAATTAGATGTACTTCAATATTACACCTAGTCAGTTTTTAAAAACAAAACAGGATGTTTTTTTTAGTTGTTCAGATCAAATAACTAAGTTACATAATTAAGAATTCCTTAAATATAACAAAATTGTTTTGTTTTTTTGGTCTAAGGAGTCTATAAACTAAATTTAATATTTTACAGAATTCTATTTGCAAGTTTTTTAAACAAATTTATTGAAAATTTAGTATATCTTTGAAATTAAAGATCCCTATGTTTCAGTTATTTTTCCAGTTATATTTTTTGTGCCTAGTAAAATTATAAACAGCTAAAAATATTAACAGCAAAAACAAAACAGGGATTTTTTGAGATATTGAGCCTTAAAGTTGGTTTATAGAAACTAGTTGTTTTATTAACTTTTAAGCATGTTTCTTTTATATTTCAGCATTTTAAGTACATTTATTGAATTCAGCATCAAAAAAACATATATGTTTATTTTCATATTTTTGCCATTTCTATTTCTAATTTAAAAAAAAAAAAATGTTTTTTTAGAATGTTATGAAAACTGGGTCATTTTGAGAAACCAGATCAATATTAAACTTTTCAACCACTCAACATTTTTAGCTAAAACTTTATGTGTTAACTTTTTTTTTTTGAGATGCAACAGCCAAAGAAGTTTTTAAAAAATTTAAGGATGGTTCAAAATTTCCTAAATTTTGAGGGTTTTGATGCAGAATTACTCAGCAGACAAATTCCAATAAGTTTTTTTATTATTAAAATGTTGTTAAAAACACGCAATAATAATTCACACTACAATTGTGGATTTCGATTCAAGTAACTTTAATTTTTAAACTCTGACAGAAATTTTATCAGATAAAAATAGATGAAGTAGAAAAACCATAATAGGTTTTTTTAATTTGTAGATAATGTCAGTCTAAACTTAATTGGACTGCTTTTTATTATATATATATATATATATATATATATATATATATATATATATATATATATATATATATATATATATATATATATATATATATATATATATATATATATATATATATATATATATGTATATATATATGTATATATATATGTATATATATATATATATATATATATACTAGGGATGTACCGAAGCTGAAATTTTGCCGAAGCCGAAGCTTCGGCCGAAGCCACTTTGCCGAAGCCAAAGCTTCGGCCGAAGCCGAAGCTTCGGCACTATATATGCTTAAAATTTAGTCAGCATTCAGATCAGCAGGTTTGTAAAACAAAAAAGGTACCAAAACTAAGGTCCTTGACTAATAATATAGATAAATCGTATAAAAATGAGGACGCCAGTCAGGGTTGCTGTTCCAGGCAAGGCAAAAGCTTTCAGCGCCCCTGTTTAAAAGTTTCTCATTATGTCGTTTCTGATACTTGACCGCACCGAGCGTTTTTTTTAAACTTAAGCTTTTTTGAAACATTCTCCCCAAATTTTCCTACTTCTAGTTCTACTTTTTCTGTGTGCAAACCATATTAATGTTATATAGCATCTTTTCATGTGCTGTATATTTTATTTTTATTTTTAATGCATCTTTTGTTAATAGAAGTGGATAAAAATCTTTGAACATTACTAGAGTAAATTTATCTTTTGCACTTGATCACTCTTTCTTTAAATAAACACACTTAGCTGATCTAGTTGTATCTACAACATTAAAAATCTTAGAAACACACTTTATCTTTTTATTGCTATTTATTTCAATATCTTTTTTTTACTTCTCTGTATTCTTTAAACGAAGAATTTCTAAACTAAAAAAAACCCAAGTTAAGACCATTTTGGATTCCACTACAACTGTTGTGAACCTGCTGCTAAAAAAAAGTACAAATGATAGATTTCTCTCTAACTTCTTTTTTACACACTTTTAAGTATTTTTTTATGATTATTTTCAACTTTACACTACATAACAATATCTATAGCTTTTTTTAATCTTTTACACTTTGAAATCTTAGTATTCATTCTTCTTCTGTCTCTATAATGGATAAATCTGCATCAGTATCTGAAATCAAATATTAACTATCTGTGATAAAAGCCTCTATAGTAATCTAACAACTCTGTAGAGTGAGCTTTAAATAAAATAATAAATAGAATACTTTATAAATTTTTTATTTATAATTATATTATTAATTACTTTATGTTTATAAATAAACAGGGACTGAGCAGGCTGATATTTATTAAATTTAAATTGTTTATTAAATTTAAATAAATTTTGATGATAAATATAAGAGCTCAAAGTAATCAAAGCTTCAACCTTTAATTTATTTTAAATAAATTTTAAAAGTCTTCATAATATCATAAGATAAAAAACCAGAATATTGGTTTACATTTTTAATATATAAATTCAATTTAGAAGTATTCATAATATTAATAAAAGAGCAAGGATATTTATTATCATTGTTTTTCTTTTTCTTTTAATTTATATAGTTTTTGTTGGCTTTTTTTTTCTTTTTTTATTCTCCTCGTTTATATTTCATTTGCTTTTCTTCCTTTTTTGTTGCTGAGAATTTTTTGTTTTTTATGTGTCACTCCATTGACTATTTTGTATTTATATAAGTGACACCTAACCAATTTCTGTAAATTTACGATGAAAATTTGTAAATTTTTATTAATATGGTTAAATAAAATTTAAAAAAATTAAACATACACACAACTTAAAATAGTAGCAACGTATTTTTAATCTTCTTTAAAGAGAGATTACTAGGGTTTATCGGTCAAATGTTGAAACCAAATTTTGTTCTATTTGCGGTAATCCCACACAATAATTAATATGAGTTCGTTACATAATACAAATTAAGGTTTTAAAAACTTTTAATTTGTTTTAAATTATAAGGTTTTTATTCTGCATAGAAATGCTGCTTCAGTTCATCTAAAGTCACACTTGGAAGCTTTCAAAGTGTATGAGGACCTTCCCTGATTTTATTATTTTTTTCAAAATATTTTTACTTATTTATTATTATCCCCTCCATAACAAGACACTTGGGAGTAAATAATACTAAGTATATGGTATAGACTCCAACTTTAACTCTGTAGTCCTAAATTTATAACTTTATTAGACACTGGCAATTAGCTTTTTTTTATAACTTGTCCCACAGTAGCTTATAACTTTAATTACTTAAAATTTTTTGCCGAAGCCAAAGATTCGGCAAAAAATTGACCTGGCTTCGGCCGAACCGAAGCTTCGGCAAAATTGCCGAAGCTTCGGCACGCCGAAGCCGAAGCCAAAGCTTCGGTACATCCCTAATATATACATATATATATATATATATATACATATATATATATATATATATATATATATATATATATATATATATATATATATATATATATATATATATATATATATATATACATATATATATATATATATATATATTATATATATATATACATATATATATATATATATATACATATATATATATATATATATATATATATATATATATATATATATATATATATATATATATATATATATATATATATGTTTGTTTGTGTTCTGTTTATACTCTAATGCAGCGTGAGCTCAGTAACTAACTACTTACTCCAACTACAAAACCTACACTCACCTTAGACTCCTGTATTTTGTTAGATGCAGTGTTTTCCTAATGCACTTCCAAAATATCATGCCTGGTTTTCTCAAAGTACTGTTGCGGGAAGTAACTCCTTTTAACTACTCCAGGTCAGGTCAGGATAATCGAGATCAATCTTGCTACTGGTATCACGTAACCCAGTACCACCTGCCACAAGCCCTGCTGCCTTGCAGAGTGTGCTCTTCTTAGGCAAAGGCTAGGAGAAATAAACTCCGACTAAAAATTCCCCTGCCTTGGGGCTCTTGGTTGAGTAAAGGCTAGAGATGGTGTCTCGATAAAAACACTCATCTTGGGCAGATGTTAACTGCACCCAGCTAAACATCCCCTGCCTTGGGGCTCTTGGTTGAGTAAAGGCTAGAGATGGTGTCTCGATAAAAATACTCATCTTGGGCAGATGTTAACTGCATCCAGCTACTGTCTTGTAGAAAACCTCCTAGGCAAAGACTTTAGGGGTAAGCAGAAAAATTCTGCTAACCAGCCTCGAACCCCTTCTTCATCTATTAGGCTGGCGTAGATATAACCTGTGTTACAATGTTTCCTGCCTAGGATGATGAATGCTGGATCTCCTTGACTCTACTCATAGAATTTTGCTTATGCCTCCTTGATAATGGCTATGCAACTCTTCCTGTTATCTCCATATGAGGGTACAGCTCTAAAACTCAGTTTAATGGTTCTGAGGCCAGCAGGTAGTAAGGTTTCCCAAACTCTGTGGTAGCTCTCAAATTTAAAACCTAAAAAACCATCCCCACCACCTAAATATTTTATATCTTTTACAAATATTCGCGGTCTACGAAGCAACTTTCCATCAGTTGAGTCTTACCTCCTGCAAAATTCACCAGACTTGCTTGCACTCAGTGAAACAAATTTAAATTCTGCAATTCCTTCTATAGATGTCAGTGTTGATGGGTACTATCCTTTGATTCGTAAAGACTCTAATAGTCACATGCTAGGTTTAGGGGTATACATACGCATTAATTCCCCTATTTGTCGTGAAATCAGGTTCGAATCCTTTGACCATTCTTTTATGTGCTTTCGCCTAGCACCTCTTCACTCTATCACCTTTCTCTTTGTTCTTTATCTTTCTCCTTCTTCCCATGATTGCACTCTCTTAGATGTTATCTCTGATCAAATTGACCATGCCCTCTCTCTTTACCCCTCTGCCAATATTGTTGTTGTTGGTGATTTTAATGGCTGAATGGCTTGGCTCTAACACCACTGATCCTGCTGGCACTAAAGCCTTTAACTTCTGCGTTTCTCAATCTCTTACTCAGATAGTTAACTTTGTGACTCGTTTTCCTGACAACCCTAATCATTTACCTTCACTCCTTGACTTATGTCTTGTCTCTGACCCTAGCTTATGTTCAGTTTCTCCCTTTTCTCCCTTAGGTGGTTCTGACCATCCAATGATCTCTATAAATCTTTCTTCTCGTACTTCTTTTTTGGGCTCACCTTATCATCGCACCACCTACTACTACCCTAAAGCTGACTGGGATTCCTTTCGTGATTTTCTTCGTGATGGTCCTTGGGCTGATGTTTTTTCTCTCTCAGCTGACAAATGCGCCTCCTACGTAACCTCCTGGATTCAGGCTGGAATGAAAGCTTTTATTCCTTCGCGTCGGTTTTAAGTCAAGCCTCATTCTACTCCATGGTTTTCTCCTTCTTGTGCGGCTGCTATATCTAATCGTAATCATTTTTTTCATCTTTTTCAAAAGAACATCTCTCTTGAGAACAAACGGCTATTTATTATTGCAAGAAATCGATGTAAAAAGGTGCTTTCTGATGCTTAACTCCATTATTCTCAGTTCACTAAATCTCGCTACTTATCACAGAAGTTAGGCTCTAAAGACTTTTGGAAAATCTTCAACAGCATTATTAACAAGGGTAGATCTAACATTCCATCTCTCATTCATGGGACTGATCTTGTTACCTCTCCCAAGGATAAGGCAGAACTATTTGCAAAGAACTTTTCTTCCAATTCCACTCTTGAATCTTATGGACATTCTCTTCCTTCCATTCCAGTCAAACAGGTTGACCCATTGTTAGACATTCAAATCACTCCGGCTTCTGTTGCTAAAGTCATATCTCATTTAAACTCGTCTACAGCTTGTGGTTCAGACAGCGTTCCTGTCACAGTCTTGCAGAATTGTTCTCCAGAACTTTCTTCAATTCTCTCTAAACTATTTAACAAGTGTTTGACTGAGTCTTGTTTTCCTGCTTGTTGGAAAATGGCATCTGTGGTTCCAATATTCAAAAACTCTGGAGAAAATTCTGACCCCTCCAATTATTGTCCGATCAGTCTTCTTTCTGTTATTAGCAAGGTCTTTGAGTCTTTGATCAACAAATTCCTCACATCTCATCTTGAGTCAAATAAACTACTGTTAGACAATCAATACGGTTTTCGATCCTCTCGCTCTACGGCCGACTTGCTAACTGCTGTAACTGAAAGATTTTATCGTGCATTAGATGGAGGCGGTGAGGCTAGGGCTATTGCTCTCGACATATCTAAAGCTTTCGACAAAGTTTGGCATGCTGGTCTTCTCCATAAGCTTGCTTCATATGGTGTGTCTGGGAAAGTTTTTGAGATTATCAAATCATTTCTTTCTAACCGGTTTATTAAAGTCATCCTTGAAGGCCAACACTCTTCTTTATTTCCAGTAACTTCTGGGGTTCCCCAAGGTTCCATCCTGGGCTCTGTTTTGTTTCTTATCTACATAAACGATCTTCCTGACAACCTTTCATCTAAAGTAGCTCTTTTTGCTGATGACTCAACTTTATACTCCTGTCTTGACAAAAAGTCTTCTCTTTTCGATTGCCTAGAACAAGCAGCTGATCTTGAATCCGATCTCACTTCAGTAATAGATTGGGGTTCACAGTGGCTTGTGAATTTTAACTCTAAAAAAACCCAGTTGCTTACTGCAAACAACTACCGTAATATGGTCAACATTCCTATATTAATGAATGACAATCCTCTTACTGAGTCCTCCTCTTTACGTCTTCTCGGATTATCGCTTACTACTGACCTTTCATGGAAACCATATATACAATCGATTGCTAAATTAGCTTCTGCTAAGGTTGCTTCTCTTTATCGTGCTCGCCATTTTCTTACTTCTGATTCCATTCTCTACCTCTACAAATCTCTTATTCGTCCCTGTATGGAATACTGCTGTCATATTTGGGCTGGTTCTTCTAACAATTCACTTTCTCTTCTTGACAAGGTCCAAAAACGCATTGTAAATGTTGTTGGACCTGGACTATCTGCTAAGCTTGAACCTCTTTCCCATTGTCGTAAAGTTGCATCTCTTTCTCTTTTCTACAAATACTATCATGGTCACTGCTCAAAGGAGTTATCATCTCTAGTTCCATCAACTAAAATTCATTCTCGTTTTACTCGCCATTCAGCTAAGTCTCATTCGTTTACTGTATCTGTCCCTGCATGCTCTCAAAACTTTTATTCATCTAGTTTTTTTCCCCGCACTTCAATCCTTTGGAACTCTCTCCCATCTTCATGTTTTCCTGACTCATACAACCTTCAACTTTTCAAGTCTTCTGTCAACCGTTTCCTTGCTCTATAACTCTGTTCTTTTTTTTCCTAGTAACTCCTAACTTGATAGTGGTCGCTTGCAGCCTTGTTGGGAGTGAATGCAAATATATATATATATATATATATATATATATATATATATATATATATATATATATATACTATATTGTTTAATAAACTATTTATAATAATTTGGAATTCATTTTTTAGTTTAATAAAATATTTATTTTTTAAAACCATAGTTAATTAAATGAGCCAAAAACTTGCTACAAAATTTGAAAATGATGTCAACAAATCATTACTTTTTTCAGAAAGTGAAAGTGAACATGAATATACTGGTAAGCTCATTTTAAATGATAATTTTGTATGTTTGTATCTCATCAATGTTGTTTTTTAATTATTTTATAGTTTTCATTATCATGAGAACTACATTAATCTTGCAACTATATTAAATATTGCAACTATATTAAATATTGCCATAAGCAATCACTCTTTATTGTTATAATGTCATCTTTTAGAGTAAAATCACATGTTCCTCTGATAGCTATTTCTGTTCCTTGGTGTATATGAATATGATGCCACAATTTATAATAACCACGATTCCATTTTCTTTTAATATTTAACAATAAGCTATGTTTTGATTTTGATTTTGTTAAAAATAAAGATTGTTTACTGTCTCCTCCTTAAAATGTCTCATATGTTTCTGATTCAATTTAAGATTCAATATTTAAGAAAACTTACAAAGTTTACCTTTATTGCAAATCCAGGATTCTTTGGTATTTAAGTTTTGTAACCTACAGGTAGTTTCTAAACTTAAAAACCTTTGTTTATATTTATATCATAAAAGAATGTTTTGCCTAAAACTGTGTTGATTAGAGCCTAAAAACAAAAATACCCTAAACATTAGACATCACTTATCTAAATGTGGGTTATTGTTTTTCCCAAAAAGTTGTAGTTTTAAATCTTAGAATAAATTTTCATTTAGTATTTAGAAATTATAATTATTATTTTGTAAAAATAATTCTCTTCCCCCCCCCCCCCTACTTACACACATTTTGGTGTGTGATGTCTAATGTTTTCTTGTTTTCAAACTTATAAAAGCGCAATTTTTGGCTAAATATTGATGACTTATAAAAGTCTAGAGTTTAGAACTTGCCTTAAAGTTATTAAACTCATTAACAAAAAATCCTAGATGCAACTCTGCAATTTGTTTTGCAACTTTAATTTTTTTGTTTATTTAAAGCAATGTGTTCCATTGAAAGCCTAGTAGTTAACAATCCTACAATAAATACATTGCTTGAAAATACCAACTTATTATTTTTTAAATTTTGTCTTTTTTAAAATAATTTTTTAGTAAATTTAGGAATACACTTATTTAAAATTATTCTTATAAAAATATTATGAATAAAGTTAAGATAAAGCTTTCAATTCTTGAATCTGAATTTTTTTTTATTATACTGTTTAAAAATATTTATAATTTAAAAGAACTTTATAATTTATTTATTTTCTTTAGATATTTTTGAAGATAATAGAACTGGTAAAATTCTTGCCAACGTATCTTTTGAAGATGGAGAGTCTAAATCTGCTAGCGACGATGAAATTGTTGCTTACACTGGAGACATAGAAACTTATATAGGCTCTAATAATGAGGAGAGTGACTGTGATGTTCATAGTTTGCTTGATGAGCAGCTAATCGATTTTACATCAGAAGGCAATGTGCATGATAAAGTACACGAAACTGTCATAGATTCTGACCAGAATGTTCAGGAGTCTTTAAGTCGTGAATCTAAAGAAATAAATATTTCAGAAACTGCTCTTAAGTTATTAGATATTAAAAGTGAAAAGAATTTGAGACCAGGTAAACCTGTACTTGTTAAGTCAAATGAAAGTTTAGTTGTTTCAGATGCTATTGAACAATCTAAGAATGATCATAAACTAATATCAAAATTAGAAGATGTTTCAGAAAAGAAGTCTCTTGAAAGTTTTGATCCACTTTCAACTAAAAAACTAAATGAAAATTCCCCAAGTAACAATTCTTCTAAAATTTCTGACAAGCAAAGTAATGTAACACGCTCTAGTAGAAAGCGAACTCGGCATCGTATTTATTTGGATGATCCAGATATTCATCAACTAATTATTGAACAAGTTGATTTACTTCGGCGTAAAATTGCTGCCATAGAATCTAAACAAGTTATGAAGTCCTCTACTTTTCATTGTAAGTGAAAAATTTATTTTTGAGTTAACAAAATACTTTTATCTTTATATTTATTTTTAATTCAAATAGATTTAGTACTATAGGTTATATAAATTTAGTACATAAATAGTGTATTGCATCTATATATATATATATATATATATATATATATATATATATATATATTATTTATATATATATATATATATATATATATATATATATATATATATATATATATATATATATATATATATATATAGATGCAATACACTATTTATGTACTAAATTTATATAAACTTGATAATTTTCTTTTAAAATTATTGATAGTATCTCAGTTTTATATAATATTTTTTAATTGACGCAGTGTTCACAAATTGCTGATAAAGTTTTCACCACAAAATGCAAAAATAATTGAATGTATATCCATCAAAATTAATTCTCAATAAAAATCGGACAAAAAAACTTTGTTATAAACAGAAAGTGGTTTTTTGTTTTCTGACTTTTTTTACTTTTTTATCTATAATTTTATAAACCGCATGTATCCGCACTTGATTTTTAATAAATCATTTTTATAGACACATAAGCTACTAATTAATTATAAAAATAAAGCGTTGGGAAGCGTTGGTGACTGCCAAAATTATCAGTGAACTTTAAAACTTTCTTACTTTATAATTCAATTAATTATTGTAAACAAAACCATATAATTAAAAATATGAATTTGTTCTAAAATCTCCATGATGCTTTCAAAAATAAATAATACTTTATACGTATTCATAAAAAGTTTTATAGAAAATAACTTTTAAAGTTATGAAGCAAATAAGTTTAATTGAAAATTTTCAAAAATATGAAACGGTAGGGCTTCAAAAATGATCTTTTTACAAAAAATTAAGTAAAATTCCTACATTATAGTAAAGATTGACTATTAAACTATTAAAAAAAAGATATATAAAATTTCAGTAGTGAAGTTGAAATTTGAACAAAAAACATTTATGGTACAATTTTGTAGTACTATTTTCCACTGTGCGACAGTTTAGTTCATCTGAACTTATTGCCTAGCCAGGTTTCTTTTATTTCAACAAAGTCTAATGATAAAAATTATTGAATAGTAATGTGTAAAAATGTAAACAAGTAAAAACGATGCTTAATAGAATTAAAGTTAAACTTTTATTTTTAGATTAAACTTTTAGTTTTTATTCTTAAACTTATCTAAAGTAACATAAATAATAATCTACTTAAAATAATTTCTTTTAGTCTTAGTCATAATTAAAATAAATGTTTGAAAATAGCAATGTGTAAAGATAACATATTTATATCAAGAACTTACACTAAAGTTATAAATAAATTGGTATAATCTTTGTAACAAAGTAATGTTATATATTTAAGGTAGTTATTATTAACTATTGACAAAATATTGTTAGTATTTTATCAAAAAAACAATTAAAACTAATTTAAAAAATTATAACATTTTTACAGATTAAAACTCATAAATAAAGCAAATTGAAAAAATTATAAAGCCTGTCTGCTCAGCAAATACTGCTATATGTATATAGATTCTGGTCCAATAGTACTTTCACTCATGGTAATACTTGCGAAAGGTTTCCTGCAATTTTTTAAAAATCGACATTATACTTCATTCTAATCCACCAATAGTAATAAAATTGTTTTTGAGGTACGTAGATGATAGCCACGCAAGATTCACAAATAAAGATAATGCCATTCGTTTTCAACAAATATTAAATAGTCAACATCATGCCATCAAATACACAATTGAATTGGAAGATGAGAACAAAAGATTAAATTTTTAGACATCCAAATAACCAATAATCAAAAAGGTAATTATGATTTTAACATAATTCAAAAAAATTACAAAATCTTGCAAATATTGTTATAAAAGAACGTCACTCAAATAATAAAATAGTCTTATCTAACAACGAAGCAACCATGCCAACTATATCACTACCGTGGATCCCAATATTATCACCAAAACTTTGAAAGTACTTCAGGAAAGCAGGTTACAGGGCAGTCTTTAAGT
>NC_061164.1:36543445-36580945 GCF_022113875.1 Hydra vulgaris
AAAATTTTTTTACATTTTAAAAAACGAAACATTCCAAAACATTTTTAAATAATAACATTTCTACAGTAATGATTTAAAGTAGTTTTGTGGTACTTAAGTAAATTGGTGCAGTTAATGTCGATAAATATGAAAAGCAAATAAAAAGAATTTAATGACGTCAAAAATCACGTTGTGCTTATGTGTCGCGCAGTTTTTATTCATCACAAGGCCTGATATATATATATATATATATATATATATATATATATATATATATATATATATATATATATATATATATATATATATATATATACACATTTATTATACACATATACATTTATATATATGTATATTATATATATTTATATATATATATATATATATATATATATATATATATATATATATATATATATATATATATATATATATATATATATATATACACATTTATTATACACATATACATTTATATATATGTATATTATATATATTTATATATATATATATATATATATATATATATATATATATATATATATATATATGTATATAAAAGAATCAGCAGGATTGGTGAGCTTTTGGCTGTACCTTTGTGTAAGTCAATTTATGTTGGTGAAAAAAAGCTTCCAAAATAGCAAAAAAAGTAAAAACTCAATTTAGCATATGTAAAATAAAAATGTATTAACAAATTGTTACATTATTACACAACTATCATAAAAAGCAAAAAAAAAACTTTATTCAATATCTCTTTGTAAGCTTCTAGGGTTATTGAAAATTTTTAAATATTTTGTTCTTTTTTTTTTTTATCTTAGTTTTTAATAAGCTTCAAAAGATCAAATAACTTTTATCAATGATTTCATTAAAAATGAAGTCTTTGTTCCCAACCAAGTTTCTGTAAATAAACAAATAGTCAAAATAAAAATAACTAAAAAATGCAGAACTGTAAAAATGTAGAATAATAATTTTAAAAGAATTATAACTTTTTCAATTCTCTGTTTTAAATTTTCAATTAAAAACTTTTCAAAAATAAAATATAAAATTTAGTTTAGCCTATGCAAATTCTAAAAATAAATGGACTAACTGAATGAATTACCTTTTTAATTATTTTTTAACATGCAATACAAAAGGTTACATTTTTTACGTCAGCAGTTTTTTGCTGACCTCTTAGGTTGGCAGTTACATCAGCATTGTCATAATTCTGATTGTGTACATTTAATGACTCAACCAAAACTAAAGTAATTGAATAAATAAAATTTATAAAAAACAAATATACAAAAAATAAATTAATATATAAATAGAAAATTATCTAATAATTCAATTTGTTTAACATAAAAACAATATTTTCATTATTAAACTTATTTGTTTATGTTTTAATTGAAAAGTTTTTTTTTTATAGTTAGTTGCTCTCTCGCTTGGAGTTATTTCATTTTAATTTTTTATATTTCATATAAATTGCAAGAGAAGTTAACTTTTTTAAAAATAGAATGAGTTAAGAAAAAAAAAGGTTATTAATTAATCATTTAAATAAAACTATATAAAAATATACAAAGTATAGAGAAAAAAGAAAAATTTTGGTAATGTGCTGTTGTTTTTTTTTTTAGAAAAAAGTTAGTAAAAATATAAAATTGTTGGAAACAAAAATTGTAAAAAAAAAAAAAAGAAGTTGATTATAGTTTTTTATCTGATTTATTTTCTTAATACTTTGCAAAAAAAAAAATTTTTGAAATTTTATCCTAATCAATATAGTTTTTAATTTGTTTTATTATTCTCATTTTTTTCTTCTTTAGTTATGCATACTTTCACATTTTGAAAAATTTCCTAAAAAGACAAAAAAATTTTTTTTTTTCTTTGTCATTATAAGTCCAACTCACTAGTTTATGTATATACTCTTTCTTATTACTATTTTAGTATTGTTTCATTAATTTTTAATTTGCTTAATTACCTTTTGTATGTGTGTTTTTATACATGAATAAAAATGATTTTAAAAATTAAATCTTACAATCTTATGTATTAAAGTATTATTCTCATTTTTCAGCCCAATCAAATCAAACCACACTACCTAACAATTTTTTTCGCAATAAAACAAAAAATGATATTCCATTAAATCCAGTGCCAGCAAATATATCAACACCAAAGTTTCAAAATGCTCAACAAAATCTTTCAGTGCAGTTCAAAGGACAGAAAAATAGGAAAGGTCAAAATTTGATTTCACGAATTCGCAATCAAAATTTTGGGTCAGAAGATGATGATGAATATACAGAAAGAATGGCAAAGGCTTTACATGATAGTAAGAAAATTTTTAATGTTTAAATTTGTTTACTTTCTTATTATCATCATCAGCATCATCATCATCATCATCATCATCATCATCATCATCATCATCATCATCATCATCATCATCATCATCATCATAATCATTGTCATTATCATCATTATCATCATTATCATCATCATCATCATAATCATTGTCATTATCATCATTATCATCATCATCATCATCATAATAATAATAATAGTAATAATAATAATAACTAGCAAAAGGCAACCCGTAATACGGGTTTTGGTCGGTCTGTTACATAATTAATTTATAGTAGCTGTTTTCCACAATTTAATCTTGCAAAACCTTAACTAATACCCTTATAGAAAATTGCCTTCAGCTTGAAAAAATTAATCCATCTGTAAAATTAACATAAAAATTATGAGGAGGTAAAATAATTTACCAACTACTACTTAACATTATTAAGTAATTTACAAATGGCACAGGTCATAACAGTGTAAGGCAGAACCATTTTCATCGACCTTCCTAAGTTTAACACAATACGTTTTTAGTTACTGACGCAAAATAATAACACTTGGTTATACTTTAAATTGACGAAAGTGTCAACTAAATCCTTAAAATAATTTTTATAACACGAACCATTAAGATTAAAATGAAGTTAACTTATATTATACAGGAGTTATCAATTTTTTGTTATCCCCTTGATTAATTGTTCTTTAGAAAAGAAAATTGTTAACTTAAAAATATTAAATGCACACGTTTAAATAAATTTATAAAAAATAACAAAGTTTATTATACTACGCAACTGAGTACAAATACCTTTCAAACAAAAGAAAGTTTAATTTACGATCAAACATAGGTATAACAAATTTTTTAATACATAAATGCATCATAGAACAAACTAAAATAAAAATTATAAGAGATAAGTAGACATAAAAATTTGTAAACCAAGCTGACCCGACCCGGGTCTTGTTAAGTCTGTTCAACACAGACCATTTGTATATTATTTATTTGGTCTCTTTATTTCATAAAATTTTTAGTAAACGGTAATTTGCCACCATTAACTAAAAATTCCTTTTGTAACTCGAAATTTAATTTTTCTAAATATTTTGGCTCTAATAAAGAGGTTCCTTCCCTCTTTTTGCTTTAATGGTGGCCTGGTGAATAAAATAAAATATTAAAATGTAAAACAATGATCTACTTATATAAAAATGTTTTCTTTCTTTCCTCAAAAGTGTTGCAAATACAGACTAAGCTAACTAATTAGTTAAACACATAAATAAAACTTAAGTAACTCGATATTAATGCGCAAAACTACAATATTCTCCATATTTTTAAAGGTTTTTAGTTACGACCGCCCATTCAACCTATACGACCCCCCAATCAATTCTCTCTCTACAATTCTCAATACTAATTCTTATTTAAGTCTCATCTAATAGAGAGAGGAAGTGTTTTAAAAACACCATGTTAGAAAAAGTAAAAAAGTCATGCAATAAATAACAGTAACTGGTTTTATTATGCTACCAATAAACAAAATTATTTTTACCTTAACTAAAAGTTAATTTCCAGCATTTCTTAATTTATTTCCAGCTTCTAACTGTTGACAAATGATTAATATTGTAAATTTCACATCATATTAAATTTACAAAATTAAAACCATGTTTCAACAGTAAGCAAAATAATCAAGTGATGACAAAGACAACTAAAAAAAAAATGAACAATTATATTAAGATTACAAAAGTTAAAAAAAAAAAAAAAAAAAAAAAAAAAAAAAAAAAATAAATAAATCATTTAAAACTGAAATTTTTATTATTTGTTACTATAAATAGTAAAATTCATACTATGCTTTATTTTAAAGTGTCTAATGTAAAGTCAAATAATAGACATCAACAGCGCTTGACACTGAATTCTGCCAAGTAAGTTTTTGGTTCATCAAGCAAAATTTCTTATATTTCAACAACAATTAATTTTATCATGCCTAGATCTATTTCTTTCATATGACAACAATTTCAAGTCAATTATAACCATTTACACTAATAACTTCTTCGAGCCTAATATTATAAATCTGTTATCATTAAATATATATTACCAGTGGTTATGCTACTGTTACAACTGAATAAATGAACGTTTTATATTTTTACAACTGAAAAATATAAAACAAAATTTATTTACATTATTTTAATTTAGCAAAGAATTTAGAACACAGTGCAAAGTTATTTGCATTGTGTTCTAAATTCTTTGCTAAATTAAGAAAGCCTTCAGGCACAATCTTAATGCACAAAAATAATAAATGCAGAATCTTGTATAAAAAATGAAGCAATGTCAGTCTAAAGTAATATATATGTATGTATATATATTCAAATTTTCTCTATTCTTAATTTTTTCTGAGATAATATTCATATAGATTCAGAGAAATATAAAATATTCCGATATATAGGCACATTTAAGTATATAAACTTACCTGTCAAAAATTACAGTCAGTTTTTCATGTTAAATACATAAAATATATATCTAATATAAAATTAAACAAAAAATTAAACTTACTCAAATCAGTAACAGTTCGACTGTCTAAATATTTTTATTATTAACCCTTCTATTTAAAAAATAAAAACAAATGATTTGAAGTAACTAAAAAGCACTTTAGCTCTTTCCAATTGCACTTAAAAAATAAAATAAATCTTGCTTGCTAAGTTGATTAATTCTTAAGAATCTGATAACAAATAAGTAAAAAACCAAGAACAAACAAACATTTATTTACTAAAACTACTCTATTTAAACAAATTAAAGTATACAGAGAACAACATTGATACTCCTTGAAAGCTGAAAAACTTTTTATCTCAAATTTGCTTGTAGACCTTGCTTATGAAACCACTTGAATAAGAAAAGCATCAAAAAAGCCTAGAAGCTGGTATATGCTACATTGAATTTTAAATGTTGATTGGTGTAGATATTTTTAAAAAATTCAAAATGATTTGTTCTTCTATAGCAAATAAATACACCATAAATCTGAAGTTAAAAATGTAATGAATAAGTAAATACAAAGAAAAACATCATATGTGAATTAAAAATCAATGTACCTGATAGAGATAAGCTGCGGTGATACCTGAGTAGTATCACCACATACACGTATTTATCAAAAAAATTTTAACTTTGATCATAATATAAATGCAAACATATATGCAAACTTTTAACAACTATAAAAGAACATTTATTAGCATCAATTATTTTTAATGTAACAAAGAATGCAGACTACAATGCACGACATTGTTAATAAAAATGAAGTTATGTCAGTCAGTATATATTTATCTAAAGTAGTGAAAAAGAATAAACCATTTAAAAACAAAATTAAAAATTTTTAATGAATATATATTTAGATACCTTAAAATGAAGCATAACACAACACTCTTTTGACAAATTCCAGAGCAAATTTTTAAAATTTTTCTATTCCTTATTATTTTATTCCTTATATCGATAAAATACATATTAAATGCCACATTCAACTAATGTAATTAATACCTTTATTAGATCTCTCTTGATTAACTAAAGAATTTAAATTTTAAATAAACTCTAACTAAATTTTAACAAACAAACAACCAAAATAAATCTTCATATTAATAGTACGTTATTAAGTTGATTAATAGATCAAACAATTTAATCTACTCTAATAATCTACTACCTTTTATAATAAACTTTAATTTTTTTTCTACGACTCAGTGTAACTATAATATAGATATTTTTAAAGTAAAAAAGAATTTAATATTATAATATATATGATTTTAAAAACCTGAAATTTTAAATCTACCTCGAAGAAAACAGATATATATTGAAAAGTATTTTTATTTCTTTTTAAAAATTTAAAAATGCTTTATAACTTACTTGTTTCGATATTATCACCAACGTCTAAATAGAAAAACAAACAAACATTCAAGTCGACTCATTTGTAAATCTTATAATATATATGATTTAAAAAACCTGAAATTTTAAATCTACCTCGAAGAAAACAGATATATAATAAAAAGTATTTTTATTTCTTTTTAAAAATTTTAAAATGCTTTATAACTTACCTGTTTCATATTATTACCAACGTCTAAATAGAAAAACAAAGATATATGAGTTATATATAGGATTTTAAAATATATATGATTTTAAAAAACTGAAACTTTAAATCTACCTCAAAGAAAACAAAGAAAAAATTTCTTTTTAAAAATTTAAAAATGCTTTTTAACTTACTTGCTTCAATATTGTCATCATCTAAATAGAAAAACAAACAAACATTTAAGTCGACTTATTCTTAAATCTAGTTTAATTTCTTCAATAATAAAAAAAATTTAATCTTTGAGGATTAAATTCATTTACAAAAATCCGTTTAAACCATTTTAACATTGTAAAATTAATTTAAAGTTTTAAAAAACTGAAACTTTAATTCTACCTCAAAGAAAACAGATATATATTGAAAAGTATTTTTATTTCTTTTTAAAAATTTAAAAAGACTTCTAAACTTACTCCCTCCATTATAATTATATAATATATATAGTATATATGATAAATAAACCTCCACAATTTCCTTGGTTTAATAACTCGATTATGATTTATAACAACTCTGTAAACATGAATTTTCTAATAACCTAAATAAATTACAGATAGACAAACATAAACTAACACAATTAAATCCTAAACCAAAATTCATTCATGCAAGACAAATAATTTTATATTTATTGAAGAGCCAGAAACATATTTTTTTTCAAAGAGCTAAAGTATTAACAATATTAAAGACAAATTTTATTTATAACAAAATTTTCAATAAAAATTAAATTAAGATAAATTTATAACAAAATGTTGTCATGGCTTTTATCCCAATAACCAAAACTAAGTGAAAGCATGAAACTACCCATAAATATATTTTAACGCTAGACACAAATTAAGAATTAAAGTAATCTATAACACGAAGCTTTAAATTTAAAATTACAATTTAAAAAAGATTACAATAAATTAATTACTTTTAAATTTAAAAAAAAATTTAGATTACCTATAATTTTAAGCTACTAAACATTATCTACTTAATGTCAACTTAGATATTTTGAACTCGTACCATGAAAGGTTGAAGGGAAATCTGTAAGTAAGCACGCGGTAAAGAAAAGTCTAGAAACTACTTAAAAAGTGTATTTTACAGATACAGAACCGTACCGTAACTATAAAACAATACGCGTAACTATGCGCTTTAATATTCATAGGCTATTAATTATAGGCGATGATAATTGTTAATGATGTCAAGTAACAGTAACTGATCACTAACAGTAAATCCTCAATAACAGTGGCTAACAGTTAATCATCACTCAAAGTAAGACATCGCTAACTCCATTTTACATTAAATCATTATTAGCTGTAGTAAATGTATCCATATTTATATATATATATATATATATATATATATATATATATATATATATATATATATATATATATATATATATATATATATTTGTGCTAACTAATTTAGTATAGTAAAAGTAATATTTACACACATACATACACACACACAGATATATATATATATATATATATATATATATATATATATATATAGGAAACAGTTCTTATGAGATTTGTCCTGATTGTGGTGAATATCACTCACAGAATGAGGATGATGATGATGATGATGTATGTCCTGACTGTGGTGTGCGTCATAATCCATACCAGCATTCTCCCATAAAAAATGGCGTTCAGGTATTTTAATCTTGTATAAAGTAATAAACATCAAAATCATTTTATTGTTTATAGTTTTTCATCAAAGCTATAATAGCTTTTGAGTAAAATAAAAAGGTTTTGGCCTGGCTGGTTAAATAACAAATGAGTCAATAATTATGTGCTAATATTTTAAAATGTTTAACAAAAAATAAAAAAACAGTTTATAAATTTTCATTTAGGTTTTTTATATTAAGTTATAGATTACAGAATTATTAAATGCTGTAAACATTAATTTTAAAATCCAAATTAGCAATTATTCAAAATGGGAAAATCAAAATTAATGATGACCAGAAACATGGCAGGATGTATGAATCCTATTGCCTTACTGGTCTTATTTTAATTTCATTTTTAACATTAACATAAAAATTTTGAATATTCACAAAGAAACTCTTAACAGGTCATTGTCACTATTTTTCATTTTTCAAAATATATTAAGTATAAATTTTTGACACTTCTATTTTACACCACTTTTGCACACCCTCTCTTATCATAAAAAAATATTATTGATGCATTTTGTTAATATTTGATTAAGCCCAATTAAAATCTTTAAACAAAAAAAGTATTTTGAGTTAATTATACCACTGCCAGCCATTATTAGCCTATAATAGGCATTATTGTACAGTGATTCAGAAACACTTAAAATTTGGTAAAAATATAGTTTTTTGAGCAGTGCAATTTAAATAATGTTATAAGCTAACTTTTTTCTATAGTTTCTTATGATTTCAATTTGTATAAAAAAAGTAAGAACTGAAATAATAGATTTAAATGTTAATATATGATTGTGACTGAAAACAGCTTTTTTTTTATCATTAAAATTTTATTAGTTTCTATTACATAAAAAGATAATGGATAATTCTATTTTAATTTATAAAAATATTTGAATATGTATTTATACAAGTTGTAAGTATTGGATTTAAATACACTTATGATGAGTTTATCTTATCTAATATATTAAGTTCAAGGAGAAGTTAGTGCTATTGTATGCATTTTTCTTTTGACAATGATAGTTAGAAAGAATCAAGTTTATTTAGTAACATTTTTGTTCCTTTAAATCTTTCATTTGGAAGCATTTCTGTTCGAACAAATCCAAAGCCATTGTCAATTAGATTTTGTTGACCAATACAAATTTAATATGTAAAGGAAACAGAAGCAAATTTTGAGATTTGAAAAAAAATATATTTAAAAGCAAATAAATTTATCAGAGGTTTCAGAGTAATAAAAAATGAGAGTATTTAGAGTAATGTTAAATTTTATAAATGTTAAATTAGAGTAATTCATAAATGGTTTAGAAGTAATTGTAACAAAAGTTAAGTTTGATTTAAAATTAACAATGATTGATGGTAAAGTAGTTGATGCAATTTGCTCAATTTCTTCACAACAAGTTTGCAATATAAGTTTGCATATTCTTCTGAATACAATTCATTTGGATTATATTCAGAAGAAGCTTAAGAATCTAGAAATAATGATAATAAACAATTTAGACTTCAGCATTCAAGAAAAAAAAAATTTACCCCCTTCCTAACCATATTTGATTTTTAATCCTTTTAATCCTTTCCTTGTCTCCTTTTTTACATTACAGAGCAAGTTTACAGCAATTTTTAATAAATATTGTCAACAAAATTAATTTTGGCCTTATTTTAAGTTATTCCTGATCACTGTGTATTGGCCAACTCTAATGAAAAGTTAATATCGTAAAATTAATAACACAATAACCTTTTTTCTGCAGAAAAGATTGGATGACAAAAATTGCATTAAAACTAACATTAGATCTGGTAATCGTTATCAGCAAATAATGAGTGAACAGGTACTAACTTACTAATTAATCTTTTTTTAATCATTTTTTGAGAGAACCTATTACGCTAATGAATGTTTTCTATTAATTCCTTATAATTTTTAAAATTATTTGTTTCTTTATTGTGTTTTTGTGTTTATTTTTATCTTATTTATATTATTTTTATCTGGGTTAGAAAAGAATTCGAATTGTTTTTTTAAATTTCAGTTAGTAATGTAATACTCTATAATATATTGAGTAATTTGTCTTATATCATGCATTTATGTTTTATATATATATTACTGGTTTAAATAATTATTCATTTTTCTTTTTTTACTAAGGATATTAGACCCTTAAATCCAACATTTCCCTTTCCTTATCAACATCAAGATGAACTTTCATTTACCTAATAGAAAATCAGGAATAGGATGTCATTGCACACAATTCCTGATCAAGACGAGAATATATGATTGGTAGAAAAAACATTGTTTCCAGAATGCAGATTATTATTCAAATTTCGTTTTGTTTTTAAAACTACTTCATAATTGCAATAAATATAAAAATAATGATACAACAGATTTAATTTTATATAAAAGAAAAACATTTATATAAAAAAAAAAAGCTTTTTGCAAATTATTGTCTAAAAAACAAAAGCAAGAAGTTTAAATTACTTTGTACTGTAAGGTCAAAATTAATTATTTTTTCTTTCAATTCATTTTAAAGTTAAAACTTTAAAATTTATTTAAAAATGAGAACTTATTTTGAGAGAAGATTTTTTGCACGATTGACATTATATGTGCTAAAATAGATATATAAGATGCTAAAAATTATATGCCTAAATGCCAAAAGCATGATAAAGCCATGTCTAAAGTTAATAAAGGGTTAGGTTATTGTCATAGATTAAAAGACAAAAGGATTATTGATAGTTTCAAATGTTGAAGGGGAAAAAAAGTAGTTGAGTAAATTGTAAATAGAATAATTTCAATAAAGAGTAAAATAAACACTTTATAATAAGGTAGTTTTGAAGCTTTAAAAATAATACATTTTCAGAATTACAAATTCAATCCTAATGTGCTTTATCTTACTTCTAAGATCCCTAAACTATGTGAGCTTGTTCAATTCTTGAATTGCTAGTTTGTCTGGAATCTTTAACACAAAAACCTACCTCTTACCTTCAACAATTTTTTCCCAAAAAATGCAAATAACCATTACTATCTTCGATCAATTTTGATAAACTGAATCTTGCAGTCTTAAAATATCGTTCTGTTACTTATAGATATAAGTCCATAAAAAACCAAAGTATAAAATCTTGGAATAAACTTCCCTATGACCTAAAAGTTCTCCATTCAATCTATATTTTTAAGAGTAACCTATTTCATTCTTTCCTAATCAAATTCAGTTAATAAATCCAAAGATATGTATTTGTGTTTAAGTGTTTGTGATATGCGCATGTGAATAAGTGGTAAGTGTATGTGTATGTATGTGTATATGTATGCATGTATGTGTATGTTTGTATATATTTAATACATATATATGTGAGTTTGTGTGTGAATGTGTATATATATATATATATATATATATATATATATATATATATATATATATATATATATATATATATATATATATATATATATATGTGTGTGTGTATGTGTATGTATGCGAATATGTGTTGGTGTATATAATTTATACATATATAATATTATTAAATGTTTGTATATGTATTTATGTTTGTATATGTGTATGTATGTGTGTTATTTTAGCACTTTTCTTCATATCCTGTAACTTCAGGGGTTCCTCAAGATTCTATCCTTGGCCCCATACTTTTTTTAATTTACATATACCATCTTCCAGAGATTCTTGCATCTAAGGTGGCATTGTTTACTGTTGATACTACATTTATTCGTGTCTTGATAAAAAGCCAACACTCTCTGATTGCTTGGAGGGAACATTAGAGCTTGAAAAGGATCTCACTTTTGCTACAGAACAAGGTTCTCAGTGGCTGGTGAACTTTAACTTCAGATAAAACTCAATTTTTTTAAGCTATCGTTATTGCAACAATCTAGATCTTCCAATATTTATGAACGGTAATGTGTTCGATGAGTCATCTACCCTTCATCTTCTAGAATTACCTCTTACTTCCAATCCTTCTCGGAAACCATATGTCAAATTGATTAAATGAAAAATTAGCATCTGCTAAAGTTTCATCTCTTTATTGTGCTTGTCACTTTCTTACTCTGGATTCTATTCTTTATCTCTATAAATCTCAAATCTGTCTTTGTATGGAATACTATTGCCATATCTGGAGCAGATCTTCAAATAATGCCCTTTTTTCTTTTAAATAGGTTGCAAAACCACATTGTTAAAATTGTTGGACCTGTTCTTGCAGCCAACCTTCAATCATTGTCACATCATCGTAATATTGTTTCTCTTTCTTTTTTCTATAGATACTATAATGGGTGCTGTTCTAAAGAGCTAGTGTCTCTTGTGTTATCTACTAAAATTCATTCTCCTATTACTCGTCATTCATTTAAGTCTCATCTATTTACTGTGATTGTTTCTAAGTGCTCTAAAAAATTTTATTCGTTTAGCTTTTTTTCTTTGGAATACGCTTCCTTCTTGTTTTCATATTTCATATAACTTGCAATCTTTTAAGTTGACTGTTAATCATTATCTTGCTTTATAAACTTCATCTTTTCTCTTCCAGTAACTTCCAACTCTAATAGTGGTTGCTTGCAGCCTTGTTGGAGTTACCTTGTATCATATTTTAAAAACATACTATAAAATCAGTATTAAAGTTACATGCATGGCTTGGGTGTACATATTACGCATTAGTTCACCTATTTGTCCAGAAATCAGGTTTGAAACCTCAAACCATTGTTTAATGTGCTTTTGCTTAGCGCTGCTTCACTTTATCACCTTTTTACTTTTTTATTCTTCTCCTTTTTCTTAAGACTGCACTCTTTTAGATCAAGCCCTTTCTATTTACCTCTCTGACAATAGTGTTTTTATTGGTGGCTCTTACCCTGCTGGCACTAAAGCTCATAACTTCTCAATTTCTCTGACACAGATAGTTAACTTCATGACTCATTTTCCAGACAATCCTTTTTTCTAATAAGACAGAAAACATGCTGAAATAATTGCAGATAAGTTGGTTAGTAGTTTGATGGAAATAAATTTAGGAAAGCAATTAAAGTTGGTTAGTAGTTTGATGGAAATAAATTTAGGAAAGCAATTAAAGTTGTTTAGTAGTTTGATGGAAATAAATTTAGGAATTAAAGTTGGAGATTGCATAGTTTAAGCATATATAAAAAAGTAATTTTTAAAACATACTAAAATCTACAGTTCAATAAGTTAAATGTTGCTTAACCTGCTTAGCACACATTCGTAGAATTTGATACTCTAGAACAATGTTAACTAAACATTGTTCTAAAGTATTAAACAAAATTACTTACTTTACTCATTGATTTGTGTCTTATTTTTGACCCTGGCTTGTGTTCAGTTTCTCTTTGTTCTCCTTTAGATGTCTTTTTATGATTTTCTTTGTCAAGGTCCTTTTTCTGATAACTGCACCTTCTATTTATGGATCCAGGCAGATATAGATGCTTTTATTCTTCTCGTCAGTTCTCAGTCAAGCCTCATTCTACTTCATGGTTTTCCCCTTCATATGCAGCTGCTATATCTAATCATAATCATTTTTTTATCTTTTATAAAAGAACTCTTTTTTATCTTATAAAAGCTTTCTTGAGAACAAACAGCTAAATCAATGTAAATGAGAGCAATGTAAATGTAAATGCCTTATGGTAAGTATCATTATTTCCAGTTTACTAAATATTGTATTTTATCTCTAAAGTTAGGCTCTAAAAACTTTTGGGATGTTTTTAATAGTCTCATTAACAAAGGTAAATAGAACATTCTATCTCTAATTCATGGATCTGATCTTATTAACTCTTCCAAGGATAAGGGTTAAATATTTGCAAAAAACTTTTCTTTTTATTTAATTCTTGAAACTAATAGCCATACTCTTTCAGCCATTCCAGTTAAACAAGTTAATCTATTGTTAGACATCCAAATCACTCCGGCTTCTGTTGCTAAAGTCAAGTTTTAACTCTTTATGGCTTGTGGTCCAGGCAACATTTTTGTCATAGTCTTACAAAAGTGTTCTCCAAAACTCTCTTCAATTCTCTCTAATTTAATCAGTGCTTGACTGATTCTTGTTTTCCTGTCTGTTGAAAAATGATATCTTAGGTTCCAATTTTTAAAAAACTCTGGAGAACACTCTAACTACTCCAACTAGTGTAAGATGCCCTCTAATTATTGTCCAATCAGTCTTCTCTCTATTATTAGCAGGTCTTTGACCCTTTTGATCAGTCTTTTTTCTGTTATCAGATAGGTCTTTGAGTCTTTGATCAACAAATTTCAAACATCCCATTTTTTTGGTTTTCGATCTACGGCTACAATACGGCTCTACGGCTGACTATTACTCGATCAGTCTTCTCTCTGTTATTAGCATGATCTTTGATCAATAAATCTCTAACTTCCCATTTCGATTCTTATAATTTACTGTCTAATAATCAATATGGTTTGCAATCTTTTTGTTCTAAGATTGACTTGCTGTGACTGAAAGATTCTAACGTGCTTTAAATGGAGGCAAAAAGACAAGGACTACTCTTGACATGTCTAAATCTTTTAATAAAGTTTGGCATGCTGGTCTTCTCCATAAGTTTGCTTCATATGATGTACCTAAAAAAGTTTTTGGAATTATCAAGTCATTTTTTTAAATAGCTTTATTAAAGTCATCCTCGAAGGTTAACACTCTTCTTCATTAGTAATTTTTCAGATAGTTCAGACAGATCATACAACCTATTAACTGTTTTCTTTTATTCTTATTTTTTTAGTAACTTCTAACTTAATAGTGGTTGCTTGCAGCATTGTTGGTAGTGAACTAGATTTTAAAAAAAAGAAAAAATAACATATTATTTAATCTTTATTAATTTAATATTACAGTTTAATATTTGGATATTTTAATTTCAAAGTCTTCTAAATTTTTAATTTCATTTTTTTCAACAATAAAGTAGAAAGTTATTAGGGAAAGGAAAATAAGAAAAATTGTATTCCAGATTTTTTTCTTTCGATGTTTGCGAAAATTTTTTTAAACATTTTTTCTGGATATTTTTGAAAAAATTTTTCTGGATTTTTAAATTGTCATCTGAATCATTCTGTTAATAACAATGTTATTTTACTATTATATAAATAATTTAATATAATATATAATAACGTATATTATTATTTTAACAAATAATATTTAATGATATTTATATAATTTAACATATATTTTAAGTTGCTCAGCAATGGTTTTATATTTTTATATTTCTGGTTTTAATTTTTTTAAATTTGTTCATTTATATTCTAATAAGTATTTTTTTTTAATTTTAACATGCATTTTATTTTAGCATCCTAGAGATGAAATGGAGGACAATTTACCTAGTAAGTTTTACATGACCACATAATTTAAATCTAAAATATGTCATCATTAGATAAATACTTCCATTATAATATTTCTAAAAATTGATTATGTAAATCATAAAATTGATTACTGCACATAGTAAATCTATTTTATATTCTTTTTAATTTTGTTTCCATTTTCTTAAAAAAACTGCTTATCATCTGGTAAGTAAAAAAAAATGCTCAGAAGATTTAACAGTATTAGGTAATCTAAAATGCTAGAAAATTTGTGAGGCTAGCCAGATACAGGATATTTTTAGTGTAATTAACAAATTAACAATATAATTAAATGTATATATATATATATCAGCCCTCGGAATTAGGGTCGTATTCAGCAGCTGCCGACCTCAAATATATACATATATATATATATATATATATATATATATATATATATATATATATATATATATATATATATATATATATATATATATATGTATATATATATATATATATATATATATATATATATATATATATGTTATACATATATATATTATATATATATATATATATTATATATATATATATATATATTATATATATATATATATATTATATATATATATATGCATTTTAAATATATATATATATATATATATATATATATATATATATATATATATATATATATATATATATATATATATATATATATATATATATATATATATATATATGTATATGTATTTGCAATTTTTTGCAAACCTCAAAGTGTTTGAGGTTTGCAAAAAACCTCATTTTTTCTAATTCTGAGGGCTAATATATATATATATATATATATATATATATATATATATATATATATATTAATTAGGTATTGAGGGTCCTTTAAGCATTGAACAACTTTCGTCAGGATATCGATACAAATTAAAGGTATACTATTTATTCTTTAGTTTGTCTGTTTCATTTTATTTAGTTGTGATCTTTTTTAATTTCTTTAATCTTTTTTAATTTCTTTAATCTTTTTAAAGATTAAAGAGAAGTATAAAATATTTTCTTTTATTTATAAGTGCATTATTAAGTATGTTTGCAATAATATCAATAATATTTCACTTGCTAAACGTAATACATGCTGACAAAGTTTTTATTTAAAATTTTTTTTAAATCTTTGGTGGCTTGTCTTATTCATTTTTTTTTACCTAATTTTTTTTTAAACTTTTTTTTTTGCCTTATATTTATTGTACACGATATTTTCCAAAGTTTTTATGTGATTATATGTTAATTTTAAAATTATAGTCATTATAAGTATTTGGTGATTTTTTAATAGCATAACTTTTTTTTTTTTAATTTTTATAAAATCTCCTAATTTTATTTTACAAAAACTGTCAAGTGAATAAAATATTGAAAGTTTTTTCTATTAAATATTTTCTACACATTTTTTGAAACTCACAATTTTTTTAAATATATTTTTAAACAATATTGTTGTTTTAAAGTTGAACCTGTAAAAGTAAATTAATATACCCTAATTAATATAAGTGATATTATATATACCCTATATTAATTATATTATATATATATTAATTATAACATAATAGTTAAGAAATTATTTTATTTTTTCTCAAAACTCCATAATGAAAGCACATTTTTTTTTTTTAACATGGTATTTTTTCATGTTCTTTGCATGCTTCTTTTTGAGAATAGGTAAGCTTCATTGGTATAATAATTTTTTTCTGTTTATATGTCAATGTGTATTTTGTATGCTCTACGAGGTTGATTTAAATAAGGTGGTTATAATTTTTTAAAACCTTTTTCAGTATTTAGGATCTTGTCAAGTTATTACAAAACATCCTGTTACCAAGGAAACAAGACTGCAGCAAGCACAAGATGCATACAAACGAATCAAGGTAATTAATTTTTGTTTATAGATATTGATCATATAATAATAAGTTTATATAATATAATTGTTTATCATTTTCAAGGTGATTACTTATCCTAAATGTCAAATGTCTGGAGGTTTCTGTAATATAAATGGTATTACAGCCAGCAATCTTATGGTGTATATAAAGAAAATTTATATACACCATAAGATCTAAGTAGCTTAGGAAGTAGATTTATTAAACAAAAACTGTTTTGTATTTTATTAGAGTAAACTCTAATGAATTAAAAATATGAAATATCATTTATTCAACTTATTTAAATTTTTTCCTATTGATTTTTTCTATTTATTTTATTTAGATTTTGATTATATTAGTTAGTTATTTACTAAGTCATTTTTTTTGGTTCATTATTTTTTTTCTTTGTTCATAACGGTAGATAGTAGATTCAGAAGTATGAAAATGACAAATACAATAGAGAGTGGCAATCTTAGCAGGTGCTAACTTTGCAATGGACTAGATATATAGTTTTCATGAGATGTAATAGAAAAGATTTACCTGAGAAAGCATAAACAGGGTTCCCACACCTCCTTAAAAACCTTAAATATCCTTAAAAAATAAAAACCTCCTTAAATGTCCTTAAATAACCTTAAAAAAAGTTAAAATTTGACTTCTCTCCTTAATTTCTCCTTATTTTTTTTTTTATTCATCTAGAAAAATTTTTTAAAGTGAATGAATTATACTTGTTAATAAAGAAGATAGTATATAGACTTTCGATATTTTTCAAACCTATTTTTGTTATTATATATATATATATATTAATGTAATCGTTTTCTCCTTAATTATCCTTAATTTTTCTTTCAAAAAAATGTCGTTCGCGACCAAATCTTCTTAAATATTAGGAAAATATCTCCCTAAATCTCCTTAAAATCCTTAATTTTAGCCTCAGTTTTAATAGTGGGATAAAGTAGAGGACTCTAAGTAAGAATGTTGCTATTTATCAGTATAGAAATATTAACGATATAGTGCAAAATATAACGATATATTAGCAGTAAACAAATAAATTTTGTTTGATTTAAAATAAAGTTTTAAATTAAACGGTTTGGATGTCTAACAATGAATTAACCTGTTTCTTGAGTATATCAGGAAGGGTGTGATCATTAGATTCAAGAGATGAGTTGTAGGAAAAGTTTGCAATTAGTTTTGCCTTGGAAAAAGTGATCCATTTAAAATCCATTTTATTTTCTCAAGAAAGTTGAAAATGATGAAAAAAATAATTACATTTTGAAATAGCAGCTGGTCAAGAAGAAAACTTTGAAAAAAAAAAAAAAAAAAATTTTGGAAAACTTTGGGTAGAATGAGAATTGTCTTTAAGCCAATGGGAAAGAATAAAAGCTTCCATACGTGCCTAAATCCGGAAAATTAGATAAGACACTTTTTTAGCAGAGAAACGGAAAACACCAGCCTGAAGGTTTTTGCAAAGAAAATCACAAATGGAATCCCAGACAGCTTTAAGATGGTAGTAAAATATGTGATAATAGAGTGAGTCTGAAAAAGAAATACCATATAAAAGTTTCAAAGAGATTATAGCATCTCTCAAACCAACTAAAGGAACCAGGAAAAAAATGAACACAAGTTAGGGTTAAAGACAAAATACAAATCAATGAGTTTAGCTAAATGATTAGGGTTGTCTTGAAAACAAATCACAAAATTATTATCTAAGTACGAGATTGAGTCATCTTAAGCAGTAAACACAGGCTTACATCTATGACCGCTATCTCTGTTTTTTAATAAAAGTTATTTGATAGCATGTAGAATTAATTGATGTATCAAGAAAAGTTGTTTTTATGTTAACTTAAGTTAAAAGCATAATGAAATTTTACAAATATTTATACTAATATATATAAATTTTATACTAATATTTATAATTAAATAATATCAACAACAAAAAGTGTCGTAATTTTCACATTTTTTTATTTCTATATAAAATTTATGTCCATAATAGTTATAGAGGTAATTTTAAATCAAATAGGCCAAGGTTTGATGCAAATCTCTGCTATAAATAAGAATTTAATGTGAACATTTTTTTTAAAAAAGGCACAAGATGACGATGAAGAAGATGCTAGTACAAACGTTGATATGTGTATATCATTAGAACGAATTAAAATTATCAATAAGGATACAAAGGTAATATCGATTATTATTTGTCTATTTAAGTTGGACAGTGTCCGATCAAATTTTTTTAAATATAATTTTTTACCGTTTTGCGGAACCAAGTTATGCAATCGAAATCTTTTTCATGTTATTCAGTTTATTTAGTTTCTTTCCTTATTATTTAGAATATTTAATCGTAGATTTTTATTTTTTAATAAAGTAGTTAATTTGATATTGTATTTTTTTTAGATTTTTTTTTAGACTTAAATTTTCACGCTGTAACTGACAACGCTTTTTTTTTTTTTCGTTTACAATTTGACAACAGCTGTAGCGATGTTTTAACAATTTAAATGCAATAAAAAAATTTACAAATAACTTTTAATCATTAATCTTTTTTTAAAATTTTTATTTTACGCATTAAATAAAATCAAAAATTAATTATAATGATCGTTTAAAATAAACGCATTATGTGTAAATTAAATGTTTTATTTAATTTTTTTTTAGTAGATATGTAATTTTTATAATAAATTTAAACGTTTAAAACTATTTTTCCAAGTCTTTCTAAAAATCTTATTTTTTTAAGTTACTTTAAACTGTAAATAAGTTAAATTAAAACTTCCAATGATTTAATTGCTTCTTTTATTTAGATTTTATTTACATGTTGTTTTTATTTTTACAAAGAATTGTTTAAAAGTTTTTTTTAAACTTGATTTACTAATTTTAAATAATGAAATGAATAAAATTTACTATTTTAAAAAGACTGTTTTTGGAAAAGATTTTTTAAAAAACAGTCATTTGCGTGGTCCGCAATAGCATTCAATCGTACACCAGCTTTATTTTATAGAATTTAATTCCCGTCGGTCAAAATGTACGGTTACTTTATAGATTGATTGGACAATCTGAGATTTTAGCTTGACAAAGCCTGATGTCCGACCATTAAATTGAGCCCTGTAACTTATCTATAAACATATTTTATCTATAAATGACACCATAGTTTTTTTATTTTCACATTTTATTTTAAACCCAACATTTGCACATAGCATGAAATCAATAAATGAATGTATATTTTTAATGTAATAAAATTATTATATTTTGTTGCGGCAAAACAATGACTGTTACATTTCAAGCATTGCGCTGATATTTGGTAGAGTTGCTATTTCATTCAAAGTTTGTTCATCTATTGTTTGTGTGCATTTTTGGATTTATTACTTTGTTTATTTATTGTGTTGATATACGGTAGAGGTGTTATTTCATCCAAAGTTTGTCCAAGAGCAATATTGTTATTTGGAAAAGTCTTTTGTTATGGAATTTGTTATAATTTTTTTGTTTGTGTGAATTATACTTTGATCCATTGCAGCAAAAAAATTTCTGTTTTTAATGTTTTTATTATTTTATGTAGATCCCTAACCTAGGTTCTCTTCCAAAAAAGTGCAATGTAAGGAGAGTAATATGTCAAAGAAACCTTATAAAATATAAGTCATTCATTTTCATACCAGCTTAAAAATAAATTCAAGCAATCTGTCCAAAAAATCTTACAATTTTTTTGGCGATTAGTAAAATGCCTGAAAATTTTTTTTGGCAATTTATGAAGTGACTGAATGAATCATATAATTTACAAAATGCCTAATTACTACAGACATTTTATAAATTTATGATTTATGTTTTATTACAATCATCAGAGAAGTTTTTAAAAATTATTTGTTTAACAAAAGTTACCACTTATGTTTGTGTTTTTAGATTTTTTCAGATTAGAAATTATTTATTAGTTAGATTTTATACCTTTAGTATTAGTGATAACTAAGGTTTATTAACTAATAATTTTTTTTTGTATTTTTGATGATTTTGTTATTGCAGTTAGTATAGTATGTTAGTATAGTAGTGTAGGATTTAGTTTAATCAGTTTGATTTCATAGATTTTGTAATTTTCATAATCTTTTTTAATGATTTACTGTGCATATTGGTCATGTTACTTGCAAACATTACTTAGTATCAGGCTTGTTGCGTGCACACATTAACTGAATATTGAACTTGTTACTTGTACACATTAACTGAATATTGGGCTTGTTACTTGTACACATTAACTGAATGAGGCTCATTTAAAATGCCAATCTTGGCAGCTTTTTAAAGTTTTCAAATTTTTTTGATTTTATAAAAGTGCCTAGATGTTTTTTTTTTCAGTTTTGTTTTTGATTTTAGGTTGTTTATTAACATGGTCTGTATTTTTGTTTTCATGTTGTTTAATAACATGGTCTGTATTTAGTCAATAATAATTTTTAAGTTGAAGTGAATTTACCATTATAATAATGAATTCGAGTTATGAGTCATGTTTGTTTTTAAAGCAAAATATAATGAAAAAACATTTTTTTTTTTACCTTATTAAATTTTTATATATTATACTACTACAACATTTCATGTAAAATATAACAAATTAAATTCTTTTCTTTTTTTTTTTCAATCTGAAATATTTTTCATTAATTTAAACATATGTGATTATATGTTTAGTTTGAAGATGTAATGATGGACCATGCGTTACGTACAATTTGTTTTATTTGTGATATGGGGAAGATTTTAGTTTTAATGGCACGCCGATTGACAAGTGAGAATTCTACAGACATTAGTTTTGAAGAGGGTCAACCATTGAACTTGGGAAATATAATTGGTGATCGTGAAAAAAAATCATCTAAAAATATATGTCATGTATTTAAGGGAGTAGAAGATGTAAGCATTATATGTTAAACAAGCATAATTGTTTTGCATTACTATATAAATTTGAATTCTAATTATTTTAATTAATTTGAATAATTAATTTTCACTCTGTTGATAATTTATATTTATAATAACTTAGTAATTATAATTATAGTTCATTGTAGTTTTATTATTAATATAATATCAGTCATATTTCATTAGTAGTTATATATTTATTTAATTATAGTAAATTCAATTTTTTTAAATTTAAAATTTTTTTTTTTGTATTAATAAAGACATCAACTATAGCAAAAGCAATTGGTCAAGCATTCAATATTGCATATAGACAATTCTTAAAGAGTTCAGGTATTGCACACGAGCTTGTTGAGGAAGCAGAATACTCTCATGTGCTAGAATCACAAATAATAGTTGGTCAAGATCTTGAAAATCTTACGAATGAATCTGCTGTTAGGGAGGTGAGAAATATTACTATGCAAAAATTTTTAATGTTGTAATAAAATGCTGGTCTTGGTAAATCACTGATGTCTGTGAATCCAACAAACAATTTTTTTTTAATATGGTTTCCTTTTCATTTGTTTGTTTTTTACTTTTTAAGGTCTTGTCACAAAATTTTTTAAAACAAGATCTTTTAATGGGTCTGGGGTAAGCATCTCTAGACCAAAACAAGAGTTCTTTTTTAATGGAAAAAATTGAATAGATATGTGGCCTCAGCTACAAGATCAGTTTCTGTTTTTTATATGTATTAAGCTGTATTTATTTTTATATTAAAAACTTAAGGATTAAATTATTTTGAAAATCAGAAGTGCATTTTAATCTATAATATCCTTTTCTACTTAAACTAAGGTCTATGTTATTTTAATATAATTATTTTTATTAATAATTTATGTTATGCATAATATAATGTTAATTTATGTTATCAATAATATAATTGATTTTATTTTGTATTAATGATATTAGTTAGTTTAATATAGTTAATTGTTATTTAATTATTTTTTTAATTTTTTTTGAAAAATTGAAATAAAAGACTGCAAGCCTATGATAAATAAACTTTGACATAGAATGTAGGACTGTTCCAATTTGTTTTTTTTCTCAAACTCTATGATAAAAGAATCTTTCAAAAGCTTTAAAATATAAGAGTAATGATATTGCAGTGTTGCTCTAACATGCATTGTGTTAGTGCTTTCAGTATTGCATTGTTGAAGCCACGTGAGCTCTTTGTTATGATTTTGAGTTGATTAACAGGAATTTTGACGCCACAAGAGCTCTTTGTTATAACTTTGACTTGATTAACAGGAATGTTGAAGAGCTCTTTGCTTAGAATGTCGAGTACTATTTTTGGTAGGTTCAAGTTCTCTTTAATAATTTCTTTTCATAGTTATACAACATAAGAAACCATCAAATTGTCTCTGAGTAGTTTATACTCAGTATTTTCTTATTCTGCATTAGATACTTTGATCATTTTATGATCTCATTAAACCCTTTATCTTTAGTTATCCTATTACAAATTTTTTTTGTGATTTTTTTTATGATGTTCCTTGGGCTGAAAATTGTGCTTCCTATTAAGGTTTATAATAGTGTTATTGATTCAGGTAGGTATGGAATTTGTTATTCCTTTTTGTTGGTCAAGGTGCTTTGCTCAATAATTTTCTCCTTCTTATGCAGCTGCTAATTCCAATCATGAACATTTTTTGTTTCATTCATTTGAAAATCTCTCCTAAGAACAAATGTCTTTTAATCAGTGGGAGAAGTATAAAAAGGTGTTTTCTAACTTTATGATTCGTTATTTTTTATGCTGGAATTTCGAGTTTGTTGTTCCTATTTTTAAAAAGTCTAAACTCTTGTTGTTCCTATTTAAAAAGTTTAAAACTCTTCTAAACGCCATACAATCATCCAATCAGTGTACTTACTATTATTAGGTTTGAGTCTTTGATTAACGAACTGCTAATAGTTTTTGAGTCTGACAACTTACCTTTTGACAATCAACATAGATTTCAATCCTCTTGTTGTACCATTAGTATGTTAACTTTAATCAGAAAAGTTCTATTGTGCATTAGATAATATTGTTGAGACTGTTTCTTCTGATGCATTAAAGGTATTTGATCTAAATGGCATGACATGCGTGAAGTAAAGTCTACAATATAAATGTGTTTTATATAAAGTATGAGTTAACTAAACATTGGAACTTTAAAATTAAGATTTCACTGTTAAGTTAAGAGTTAAGATAAAGTTTAACATCCTTTACTTGATCTAGAGTAGATAACTCAAACCTTCTTTACAACTGTTACACATTAACTTAAGATGAATTTCATAAATATTATAAATGTTGAATTTAAATTAATTACAATCTATTATATTTGCTTACTTCTTTTGGTTTTTTTTTTTTTTTTTTTTAATATTTTAATTAAACCATGTTAAAGCAGAATAAACACGCTTAATAAGGAAATTTTTAATTGTTTATGCAATAATAATACAATTCTTTTTTATTTAAGTACAGGAACACAGTTATTTATTATACTATAATATTAAAAAATAATTACATATATTTTAAAAACTAATTAAATAGTTACTAAGTGGAATTAAAAATAAATATTTTTGCAAAGTTATTTTTACTTAATTTTTTTTTTGACAGGTAGTTGTTGTTAAGAAAGTTGGTGATCCCCTTGGTATTATGCTATTAGAATCAGGATGGGGATCAATGTTACCAACTGTCTTTGTTGCGCATATAGCTAATTACTCTGCTACTGCTCAATGTCAAAAAATATCTGTTGGGGATCATATACTTGCTTGTGATGGAACAAGTTTAGTAGGGTTATCATTATCTGAATGTACTACCATTTTAAAGGTTTGTTTTTAAAGCTGCTGTTGTTAATGAAATATGTATAAAAATTTAAGTCTTTTAGCTAAACTGTATAACTCAGGGTTTATTCGAGACCCTTTTTTTGGTGATGTGGGTTATGGTGTATTTGGGTGAGTTTTGGGCACCGTTGTTTTAATAAAAGGCATTGCTATAAATTACAATACTAAAAAATAACCTTATCAAGTTTATTTTAGAAAAGGTTTTTATTTTGTATATTGTTTGTATTTTTTATAGTTGTTTAAAATCTTTATAAAATTTCATTTTATTTGAAATTCAGTTTATTAAATGTTTTACTAATATATACAAAATAATATATTTCTATACATATGCATTTGTGTATAATTTATTTATAAAAAAAAAAAAAATTTTTTTATAATCATAGAATTTCTGATATTTTCTTGCTCAACGGTAAAAAATTATAAGCCTTTCATAATAAAAAGTTATTTTCTTTAATATTAAATTATTTTTTTCAATTGAATTTCAGAATTGTCGAAATAGTAATAAAGTAACATTTCGTGTTGTTACATGTCCTACAGTAGTGGATGTTGTTTTACTACGACCTGATGTTAAGTATCAATTAGGATTCAGTGTTCAAGAAGGCACAGTAAGTTATATTGCTTCAAGTTTTATTTAGGATTCATTATTTAAATCTTAGTTAAGATAAGTTAATAAATGTTTAGAACTGAATATGTATGTATTTAGCCATGCAGTATTTTCATGTGAAAGACATTTTTTTAATTTTATTTCAGTTTAAATTTTAAACCTGCTGGTTATAAACCAAGTGTTTTATCACTGTTCTACTATTGTACAATTGCCTTAGTGTCCTTTGCAGCCTTACACCCCTCGCAGACTTGTCGGTTTTCCGCCAGTTATTGCAGGAGAGAGGTGCTTTTACCATAATTGATAAACTAGTGTAATGTTTCAAATCTTTTGTGGCTTCTTAGTTGCACAAAAACATCTTTTGAACTAAAAAATCAATCAAATATGTCAGTGTTTATTATAATTTAATTACTTTTTTGAGATTGGATAATGACTAAAGTATTATGGTTAAACCGATTATTGATATTTTTTACCCAGATTGAGTTCATTTTTTATTTGTATCAGGTTAATCATGACCATGTTTTCAACAAAGTAGCGGAAAAGGGGCAGCTTTAAACATTTTTTAAACTTTTTTATTTTTACAAGTTAGAGTTCTTATTTGTTCAAATCTGCCACAACCTGGGGTAATAAAGCTACCCCAACTTTGAATTTAGCTTTGAATTTGCATGGGGCAGTTTTGAAACATTACCAGTAAACAAAAATAACTTAGTTTTATAACTTAGTTTTTTTTAATTAACTAGATGTACACTACATGCATATTTTCATTCTCACATATTATATCTGTTTTAGCAATTTAATATTTGATATTAATTTTTTTAGCTAAGTTGCTGCTTTGAGAATTTTTTAATTTCTCTGGGGTTTAACTTATTTTTTAGCTTTGTTTTTCTAATGGCATTCATTTTCTGAATTTTTTTAGTCATGCAAGAAACCATGAATTCATAATAATGCGCCACCACTTACGCAATAATGCAGTTAGCTTGGGACTTTTTGGATCAGAATTAGGATTAAATTTCATAATTTTTCTTAATTCCATAGTTAAAAAAACAAAATTAATTACCAATAATGAGGTCAAAAAAAGAACTACTCTCTAATAGACATTTATTTGCTAAATGCATATGGTTGTCAGATGTCCGGCTTTTAGGAAGGAAAATACAGTGCCAAACCGATAAAAATAAATTTTTTAACTGTTCTTCTTCATAAAAGTTGGACATCTGGCAACCCTATGAATACAACAAATTTGTTTAGTAAAAAAATATCAACTTAAATTACTTTCTTATTAGTTTGGCTTTGAACAGTTTTGCTTAAGTTTTTGATGTTTAAAGTTTTGGAATAAAAAGTTTTACTTAAAAATTTTTTAAGTCTCTTTAAAATAAGGATCAAAGGTATCCTATTCATTTTTCTGCCTCTATGGCGTTTTGAAAAGTAAATGCTTAGGAAAAAAAATATGTTTTTTAAAAATTTTGTGCTTTATTGTAAACAGTATGGCAAACATTGTGTTATTTATTATATTCTATATAATAAATAACACAATGTTTGCCACTTGTCAAAACTGGAGTCAAGAAAGTCTTTTTTTTTAATGTTTAAAAGTTGTACTTATAATTTTAATTTAATTAATTTTAAATACAAACAAACCAATCATTTAAGTTGTTCATTTTATCTCAAAACAAACCAATCATTTAAGTTGTCCATTTTATCTCAAAACAAACCAATCATTTAAGTTGTTCATTTTATCTCAAAACAAACCAATCATTTAAGTTGTTCATTTTATCTCAAATTTCAGCAAGTGACAGCTGTGAGGATAAGTGTTGTCTTAACAATGTAATTCTTTATACTTAATTTAGATATACGCACACTTCATAAAACATTTTTTCAAAGCTGCTCCTGTTTTTTCAGAGCTGCCCCCTTCTTTCCTACTCATATATTATATAAGTTACACATTGTTTAACTGATAAATATTGACCACAATTTTTATTTCTAAAAACCATGGTCTGTACAATCAGTCAAAGAAGAGAAAGTTCTTTCGATTTTTGAAATTTTGGTTTATTTTGAAACTTTGCTCTAAATGCTACAGAAGCTCCTCAATGTGAATTAGCTTTAAAATACTTTTTTATATCTTAAAATATCTTCCAAACAAAGTAGTTTCCATAGCTACATTAAGAATAATTAAGGACTTATTGAATCCTTCTTTAATGTTGCGGTGCATAGTTGTCAAACTATAGGCAAAAAATATGAAGAGTAAACAGTGAAAAATAATTTAATTCTATTTAAAGAAATTTGTACACAATAAATGCTTACAGATATTCAAAGAAAAAAATTAAATAGGTATTAGAATAGATTTTTGCTATAGAAGTCAACTATAAGCAGGCTAATGATATTTGGAAAAAAATTTTTAATGATTAAGCTATTACAGAAATGCAAAAATAATTAAAGCATTATAAGGTTGCATACAATTAATATAAGGAGTATGCATTGAAAATGAGCATTTTGTATTGAGAGTTTGCAGGTATATATCCAATTAAGCTGAAATAAGTTTTACCTAAAAGCTAAAACCCTAGACTGCAAACATAAGTCAAATCTCAACTGCCTGCAGGTAAAAACGTTTTAATCCAAAATTTTAAAAAATGACTGAGTTCGTGATTACCAAACTGTTTTTGCAGGGAATTCTTATACTTTACTTCCACTGCGGCATTACTTAAAGAAGATCCATACCAGACACAGAAAGAGCTTGCAGAACAATTGGGAGTTGATTAATCAACAGTTTCTGGGCACTTGAAGCAACTGGGAATGATTCAAAAGCAAGGAAATTGGATGCCGTATGAGTTGAAACCGAGAGATATTAAAAAATTTTTACCTGCAAATAGCTGTTTGTGTGACAAAAAAGAAAAGGTTTTCTGTAATTGTTACTGGTGATGAAAAGTGGATATGTTACTACAATCCTAAATGCATAAAAACATGGGTCAAATCCAGCAAGCAATCAACCTCGAAAGCAAAACGGAATATTCATGGTTTCAAGCTCATGCTCTGTATCTTGTGGGACCAGCTTGGAATAATATGTTAAAAGCTGCTTAAACCAAACAAGACGATTACAGGAGATCATTACCAATGACAATTGATCAACTCAGCCAAGCATTAAAACATAATCAAAAGCATTAAAACCTTATCATGTCTTTAGGACATGATAAGGTTATTCTAAAGGCATTATAAGGTTATTCTTCAACATGACAACGCACAACCTCATGTTCCAAATGTTGTAAAAAACTACCTAAAGAACCTCAAAAGTGAAGTCCTACCCCACCCTCCATATTCATCAGACATTGCCCCCTCTTATTACCATTTTTTTTCTGGTTGATGACACTTGACCTGGCTGAGCAGTGTTTTTCTTCTTATGGCGATACCAAAAAATGGTTCCATAACTGGATTGCTTCCAAAGACCAAGACTTTTTTCAGCATTGAATTTGCATCCTACCTGAAAGATGGTAGATGCCAATGGACAGTATTTTGAATGATCTGAGTCTGATAGTCTTTTCAAAATTAACTGGATTTTTACAAAAAAAAACATTTATTTTCAATCCATTCTCCCAATATAATTGAAAGTATACACTAAATGCTAAAATATAATATATATTAAATATTTTAGTATATACTAAAAAGTATATACTGCAGTACATACAAAATAGTTTATCACAATTTTATCTACTTATATTCTGCAGTTGAAAATAAATGTTGTCAGGCTTGGTCGGGAAGCGGGTGCAATGGCACTTTTCCCGACTATGCATATAATATTTAGTTGCAACAACTTGACCACAGCTTTTTAAATGTTTAGAGAACATTGAAATTTATGCATGTTTCCATTTCCAAAAAAGTAAGTTTCAATACACTATGAAAGTAAAATTTATAACATTAATTTTTTGTAATCAAATGTTTTTATATTAGCGAAACACCTTTAAACAAAGCGACGATTTACTTTTATTGTTTGTTTATTAACCATCAACATTGGTTAATAATCAATTAAAAATATTTTAAAAGTTTTACAAAGTTGAGTAAGATTTTTTAAAAGTTTTAGGTGACTGAACACAAACATACATATATATATATATATATATATATATATATATATATATATATATATATATATATATATATATATATATATATATATATATATATATATATATATATATATATATATATATATATATATATATATATATATATATATATATATATATATATATATATATATAGTAAATTACGATTGGATGAACAACACATCAGAGGTTTAAACAAAACACAAATATACATTTATATAAAGTATTTTTTGGCACTGCACCAGAGGTTTATAAAGAACACAAACATAAATATATTAGTAAGCCCACTCACTAAACATCATCAACATTATTGTGAAGAGCAGTTCTGCTTCCTTTTCAAATTTTTTTTTTGCCTTTTCAGTTTAATCATAAAAGTTTGCTTTCAAATAAATTGATGCAATAAAAACTTCCTTTTAGTATGCAAAATACAAAATAACATTATAATTCTCTTAGAATGTAATATGCCCCTCATATATTAGTTTATAATATATATTATAGTATAATAAAGCAATGGATTAAACGTTTTAAACACTATTAAAAGAAAAGATATAATTATTTCTTACTTGAGAAGAATTGTTAAATATTTTAAACTTTGAAAACTAAACAAAGTATGAAATGATTATAAAAATGTATTTATTATTTAATTCAAGTAGCATTAGTTTTATTAGAATCTTGTTAAAATAAAGCATAAATACATAAATAAAGAATTATATTATACTCTTTGTAAAAGTTTGTTTCCTTATTAAACATTAGAATCTTGTTGAAATAAAGCATAAATACATAATACTCTTTGTAAAATTGAGAAACGTTTGTTTCCTTATTAAACAATCATTATTAGTAAGTTGTTACTTTATATTAAAGAGTGTTGCTTAATTTTATAAAAAAATTATAAAAGAGAGAAGTTTAGAAATAATTAAATCTAAACATAATTTATATTGTTTTAGTTAAGTTTTTTTTTTTGAAATTGTCTCGCATCAGTCAAAATAAGTTTTTTTTATAGAGATGATCTCAAAAAAAATTCCTTAAACTCTGTGGTAGCTCTCAGAGAGGTTTATTTCATCAACAGCTGTAAAATATCAGAGTATTAACAGTGCAATGTTGTGCCTAGATGGTGTCCCTGTTAGTACTTTACGTGTGCATTGTTTAGGCCACATTTTGGAGCCCTTTGTTATGGCTTAAGGATTATTATAGTAATGAGACAATTGGACTATTAGATAAAGTATTACCTGTGTTTTGAGTCAAGTTTTTAATCAATTTTAAAAATGACTAAATTATCAAAAACTATAAAATACAAAAAAACCATTATAATCACCAAGTTCTCTAAATTTATCTTTCATAATTATTTGTGGTCTTCGAAGTAAACTTTCTTCTGTTGAGTTTTATCTCTTGCAAATTTCACCAGACCTACTTGCTTTTTGACTAATTTGAGTTCAGCTGTCTCATCTTGTGATCTTAGTGTTGATCTTCCTTTAATTTGTAAAGACTCCAATAGTCACATGCATGGCCTTGGCATTTACATTTAAACGATGAAATTTAAAGAATTTAAACAGGAAACTTTTACTTAACTTTTTTTTAGTCAGGAAACTTTTTTGTTATTTCTCCTTCATCTCAAGACTCAAATTTACCAACACTATCCTTCAGCCAATATCGTTGTTGTTTGTGATTCCTTCAGCCAATATCGTTGTTGTTTGTGATTCCTTCAGCCAATATCGTTGTTGTTTGTGATTCCTTCAGCCAATATCGTTGTTGTTTGTGATTCCTTCAGCCAATATCGTTGTTGTTTGTGATTCCTTCAGCCAATATCCTTGTTGTTTGTGATTTAAATGCTCCTCACACTGAATGGCTGGTTCTAGTGTCAGTGACTCTGCAGGCATTATATCTACCCTTTACATGTGTGTGTGTTTGTAGATAAGTCATCTACCCTTTGTCTTCTAGGATTAAGTCTTACTTTCGATCTTTCTTGCAAACCATATATCCTTTGTAAATTTAGCCTCTGTTATAGTTGCATCTCTTTATCATGCTTGCCACTTCCTTACTCTGGGTTCTATACTTTATCTCTATAAATTAGGAGTGCTCGATTTCACTTTCCTTTCCCCAAGAAAATGGAAAGTTTTCCTTTTCTCAAGAAAGTGGAAAATTTTCCTTTCCCTAAGAAAATGGAAATTTTTAAAATGATTCATGTTTTTATAATGAAAATAAATTGTTTCAATTTTATAATTAATGTGACATTAAACAAAGTCAAGTTTTAATGAATTTCCAACTTTCCGGGAAGTGTGAATAGATTGAATTTAATCTATTTCCAATATCCGGAAAGTGGAAAGTATTTAAAAATTAATCACTTTCTTTAAATTTTTACATGGTAATAAAATATTATATTACTATTAATTTGACCTTACTTCCCTACACTATCCAATCACTTTCCATTGGAAAGTCGTTATAAAAATTTATTTAATTTTTATCTATTTTATTAATTTTCGACCACCTGAATCTTATTAAGACCTGTCCCAGTTTATTTACTTTCATAGAAAAAAAAATGTTAATGTAAAATTATAAACTACTTTTTGCTAAATGTGCTGGCTTGATTACGCAAAGACGTTATGCAAAGATTAGTTTCTATTATACTTATAACTAAAATATTTGCGCACAAAGCTAAAAATGGTTTTTTCGTAATTTAAAAAAATAAATATATTTATTACTGTTCATGAATTAAAATTTTTTAATTATATAATTAAATATAGTTTAATTATTGATTTAATTTTAAAGAGTTCTTATTTTAACGCAAAAAACTATAAAATAAACAAAGGCTGGTATTTTGAAAATACAAGCTTTTTTTTTATCATTTTCATTTTTTAAATTGAATTCAAAATAAATATACTTCATACGCCTAACAAACTGCAATCTCACTTTTTATAATTTATTAGAGTAATAGAATAAAATAGTGAAATCTTAGTTAAACAGTATCAATAGAAGTTATCTTGGGACAACTTCTAAGGGATAACTTCTATTAACTAAGGAATAACTTTTATTGAGTATGCTTCAATTGGAAAAATTATTTTGCTTTTACTTTGATCACGTGTTTACGATATTTTTAAACAAAAAATTTTGTCAAAATATTTTACTTCTTGACCAGGAAAAAGTTCTATTGACTATAATATAATCAACTATTTGTAAAAAAGAAATCTTATTAAATAAAGAAAATTAAAAAAAAGATTGCTTAAATTATTTTTTGACTTTCCAATGGGAAGTGATTAAAAAGTATAGGGAAGTAAGGTCAAATTTAATTAATAGTAATACTATAAATTTAATTTCAAATAGATTGAATTCAATCTATTTCCACTTCTCAGAAAGTTGAAAATTTTCATTTTTTTTTTTTTTTGCCTTCAAACAATAAAGTATAGATAAATAAACATTTTCCAATATAAATACATTTTATTTACAAACACTTTCCAAATCAGAGAATACTTTTTGAAACTGGTTAGAAAGTGAAATCGAACTTCCCTACTATAAATCTCTAAACTGTCCTGGTATGGAGTACTGTTGCCATATCTGGGGCAGATTTTCAAATGATGCCCTTCCTCTTTTAGGCAAGGTGCAAAAATGGATCGTTAACATAGTTGGACCTGCTCTTGCAGCCAACCTTTATTATTGTATTACTAGTCATTCAATTATTTTTATTATTGAACTGTGGCTCTTCCCAAGTGCTCCAAAAATTCTTATTTGTCTAGTTTTTTTTATTGTACATCAGTTCTTTGGAATTTGCTGCCTTCATCTTGTTTTCCTGATTCATATAATTTGTAATCTTTTAAGCTGTCTGTTAATTATTATCTTGCTTAATAAACTTCATCTTTTCTGTTCCAGTAACTTTCAACTTTAATAGTTGTTGCTTATTGGAAGTAAAGATGTTTCAAAAAAAGCAAATGTGTTTTTTATGGTAATTAGCGGATCATGTAACTCATAAAACATTGTTTATAGTTTTTCAAATTTTGCATTATTTAATTTTCAATAAAAACTTACAAAACAGTTTTTGTTAACAGAAAAAAAAATACATAGCTAAAATATTTTAGAATTTTAATATTTCAAACTATTTGCAACAACATGCACACTTATTTAAATATCTTTTGATAATAGGGTTCAAGCTTTAAAAGTATAAAGTTTCGCAAAAACTATAAATAAACAATCAATACAAATGATATTCTTTTTACATTTTCTTTTATATATCTTTTTTAACTATGTTAGCATTTTCTTTTACATACCTTTTTTTGGGTGGTCTTGTTTTTTTAACCGTTAAAAAAGCTAAAGTAAAGATAAAGAATAAAGTTAAACTCAAATCAAAAGATAAATATTGTTTTTAAAAAAGTCACCAATAAATCATAATCACAAATAAATCATAATCAAGCTCTTATGAATTAATTTATAACAAACAGTTAAATCAAGAGAAAAAATTTACAAAAAGATAAACAGAATTTCGAACTGAAAAAAAAAAACTCTTACGTAAAACAATAAAAGAACAAAAAAAAAAAGAAAAAAAAAAAAGAAAAAAAAAGTTAACAAATAAAAAGAAACAAAAAAAGGAAAAATAAAGAAATTTACAAACAAAGAATAAGAAGATTGGTTGTTTTATACTTATTTTTTAACAATTTAATTTGTAATATTTAAATATCTAGCGATTTAATTTTATTTTATTTTGTAGAAGTATTTGTTTACCTTATCATTTTGTATTTTTTGGGTTTCATCTTGTAGTTTTTGTATTTTGCCTTTTCGTTTGAGTAAGGTTTGTTTTATATTTGTTCTGTTTTACTAATTATTTTTATTTTTGTTTGCTGTTGTTATTGAGTGTTTTCATACTTTTTGTCTTATTTTAACTTATTTTAGGTTTATCGTTGTTATTATTATTTTATTTATTTTCTTAGCGATTTTCGGTTCATGTTTGTTATTTTTATTACTATTTTATTATTATACTACTTGTTATAATTAATTGGTGTCACTCATTTTGATCATGAGAGACACTTATGTCATCATATTATTTTTATTATTATCGATAATATTATTATTTTTAGTTATTATTGTTATAATTATTTGGTGTCACTCCTTTGATCAGGCTTCTGTTTGAGTGACACCTTCCTTTTCAAATAATTATTTATATTTATTCTTATTAGTTATATTCTATTATAATTATATTGTTTGTATTATTATAGATAGTATTATTATTATTGTTATTATATGATTATATGTGAATTTTGAAAAGGAAAATAAGTATCTTGTTGTTGTTGTTGTTGTTGTTTTCAACTATGTTACCATTTTCTTGAGTAAAAATTTAATGAATCTGATGAAACAAAATATTTCATAAAAAAGAATTGTTTTTAATAAAGACTAAAAAGTTTTTGAATGTTTTAAGCATGGCCATTATTAAATTATGATAATGCACATGTAATCTTTTACATGCTTTTCCATAAATTTATACCTGTAAAACATTGATAAATTTTGTATCGATTTTTATCCCAGAAATTGCTTCCATGGTGTCATAAATTGTCTTTTTTTTTTATACAACAAACAAACAGACATGAATATTTTTCCATATCAGAACTAATTTAAAATTTAGAAATTTTTAGGGAAATAAAAAACTTATTTAAAGTTTGGTTTAAAGTTGAAATAAAAATTCTACTATTTAGTTAAATAAAAATAAAAATTTCTAACTTGTTACAACATTATTCCTTATATAGTATGTAATGGCTATTATAATATAAACACAATAACTAAATACAATAGTTTCAATTAACATATTTTAATTATTATTTTCCAACTAAACTTTTATTGCAATAAAAAATATTTTATAACTTTTTAGGAAATAAATTCCAAAACATTATAACATAATCATAATTATTTCTATAAAAATTTGCGCAATAAAGCTATATCAATGAACACACTGCAGGCAAAACTTTACCATTTTTAAATTTGCTCACTTACACATTTGTTTTAGTTTTAAGCTAAATGCCCTCGTTACTATTACTATAGGCTTTTTTTTTTATTTATATATTAATTTTTTTTTTTAATTTATATATTAATATTTTTAGCCTTTATTTTACCAATTTGTGGCTGAATGTGAGCTAAAAAGTAACATAAGTTACTTTAACTAAAAAATTTCATTTTGTATTTTAGTTAAAAAACTTGTTTTATTTACAGATTTGCAGTATGTTGCGTGGTGGTATAGCTGAAAGAGCAGGAGTACGTGTTGGTCATCGCATTATAGAGATTAATGGGGATAGTGTTGTTGCGAAGTCTCATCAATATATTGTAGATATACTTGCTTACACAATTGGATCAGTAAGTTTCTATGTAATTTAAAGTTTAGTCCTTCATATTAATGCATCAGGCTTGGTCGGGAAGCGGGTGCGATCGCACTCGATAATTGACCACGGAAATATTATTTAGTTGCGAAAAGCTGGCCAGATATTTTAGTCGTTTTGAGAACATTTTAAAAAAACACAAAAAAGCGCATTTAGATTAACTGGACCGATGAGAGACAGTTAAAAAAAGAAAAATAGCTTTTAACGCTAAAAAGCAAAATAAATTTATTAAAGCAATTATTTTTGAAACGTCGCTCTTTTATAACTTTTTTTATAAAATTAAGCGACATTTTTTATCTTAAGTAACAACTATAAAGAAACAAATGTCCTTCGATTTATCAAAGAGTATATCTAATTTTTATTTATATACTTATGTCTTATTTCCAGTGCTGGATTGAGGAGGTGAGGCGGGTGTAGTAGGGCTATAGTCCCGGGACTCACAGTGTTAGGGGAAATAGTCAGGAGAACCGATCAGTATTTTTTATAGTCATTTTTAAGCTGTGGCACATAAAATGGCCGCTAAAATAATGCAGCACCCGGCCCTAAAAAAGTCCAAAAAGATTCAACCAGATGATTTATTTATAAATAAAAACATTTTTTCAATAACTGTTTTATGCTTCGCGTAGTTTAAAAAGTTCAACACATTTGAAACAATTCTTCTTAGTAAGATAAACAAATGAAATAATTATATCATTGAGTTACTGTAGAAATTCAATTAGCTAGATAAAAATTAACAAAAAACGTTAAATTAATTTGTGAGGAGGAAGCGGAACTGCTTCAAATACCGTTGGTGATGTTTAGTAAGTTGACTTCATAATTTTAATTAGTATTTAAAACAGAAAAAGTAACTTTAAGTATAACGAGTTTGTAAGAATGGCTGAAGCAAAAATAAATGAAGTTAGTAAACCAATTTCTAAGAACTTAAAAACTTTTCTTTTTTGCGAGAAAGAATCAATTATCGGGTACACTGAGGAAAATGAATTAGTGGTTAAAATTTTTTGTAGATAAACTTAAATGTTCTCAAAACGACTAAAAAATCTGGCCGGTTTTTCGCAACTAAATATTATTTCCGTGGTCAGTTATCGAGTGCGATCGCACCCGCTTCCCGACCAAACCTGATGCATTAAAGAAATATTGAAATATTTATGGTAATATTTGTGAAATTATATTTATGGTAATATTGTGATAAAGTTTATCACAATATTACCACGAATATTTTAAATTCTTAAGTTTTCCTTATTGTTTAGAACTCAATAAAAAAAAAAATTCTTAATCTTTAATCTTCTTCTTTAATTTCATAAAGGAGAGAAAATCTTTTATTTTCTTTAATTTTTTATGAAAAATCATTTTTTTCAAGATGAAGTTTATAAAGCAAGATAAAGGTTAACAAGTGACTTGAATAATTGCAAGTTAAAAGAATCAGGAAAACAAGACAAAAAGAGTGAATTCCAAAGAAGTGATGTTCCAGGAAAAAAACTAGACAAAAAAAATTTTCGGAGCACTTAGGAACAGTCACAGTAAAAGGATGAGACTTGATTGAATGACAAGTAACACAAGAATGAATTATAGTAGATGGCACAAGAGACGCTAGCTTTTTAGAGGGAAAGAGAAGCAATGTTATGACGATGTGACAATGGTTGAAGGTTG
>NC_061164.1:36585945-36608445 GCF_022113875.1 Hydra vulgaris
TATATATATATATATATATATATATATATATATATATATATATATATATGTATATATGTATATATATATGTATATATATATATATATATATATATATATATATATATATTATATTTATATATATATATATATGTATATGTATAAGTTTATATTTGTGTATATATATTTTGCAGATAAGCATGAAGACTATGCCTATAGCTTTGTACAGACTTATGGTAGGAGAAGAGTTGCCGCAACATGTTTGATTAAGTCATAGATTGTGCTATGTGGTAATTGAATGGTTAAAAACTTACCTATCTATGACATGGCAAAAAATCTATTATAATCTCTTCTCGAATATTTTTCTAATAATGTTTGCTTTAAGGTGGTTACGAAAATAATTTCTTTCCTGAAATTATGATGAACAATTATAAATAAATATAATAATGATGATGAACAATATAAATCTATATCAAAAATAAAAAAATATTTCAATTCATATTTTAATCATGTTTTTTACTCATGTTTACTTAAGCCTACTGCCTGCTTTTAATTACGTTATTATTTTACAATAATAACGTAAATCTTTTTCCAAATTATTTTTTTTAAATATTCTTGCTCATTTATTTATAAATTTGCTGGGTGCAAACGATGATTTTTAATGATAAAAGCTTAACTAAAATAATGCATGAGTTACAAGTATACACAGAAATATATCACGTGAAAAAGCGTTAAACTTTGCTTATAAGTACATATTTGCACACAAAAGAAAGTAACCACCTTAAAACAATTTGTTTGTTGCTGTTATTCTATTTTATATATTTTTGTTCTTTTTTATTTAAAAAAGTTTTTTTTTTTTAGTTTAGTTTTGAACATATTGTTTTATATGCAAATAAAAGCTGAATTTTTTTTTTTTTTTTATAATTTTTTTTTTATATTTTTGTAACCATGACGTTACTGTTTTTAATCATTTTATAAATGCTGGAGATTCATGTTATCAATATCGCTCATGGTTTTCAATATAGAAAAATTTTGTTTTTAATGATTATACCTATATTTGTTTAACAGAATGTATTTATCAAATGTTTATTTAAATTTTTTTCTGTAACTTTAATTTATAATTAAAAAAAAAATCTTTTTAGTTTGCATTTTTACTTACTAAGTTCTAAGTACTAAGTTCTAGGTACTAAGTTCTAGGTAGCTTTAATTAGGTACTAGAGTAAGTTTACTATTTTGTTACTTCTGTTAAAGCTGACAGATCAGGGTTAGAATTAGATTTCTATGCGACCATGGGAAAAGGGTTAGCTATATATGAAACGGCCATCTTTGATCTTGAATATTCCATCTTTGATCTTAAATATTCCTTTTAATCAATCATAATATCTTCTAATTTAGTATATAAATGTGTCTATATATGTGTTAGTTGAATTGACCTAAATACGCTTACTTCATTACACTAACACTCTCACTGCCGTCTTACTACTTCGATGGAATTAACCGATTTCTATATTTTTGAGATAAAAATAATTAGAAATAATTAAAATAAAGATCAAAGCCAATGAATAAAATAAAAGATCGAAGCCAATGAATAAATAAATTCTATGCGGGTTTGATTTTTTAGCGTTATTTTTTGAAATAATTTTACAAAATAAACCGACATTTAGCCTGCATTTTTGCTTCGCAAACTTTTTTTAGCTTACATTTTATTATCTGTAAAACACTAACTTTTGGTAAAAACAAATTTATTTTATGTAAGTAAGAATGTCTCATGTGATAGTAAATAAATTTCTCGTTTTATACGATGAGCAATCTAAACATCTGAAAGAAAAATTTTTTTTTTCAAAGTGAAGGTATTGACTATGCCATTTCACAATTACATACTTGGCTTTGTAAAAAAAGGATTTAATAGATCAATATTTAGAGAGAATAAAATTTGTTCACGATTGGATGTTGGTGAACTTAGTTTGAGTGCGATGAACCATGAGCTAATAGATCACGACAGTTAATATCGGAAATTTATACCATATAATAATTTATTACAAAAACAGAAAATTTTATCAGTACTCAATGTAGTTAATGTACTTTTTTATGAAATTGCTGTCAGTTGGTTATTAGTTTAAACAATTAAGATATTTTCGTAAAGTATTTGGTTTGCAAGATAAATAATTAGATTGTTTAAAGGGAAAACACTAAAGATCTTGCTGCGGACTACAAGCAATCTTTTAAAAAAAAAATTTAAATGTAACATGTCTATCAATACTTGTTTTATAACTTAATATAGTATAATTGCGGTATATTATGGAATTCTAATTTTAGTTCAAATTTCCAGACTAGAGAAATCTCAAGTTCTTTTCACTGAGAACTTTTCTCGGTGCTGGAATTTAACTATTGCAAAGACGTTTAATAAAATCTATTGCAATAGAATATTCATTAAGGAAATAGAAAAAAAAAACAGCTACAATTACCAACATTTAATTTTTTTTTTCGTTTACTTTTACTTATTAACCCCTTAACTGTGGCGTAAATTTAAACATCGCGTTGTTATTTACGGCAAAATATTTTTGTTAATGATCGCTTTAAGTTGTCAAATTTACTTTCGTTTAGTACGCTAAATTTGTATAATAAAAAAAAAAAAAAAAAATTGCATTTCTAATTTTTTGATAACAATATTAATGAAGAACTAAAATTTTTACAAATTTTAATAAAAAGATAAAACTCAGATTTGTAAAACACTAAGAATATAATAACAAAATATTAATTATTTACAAAAACCTTTAAAGTTTTCTTTTGTATGGTAATACTTAAAACAAGGCACAACACATAAACCAACATTACAGTCTACACACATATATCGGGTATCTGATCTAACTTTGTTTTCAGAACAGACAACACACCTTCTACATGGTTTTATATTTTTTTCTGTTGCTGGTATAGCATCGACAAAATGACGTTCTACTAATCTTAAAGGAGATGGTAATACTCGAGTTCGACTTCTTTTTTTCTCAACTGATTCATGGTACTTGACAATACTCTCTTTAATAATGGACTTTCTAAACTGCAAGGATGTCATATTAGGTGATATTTTATTGTTTATAATATTTGCATTGAATGCACTAACACTAATCAAATGCATGAAAATCTTTTTGTACCATTTTTTCACCCTTTTTCTTTCGGATTCGTATGTTGTTAACATTTGATCAGATCGGTCAACACCACCCATGTTTTTGTTATACTCATGTATCACAAGAGGAATATTTTTTTCTTTACCAGCTCTATTAACAACGACTGTATCATTTTGAACACAGGTACTCAGCATGTGTACATCTTTTTTGTCTTTCCATTTGGTACACATTATATTTGTTTTAGTATCAAAACGAACTAAAGTATCGCCAGTTTTAATCTTAGCATTTTTTATATCTTGTGGTAACTGTTTTCGGTTAATACGTAATGTGCCAATGCAATCAGTATTATGATCCAGTAATACCTTGCAAATTTCATAAGATGTATACCAGTTGTCAACATGTAAACAATAGCCATTACCAATTAAATTATCCATTAGCATAATAACAATTTTAGTAGCTTGATACTTGTATTTGTGCATGTCAAGAGCAAAACCGTCAGTCATTTCCTTACCAGTGTACAAGAAACAATTCCAAATATACCCAGTAGCTGATTCACATAATGCAAAAGACTTCATTCCAAATCTGGAACGTTTGCTTGGAATGTATTGCTTCCAGCTTAGGTGACCTTTCCAAAGCAGCAACGATTCGTCGATCGATATATTTTTATTTGGTATGTACAGAGTTTTGAATTTGTTTACTAGGTAGTCGTAGATGGGTTCAATTTTTGCTTTTTTACAGGAATGTATTGGTAAACTACTGTTATCAACAAAATGAAGAAACTTCTCAATAAGACAAAACTTATCAAAAGATAACACTTTTCTTATTAAAGGTGTGTCAAACAGAGGATTTGTTGAAAAATACATTGCATTTGTTGGTTTCCATAGGATTCCACGATATAAAATGAATGCTATATAGAGTCTGATGTCAGCTCTGACTAAAGGTGTCCATTTTTGAACTCGAGATCTACCTTTAATTACATTATTTTTTAGATATTGTACTGCGAAAAGGTTACTTTGCTCGACAATAAGATCAACAAGGTCGTCTGTTACAAATGCTTCAAATATAGTAAGAGGACTGCTATTAACTAGAAAACTTGGATCAGGTCCTGGATTACCTTCAAATTTAGCAGAACTTGCTTTATAACCATCTATTTTTATCCAATTTGGTTCATCGTTTGTATTTTTTTGATTTAATTGCATAACATCAATGTCAACAAGGCTAGTTTCACTATCATTATCTGCTGATGTACACATAATTTCTTCTTCTGTAACAGATATAATTGAACCTTCATTAGAAGAAACACTATTAGAACTGAGATCAGATAATTCATCATTTTCTCCTGTATATTCAACTAGATCTTGAACAGAATATTTACTTCTTTTAGGATAAGATTTTCTTGACGCAGCCATGCTTACTTTTTCACTAAACTAAAGCATTGTTATATCAAGCTAATAGCTATACTTTGAAAAACTCTAGAGTACAAAATGAAGACCATACTTTTGTTAAAAGCTATAACATAATAGGAATAAACAAAGAACCATTTAACATATCATATCTGATCTGTTGTTTAACTCATATAAAAAACGGATATATCCGTCAGTCACAAACGGTGCAACAGTTCCAAAATGCGGAAATATCCGTCAGACACACATAGAGCTACACCAATGAAAGACGGATATATCCGTCAGACACACTTAAGGGGTTAAGAGGAGAACATTATAAGTTTGAGTGAAAAAAACAACGTTTTTAAAAAAGTTTATTTGTTTAAACACTTTTTTAAAGTTCTTTTAATCTATAATCATGTCTAAATTAAGGATGTTTGTTAATTTTATTTTTAAAACAATTCGAAGACTGAGCGAAGTCCTGAAGATGTTCAAAAAGAGACTTTTTAAAAGTCTTTAGTTCTGTGTAAACAAAAAAAAAAATAAAGAAGTTTTATTTAAAACGCAAGGAGAAGTACTTGTGTTAATCAAAAATAAACTTTTATTTATTTCATTCAAAAAAGGTTATAGATTATCAAAGATGAGGTTTTTATAAAATCTTTGGTTTTATTAACTTGTCTCAACTACGTTGAGTCGATAGAAAATACTAGAGATATTTCCAATACGGTTCTTCACGGTTTGAAATTTTTCTTTTATAATGTAGGGAAAGTGGGGGCATAGCCGCATATGGAGGCACAACCGTTTTTTAACATTTCCGTTTGAAAAATAATATCTAATATGACAAAAAACATACCACGCGTTAAAAAGAGTGCCTGTTTCGTTTCTGAGAAGTTGTGCATAATGTTCATTTTGATAAAAATATTATATTTACATCATATTTTTCCAGACCTTTTTTTTGAGGATTAAGCAATATTTGATTTTAACGTTAGAGATCAGCATGATTTCATATAGTGAAAAACATTTTTTATATCAACATAACCTAACAAGTAAGTTATGAAACTATTCTTTCTAAAAACTGTCCTCTGGGGCAGAACCCCATAGGCGCACAGAAGGCACTACCGCATACTTTTAATATTTATTAAAGTTAAGTAATAACAATAATTACAATTGTCACACATGAATGCGTTCATGTAAAAACTTGAATAGAAATAGTTTTCGTATTTTTTTAAATTATTTTTTATAAATAAGTTTTTGAATAAAATATAAAGCTAAGAGTATATCGAATGAGAAAACTGTAAGTATAAAGTACTGTAAGTCGAAAAAAAGTCTACACAGTTACAAACGTGCAACAAAATCAGCAAGTAATCTGAGCTGTGACAATTGTAAAGAAAATGTACAAAAAATTTTTTACCCCAACGACAACTGTTTTTTTCACAAAGTGCAATTGTTGCGTAATAATATTTTTAAAAACCATTTAATTTTTTTCTTAATTACATAAATTTTAATGATTTATTGTTATTGTGGTTATTGAGATAAACTGTTTAAAAAAAAACACATTTCGTTTTTATTTTCATATAACAATAATCCAAACGTTACGGGGGCGGTTATACCCCCACTTCCCCATTGCTGAAAACTTTCTTTTTTCCACATTTAAATGAAAATTTTTGCAAACTTGTTTCCGGCCATTTCAACCAAAAACGTTCTAAATTTTTCTCTACTTATCTCTAAGTATTTATCTATAAGTATTTATCTAAAAGAAGGATGTAAGAATCTAAAAAACGGATGTAAGAGTCTAAAAGGAGGATGTGAGAATCTAAAAAATTGGAGAAATCAATTTTCACATTTTTATCAGTTATTTTAGGCAAATTACTTTGAGAACTATCTTTGATTTCAAGGATATCTTTTGCAGTTTCCGTTATTTTTCTTATTTCTATTACCTGGCTGGCCTATATTATCATCTTTTTATAATTTTAAAGTTGATGCCTCAGAGATTTTACAAGACCATTCTTGAGGACATAAAAAATTTTCAATAAATTTACTAAATTTAGTTCAATTTCTTTATCTGCTTTCTTTTTTCTAAACTAGGCGCCTAAGAGTTTTGTTCTGTGTGCCATTTTTAATCCTTTTAAACCTTAAAATTAATAAATTATATTATAATTTCCATAAATTACGTCACGCTCTAGGGAGAGGGGGTTAGTGATTTTGTGACAACTTATACCGGACTTGTTACGATGTTGTACCAAGGGGGAGGGGGTGTCAAAAACGGTTGAAAATTGCGTGACGTAATTTATGGACGACTGCCTATGTAAAAGTTGTTTATGACTCATAATAATCACTTAATGACCAAATCAACAAAAAAACATTATCCGAAAAAGTAAAAATGATACAAAGACTATAAAATCTTTTTAAATACCGTTTTAGTTATTCAATAAATAAGCTTGCTTTTTATTATCTTCTGCCATGATAATAAGAGTATACTCTATGAAAGTATTTTGCAACAAAACGAGACAGATAGATAGATTTATTAGAACAAGTTTAAAAATTACATGTTCTAAAGGACATAAAGGTCTAATAAATAGACACTGACAATATGTCCTTAAATAAGTATAAAACAATGTACGTGTTAAACAAAAATAGTTTATAATACAAAATTCAAGATTTCACTCATTCATTTACTTTATAGAAGCATTGCTTTTTTGTTCTTTATTGCTCTCCTTCTTCCCGCATACAAACTGTACAGTTTTATTTTATTTTTAATCATGCAAATGTTATCTGCGCTTACAGCTTCTGATGTTAGATTATTGCAACTATTTACAACTCGTTGAAAAAAACAATATTTACGAATGTCGAGTTGACATCGTTGCTTGCGAATCTTATAAGTATGACCACGGGTATATGTATTATTGGTAATCTCAAGAAACAAACTTTTATCTATACAAACCAAATTATGTATAATTTTGAAACATATAACTAAGTCATTTTTTAAACGTCTGAGCTCCAGAGAATCCAAACCAAGCACCTGTAAAGCAGCTGTAAACAGCTTTAATAGCTTAAACTACTAAGATGAGCATTTTTTTTTTGTGTGAATCTTTTTTGAATATTTCTAATAGACTTTACTAACATAGTTCGGTGTGGCAACCAAACTGGTGAACAATATTTAATAATTGGTCTTATATAAGTGGTAAATGCATGTACTAATATATTAGGATAGTTTTTAAACATTTTAAGATTTTGTATGCTCTAATGTATTAATATACTAGGATTGCTTTAAAAACTTTAAGATTTGGTATCCTCTAGTATTTGCTACGGCAATCTATTTTTTATAGTTTTGGCGGGAGTCAAAGCTATTATCGTCCGTAAAAACACTTCCAAAGTGATTATTAAATACGTTATTAGTTTCTAAATTACTGGAATTTACCTTGTTACTGTTATTTTGTCTATTTGATGGTGGTGCTTCCTAGGGATATTCATTTTATTATTAACTTTTATTATTTGTTTAAAAAACTTAATAATACTATTTCGTTCAATGAAACCAAGGACGTATTAATAGATGGACGTTTAACTCATTATTTAAAAGCCAAGATATGCACGCTAACAATCTTTAGTTTAATCTATAAATGATCTATGATATGACCTACAACACGTAAAAAATTCTTTTTACTTTACAATATTCATTTTAGTATATCACATATTGTATTTTTACAAAAATATTATTTTTGACGCCAAAGTTTTTTCTACAAATAAGTTATTATGAAACAAAGTTTTCAAATCCATTAAAATATTTACTTTCACATGAGACATTTTTACTTACATAAAATGAATTTATTTTTACCAAAAGTTAGTGTTTTACAGATAATAAAATGTTTACTAAAAAAAGTTGGCGAAGCAAAAATGCAGGCTAAATGTCGGTTTATTTTGTAAAATTATTTCAAAAAATGACGCTAAACAATCAAACCCGCATAGAATTTAAGTATTAAATAGTTAATTGCATAGAATTTAAGTATTAAGCAGTAAATTGGCTTTGATCTTTAACAATGCGTTTAATGTCCATCTATTTATACGTCCTTGGTGAAACTTAGCTTGCCCAGCCCTATTTTAGGTAAGTTGAAGTCACCAACGATAATCTGAGACACCGAGAAGCACAAATTATAAATAATTGAAATCATAAATTCAAAATAAGTAATATCTGTTATTGTATAAAAAGCTGAATGATCGAGCAATTTATCGAGTTTCTGAGATCTAAAAATCATATCAACACAAATGATACCAATATCATGTTTGCTTAATCTGAACTTTTTTTACCTTAATGTCATACAGTAAATTGCGACTCCTCCGCCAATTTTAATACGATCTTTGCAAATCTTTTGGACACAAAATAGCGTTAGAAAGTTTATTATTAAAAAATGTCTCAGAAACGCAGATTACAATAGATTTTGTTGCCTCGGCAACATTAAATAAAACTAATCAAGTTTATTTAGCAAGGCTTCTTGCGTTGTAAAGACGGAAAGAAAGTTTTTTATTTGAATTTTTTTGTGGTATTGTTATTGAAATTAGTTTATTTGTTCGCTATATTTTTCGACTTAATTTTTCATTTTTAACTTTTTTGCTTTTTGATAAATTAAGTTACTTTTGGACGAGAATTTACTATTAATTTAAATATTTGTTAAACTAACAAAACTTAATGGTTTGTAATAGTTCAGTTGTTTGAAATTAATTGCTACTTAACGATTTTAACAACTCTGTGGTTACGTATTCCATAATAATAAACCAAAAGTTGTGCATTTTCTATATTTAGTTGTTTTCACTTATCTCTTAATAATCTAGAATTCTACCTTTCAGCCTCAGTTAAGTCAGGGTTGATAAAAACATTACTAAATCTATGTGAATTTTTAAGATTTTCGCAGCTTTTAAAATAGGTCGTCAACAAACGGTGGTTCATTGTCAACAATCGGTGGTTCATCGTCAACAATCGGTGGTTCATTGTCAACAATCGGTGGTTCATTGTCAACAATCGGTGGTTCATTGTCAACAATCTTTCTTTATCAGATTTAGATTTAAGCTTTATAATTTTTTTAGCTTCAATATTTGAGTTGATTAAACTAAGCATATCTAGGATTGATTTTCTATATTCCTCTTCAGCACTTGCAGTATCTAAATCTTTTGATGCAATCATGCCAAAAATTATTACGTTGTTTTCCCTTTTCTCCCTTTCTTTCGTTTCTGCAGCGTAATATGTAATTGCTCAGCTGACTTTTTTATTTGTGCTCTGCCACTAACAACGTTTGCCCAAGATGTTGAGGTTAGCGCGCTTGAATTCAATACTTATAATGCTCGCTTGTTCGGCTTTATAAGTATTGAATTCAGTTGACTCATCATTTACCATTATTATTTGCTTTAACTTTATTAAACCTTTTTTACTTGTAACAATTTCGTTAACAAAAACATAAGCAAAAACACGTCTTGTTTCTTTAAAAGCAGCAATCAAAAAATAAAAAAAAGAAAAAAAAAAAAGGCATCCGCTGACAAAATTTATTAATATAAGTAAACAAGTAGCATGTCTGAACCACTAATCAAGGGCTTTCTTAATAAATATACTATTTAAAAAGTTCATAATAACAAAAATTTAATCAGTGAATTTTCTATTTTTCTATTTAACCTACGGTTTTTATGTCTGTTTAACTATATTCTAAATATGTTCCAAATATCGTTCTACGGGGAAGTTGGCAGCAAATAACAAAGATGGAAGACTGCGTTCCACCCCTTCCAGAGAGGATTCTATGATTGTCAAATCCGTCAAGAAAGATTCCTGGATATCATCAGTCGAGATTCAAAAGCAATCAGAGCTGCCTATATTGAACTGAGAATCAGACAACGTGCTGTTGAAGCCAGATTGTTTTTTCGACGCCCTGCAAAAAATCCGCTGATTTCACTAAAGAACCAGAAGAAAAGTCTCCTGTTTGCTACATCTCATATTGACTGGAATGTGCAGAAATGGCGAACTGTCCTGTTCAGTTATAAATCGAAGTTCAACATCATTAGGAGCGATGGCATTTGCCGTGTACGCCTAGATTTACGTCACCCGCCGGAAAACGCCTAGATTTACGTTACTGCCATAAGACCGTGAAGCATGGTGAAGGCAATGTAATGGTCTGGGGGGTGTTTTTCTGCTAACGGTCTAAGTCCAATACATCGAATTGATGGAATAATGGACCGTTTCATCCTTAAAAATATCCTGAAAGATGTTATGTTACCTCATGCTAAATGGAATATGCCAATAAAATGGTTTTTTTTAGCAAGACAACGATCCGAAACACACTGTAAAAGTAGTCAAGCAGTGGTTTCAAGAGAACCACCTATTGGTGGTGGATTGGCCGCCTCAATCTCCGGATCTCAACCCTATCGAGAACCTGTGGGAGATCGTTAACCGAAGAATTAATCGTGAAGGTGTTTGTAATAACTGTTTGATCAACTGTTTGAACAAATCCAAAAGTCCTGAGCAGCAATTCAACAAAGTTTCATTGATCACCTGATCGAATCTATGCCTCGAAGATGCAAGGCTGTGATTGACAGCAAAGGATTCGCCAGGAAATATTGATAGCGAAATACAGCTTGGTCAACATTTTGTGGAGTTGCACTTGTTTTGTCCAGAAGGAAATCAACTTTTTTTAATACTTTTGATTAATTTATTAACTTTCGTGTACAAATAATGAAATTTGTGATGAATAAAACTTGAAGAACGTTGTCTCTAAACAGTTACATAGTTATTTCTCTAAATTGAAAAAATGCAGCACTTTTATATAAAGAAACTAAATTAGCATTATTTGGTTGCATTTGTTTTTTCCGATACTGTATATTATGATCCCTTATGCTAAGTTCAGAAAAAGTAATGATACTTTAAAAAAGAAATTGAATTTAAAATTTAGCCCCCTAGTCTTGCCTAATGGTCAAAACAACCCTTTTGTATAGGGTTCAATATACGGGTTGATGTTATAAAACTTTTTACCGGCGTAAAACGCTAACGACGGAAATTTCACTATGAGAATTTTTACTGCCATAAATTTAGAGTTGTAAAATATTTTTCAATTTAATGTCATAAAACTTTTCCGCATTAAATTTTGTAGATATCTATGCCCTGAATTTATTTTTTAAAATCTATTGTCAATAACATTCTTTAGTATAAAAGTTTATCAAAAACAAAATGAGTTAAAGATTCAAAAACATTCTGAATCACAGGTTTCAACAACTAAATTTTCATATCTTAGGATCTTTAAAAAAAGTTTTTTAGGTCCCTCCTCTGAAACATTTTTTAACGGTAAACGTTTTGGCAGTAAAAAATTTATCGCCGGTAGTTTTTGAAAATGTTTTATAGTATTGACAAAAATCAATTACCCTGTTAAATTTTTTCGCCTATAAAAAGTTTTACAGTATCAAATCCAGATAAAAAAAATTAAAAAAAATATTTTCTGTTAAGGGGCGGGTTTGAACCCTCTCAAAACAACACCGATTGTTGAAATTGACAACTTTAAAAATTGAAAAGATTGAAAAAATACAAAACATATTCTCACATCTGTGTGAAAAGTTTTTAAATCTTGATTTTAAATTTGCTATGCTAACCCCTCTCTTGATGAATTCTGTTTGCTAAAATAACGTCATCTTCTTAGTTCCGTCATTTTGTATAGCTTTACGCACTGTAAATGTAAACTTCTTTAGCATAGTTGAGTTTGAAGGCGGTATATGGAACGATCGTGTATGATATATCTATAATATGAAAAAAATTTAAAATTTTAGTTTAACAATTAAAAGTCTTTTTTGCTAAATATATTTTTTTACTATAAATAAATACACAAGATTGAAAAAAACTCAAATTTATTACGTTAAGGTGGGATTTGAATCCATATTTTTTTTGGATCTGGTCAGCTAGTATTAGTTACTGGTTCATTAATCGTTTAACTAGTAACTACGATGACTTAATTTGAAAGCACACGCCAAACAGGCCAGATGTTAAAAGTAAGAAATTTGGCAGAATAGATTGTATGCATCTGGATTTGTTAAGTACAGAATACAAATTGAGACACAATGAATTTATTCGCAATTTGTTTTTCTAAAACATGACCTATTTTAAATACCCAATGGAATTCAAGAGCTATCTATTGCTTGAAATATGTTTGTTTAATCCAGACAAAAAAAGAATCAATAATAGAAGCGTGCAATTTTATTGTAGATTACTGGGCCAAACCATAGTTCTCTTACAGAAGAAATATGACAAAGTTAAAATATCTATTACGATATAAAAAAGTTAAAATTGGCATTAACTGGTAATTGACTTAAGTGTTTAGAAAAATACTGTGGTATTTGGATTTGCTTGGGAAAGTAAAAACATTTCTTCAATGAAAAGTTACTAACTTAGAGGCCAAATTTCTAAGACATTAGAAATTTATCATCATCAAAAAAATTTCGAAAAAAGTAAAATTTATTAGGCGTATAGTTAATTATACTTTTTTATTTATTTTTAACAACCTCCTATCCACCACAGGGAACCTATTTTATAAATTAAAAATGCTGATAAAACTTATGATAAAGCTATTGTTTCCTCCTATAATAATAAGTCATAAGTCAAAGCTACTATAATAAAGCATTCCCAATATTTAGTTTGTCAAAACAAAAACTCGACAGAATCCTTGTATAACTCCGCGAGTTATAAAATTCTCAAAAAAACCAACATTTATATTAAAATTCATTGAAAAAAGAACTTATGAAAACGAAATAAAATACAAAAATTATAAACGCCTCCCTGAGACACCTTTTGAGTCTCTTGAGACGTTTCATTTAGACATTTGAGACATCTTTTAAGTCTCTTTGAGACATCTTGAATGTCTCTTTGAGACAAAATTCTCAAAGAGACGTTTAAAAAAAAAGACGTTTAAAAAAGTTATATTATATTTACTAATTACTTAATTACAAAAATGATGAACAAAAAACGTGGCGCGCAATGAAGAAAAAAAACCTTCTTATAACTGTGAAATTACTATGGTTTTTAAATTTTCTATTCATTTAATTATGCATTTGTTAATGCAGACCCAGGCTTCAAAAGTAAAAGTTCAGTAAAATTAACATCGTACCTAACCTCTAACAATAAAAAGCTAACTAAAAATAAACTAATTAATGCCGTAAATTTATTAAAACCAAATAAAGGCCATCGAGTTGATTATGTTAGCAGTAATAATTAAATCAATATTTTATTTAAAAATCTCTCTATTGCATATATTTAGTATTTCTTTATAAAAAGAAATTGTTCCTGATAAACTTAAAATTGCAAGAGAGATACCAGTCCTAAAATCTGGTGCTGTAATCTGTATCTCAAATTACAGACCTATCTCCATGATATCATGCTTTTCAAAAATGTTAGAGTATATTATGTATAAAAGGTTATGTTTTAGAAGTAAACAATATCCTATATAATAAACAATTTGGATTTAAAAAGGATCACTCTACTATCTTGTTAATAGTATTCTTAACTTTTTGAGCAGCTGTATCGAAATAGTTAGCGTGCTTGCGAGACATAGTGTGCTTGCAAGACATAGTTTTTCTAAAACTTCCAAAACTTTATTGTATTGAGAGTTGTGAGATAAAAAGAAAAGCCTCGCTAAAGTTTCTTGGCGTCATCCTTGACGAATGTTTTATGGAGAGATCATATAAAGGAAGATAAGATCTGGAGTATAAAATCTCAAAGAGAATTGAAATTGGGCGAAACCTTTTGTAAATCTACTTCTTTTAAAAGCTCTTATATTTCTCATTTATTCAATGTCATCATAATTAAGCTAATATTGCTTTGTACCAATTAAAATAAATTTAAAAAAATATTTAATATACAAAAACAAACAATTAGAATTATATCGAATAGAAGCTGTTTTACACATTCCCCACCATTTTCTAAGTTAAAAATTAATAATCTTTCTATTATTTTTAGTTTAAAATTAATAAAAATGTTATTCCTAAAATTTTTTATCCGTTATTTTAAATAAATCAGAATAAATACCTAACAACATCAATATACAACACAGTGTCACAAAATGTAAAGATATGACTGATTTTACAAAGAGATGACTGGTGTTATATTTTAATGTTCACAAAAAGTTTTTGATCATGAAACTGATTTTAAGATCCTCAAGTGCTAACTGGATGTAAAAAGTGCCGCATAGCTCATAGAAGAAGAGATTTAGGTGAAGATGCTTCTCAACATGCGAGTGCTTGATTTATTGGCTGGTTGTTCTTTAGGGTGGTTCATCCTAAAGAACAATCAGCCATTAAGAAAGAATGTTCAACATGATTTTTCATTATTAATAGAGATTTTCCTCATAGTAGATCTAAACAAAAACTTAGACAGAACTTGTTGGTATTGTGGTTTACCCTCCTCCAGCAAATTGTCATATAGAGGGCATTGGTTAATTGGCAAATTGTCATATTTGCGACATTGGTTAGGAAGGAGGCGTGAACTTCCAATTAGATGCTCATCCGCAGTGCTCTGTGATAAGACCGTAAGGACTTCTTGGGGCACCTAAATAAATAAATAAATAATAATTAAAAAAAAAGTTGAGATAAAAGATAGCATATATATCGGACAGATTTCTTGATTAGACAGAATTTGTTGAATGGTGCCACAAATGGCATTTGTTGAATGGTGTTTCATGTGTCGAATAAAATCTATAATCAGAGTATTATATGGCAACTCAATAATGGGTTTATGAACAACATTTCGGTAGCCTCTTGCTCTCGTGGGGCTGCGGTCTGGCTTTATAAACATTGTGAATACTTTGAATGTATCCAAAGGGGTTGAGTTTGCCACTCTTGTGAAGAATTTTGGGCCCCACATTACACCAAGTACAAGGGTGAGCGCATAAATAAGATTGTAGTCTATTTTTTTATGCCATATGGTTAAACAAAAGTCAATCTGTTAAGACTCAACTTTTCCAGTTCCTGCTAGACATTGTTTTTAGAAAGATTAGGAAGTGACAGCTTAAATAACACCTATGTACAGTTCAAATGTTATTTTGCGGCAACTTAATTTTTAATCGTAATTAGAGGACTAAAGTTACGGAATAAAGTATAACTATCAAATGAACTTAAAACTTAAACAACGTTAAAAAAATTTAAAGCAAAATTGAGATAGAGGTTACTAATAAATAGGATAGAGAAAGGTAATATGATCTTAAGCAAAAATTAGAATATTTCCAAATATAATTATGCTGGATCCAAAACTTTTGCGTTTAAACAATTTTTAGAGATCACTACTTATAATGCATTTAAAAATTTGGTCACCCGAAATATTTTAGGGTAATTTGAGAATGCTCATATTACTCAAAAAAGGTGGTTTTTAAATGAAGTCAAAGTAAATGCTTCTATGCATTTCCAAAAAAAATTGAACGAATTTTCAGCTAATATATATTTGTTTTAATGAAAAATAAATATCTATATTTGAACATCAAAATTTCGTGCCACAGGTTCTTTCATATTTTTTTTTTTTTTTTTTTTTTTTAATTTTTTTTTTTCGTCATTTGACACATTTTACAATGTTAACCTTACACTCAAATAAATTTATACAAATGCAAGCTGACTGGGGCAAGTAGAAGACAAAATGTCTTATCATCAAGCCCCTTCGTGAAAATAAAAAAAAACAAAAATTTTTTACAATTTCCAATAATATATAAAAGAGTGAAATTAAAAAAAGTTTAAAAAAAACAAATTACGATTTGATTTTTTCATAACAAATTGCAAATTTGATTTTTTCATAAATAAATTTATGAAAAAATCAAAAAGTTGAAAAAATAATTTTTAAGTTTGACAAAACTAAAAAGTTTGAAAATAATAAAAAATAAAAAAGTTTAAAAAAAATAATTTACAAATACGTACATATGCGTATACATATCCAATAAACTTTATTGTGCAGGCATTCTTTGTGTTTACATTTTGAGTTCTGCCCCAGAAGAGAGTTCTACCCCAGAAGAGAGTTTTTAGAAAGAATTCAGTTTCATAGATTAATTATTAGATTATGGTATTATCAAAAATGACTTTCACTTCATGAAATAATGCTGATAACACATATTTTTAACACTAAAATTAAATATTGCTTAATTCTCAAAAATAAGGTCAGGAAAAATATGATGTAAATATAATATTTTTATCAAAATAAAAATTATTATTCACAACTTCTCAGAAACTTAACAGTCACTCTTTTTGACATATGCAAAATGAAGGAAACTGTTTTACTAACGCGTGGTATGTTTTTTGCCATATTAGATAACATTTTTTGAAGAGAAATGTTAAAAAACGGTTGTGCCTCCATATGCGGTTATGCCCCCACTTCCCCTACAAAAGATATTTTGAATTAAAAAAGATTCCGAACATTTTATAGATTTAAGTTCATCTACTCATATATATATTTTTTAAACAAAATTAAAACAGACAAACAAAAAGAAACAAGAAGAATATATATAAGAAGGATATATGTATATATTTTTTTTTTAAGTTTTTTTTTTTTTTTTAAGTTGATTAAGGTGCCCCAAGAAGTCCTTACGGTCTTATCACAGAGCACCGTGGAAGACCATTTAATGGGAAGTTCGCGCCTCCTTCCCAACCGATGTCGCAAAGCTTGCCCAGAGGTGGGGTTTGAACCACCTCTGGGCAAACTTTGCGACAAACGTAAGGTTCTGATGCAAGTGCGCTACCACCGTGGCGCAGTGGTAGCGCACTTGCATCAGAACCTTACGTTTCTGCGGCAAGTGCGCTACCACTGCGCCACGGCTGCATATATATACACGGCTGTATATATATATACATATACACACATACATATACATATACACATATACACATACACATATATACATATACACATATACACATATACACATATACACATATACATATATACATATATACATATATACATATATACATATACACATATACATATATACATACACACACATACATACACACACATACACATATATACATACACACGCAAAATACATATATATATATATATATATATATATATATATATATATATATATATATATATATATATATATATATATATATATACATACACACGCAAATACATACACATACAACATACAAAATACATACACACGCAAAATACATGGTGCATAGCAACGACGCGGCCATACCTCCTTTAATGGATTTGTAAGTGCAATTGTGGGTGATAAGTGCGTTCATTATGAAGCAATGTCAAAATTTTGCATGGGCTGTAGAATATGGAAAAATAAAAAAGCTTCACTACGATACAATGCTTGGAAAGCTCAACATGCCTGTCATATAAATCATAAACAATCTTCTAGGTCAATGGAAGCAGCTGGTGCTGTAAAAATATTTGTACGTTCAATTAAAAATAACAATATTATTTATACTCATTATCTTGGAGATGGAGATAGCTCATCTTTTAAAGAAGTAATAAAGTCTGATCCCTATAAAGACTATAAAATAATTCCTGAACAGTTAGTGTGTTGCACATGTACAAAAAAGAATGGGTACAAGGTTACGAAATTTAATCAAAAGTTACAAAGGAAAGCCAACTCCACTAGGTGGAAAAAATAAACTGACTGAAAATGTGATTAATAGTATGCAAAATTTTTATGGTTTAGCTATAAGAAGTAATACAAATAACATTTATGCCATGAAAAAGGCAATATGGGCTATTTTGTTCCACTGTACTGGACATTCAAATCAAGAGTTTCGCCACTGCTTTTGCCCAAGAACTGAAACTAGTTGGTGTCAATATCAATATGACAAATTACATAATACTTCAAATTATAAAGAACATATTAATTTACCATTATGGATTAGTAACCTTTTGATACCAGTGTTTAAAGATCTATCAAATGAAGAATTATTGTTAAAATGTGTACATGGGCAAAGCCAAAATGCAAATGAAAGTCTTAATGCATTGGTTTGGTCTCATTGCCCTAAAAACATATTTGTTTGTAAACAAACTTTTGAAATGAGTATTAATTCAGCAATTTTACACTACAATGATGGTACTGAAGGTGTTAAAAATGTTTTACTTTCATTTGGACTATCAGGCGTTGTTACAAATTCTAAATCTTATGAACAAAATGTTTTACGTGTAAAGAGCATGGAGATCAAGTCAAGTGAAAAAGTAAAAAATAGAAGAAAAAGTCTCAGAGCAATAAAAAAAAGATACTCTGATAAACAAAGTCAAAATAAAACATCATTTTATGTATCAGGAGGGTTTTAAACATATTGTATATATATATTTTTAAACATATTACAACTTTATTTTGCGTTTTATTGAACTTTGATTTTTTGCAAGATTTTGTAACTTCAAAACCAAATATCTTAAGTTAGAAAAATTCAATTTACTTGAAATTTTCACAGTATCTTCAGTATACATATAAAGTTCATTTGAACTAAAATCTTATAATAATTAAATGTATTTATTGCTTATTATTTGTTTTTTATTCTCAATTTGGTATTTTTTTTTTAACGCCTACATAATAAATGATGTATATTTTTTATTCTATTAAGATTCAATGTCATTTTAGTTCAAATGAATTATCTATTGTTGAAGAACAAACCTACAAAAATTCATTGTGATTTGTTGATTATATTTTGTGATATTGTGTTTTAAAATTTCCTTATTTTTTGGTTTATTTTTTTATATAAGTATGGGTAGGCGAGGTAAATTAATAAAAAAAAATTGTCAAATGATTTTTAACATAAATTCAAATTTTTTTAGAAGTTCTTGGGAAATAATAATAGTTTTTAAAAGAATTAGGTTTTGTCTAGTCCTACCACCTTAACAACACATAGTGGCGTATCTAGGGTAAAGCAGGCAGGTCACGTGCCATGGGCGCCAACCTGAAAGGGACGCAAAAGAGGCTCGGTTGCGATATAATAAACGAGAATTATATAAAATAAGTTAAGATTTAAAAAAAACTTTAAAGTAATATAAAGTTTTAAAACAAACTTCAAAACTTTATTAGTTTATGTTGTAAGGTGGCGTTTTTCTGCAGCCTCTATGCGCAAGTTTGTGTAACTTATGCGCAAGTGAGTGCAACTTATGGACTTTTAATGAAACTAACAAAGAAAAGTAAGACTGACTTTTATATTTTATTTTAAGGTGGCTTACTCTTTTAAAATATCTAAATTAAATATCTTACAAAAGAAAATTTTTTTTTTTCTTTTAAATTATGTTTTTTTGAACATGGAAGAACGAAGTTCATAATATATTTTTAATATTGTGCACGGTCGTTTAGATGTGGAAAGTTATTATACGCTGTGTCAAATTCAAATATTATAATTTTAAAGATGGTGACGGCCTTTAGATACCAAAATTTTTTCTGAGTAGCAACAATATTTTTAAAGTTTTACTTAGTAGTTATTATTTGCATATTTTTGATAGAATGAAATAATAATAAAGATAATTAAATTGTTGATTCAAAAATGATAAAAACAACATAAAGATGTTTTAATATATAAAAAACTGTGATTCTCTGCTACATTTGACTGTTAAAAGCGTGATTTGTTTACATTTTCAAAACTGTTTTTCTAAAAATCTGAGCGATACAATTTAATAATTTTTACTTTTTTATTTCGAATAGTCTTATCTTGATTTGAAATTGTTTTCAGATCTGAGTATTCAATTTTTTTCTGAACAAAAATAGAATTCACCCAACACTACTTTCGTAGATGTATGATTATTTATATTAAGGTATATAGCTTATATATATATATATATATATATATATATATATATATATATATATATATATATATATATATATATATATATATATATATATATATATATATATATATATATATATATATATATATATATATATATATATATATATATATATATATATATATATATATATATATATATATATATATATATATATATATATATATGTATATATATATATATATATATATATATATATATATATATATATATATATATTTTTTTTAACATCTTCACTTCCAACAAGGCTGCAAGCAACCACTATAAGAGTTGGAAGTTACTGGAAGAGAAAAGACTAAATCTGTAGAGCAAGATAACGATTGACTGATGACTTAAAAGATTGCAAATTATATGAATCAGGAAAGCAAGATGAAGGAAGCGAATTCCAAAGAACTGATGTTCGAGGAAAAAAACTAGAAGAATAAGAGTTTTTGAAGCACTTAGGAACAGTCACAGAAAAAGGATGAGACTTAATTGAATGGCGAGTAACACGAGAATGAATTTTAGTAGATGGCACAAGGGACGCTAGCTCTTTAGAGCAGTGCCCATTATAGTATTTGTAGAAAAGAGAAAGAGAAGCAACATTACGACGATGTGACAAAGGTTGGAGATTGGCTGCCAGAGCAGGTCCAACTATGTTTACAATTCGTTTTTGCACCTTGTCTAAAAGAGAAAGAGCATCATTAGAAGATCCGCCCCAGATGTGGCAACAGTATTCCATACAGGGACGGATTTGAGATTTATAGAGATAGAGAATAGAATCTGGAGTAAGAAAGTGTCGAGCTCGATAAAGAGATGCAACCTTAGCAGATGCTAATTTTGCAATGGATTTGATATACGGTTTAAAAGAAAGATCAGAAGTAAGAGTTAATCCTAGAAGATGAATGGTAGATGACTCATCTAGTACATTACCATTCATAAATATAGGAAGATCTAAATTATTACGATAACGATTGGCCGAATAAAATTGAGTTTTATCTGAATTAAAGTTCACCAGCCACTGTGAGCCCCAAGCTGTAGCAGAAGTGAGATCCTTTTCAAGCTCAGATACCCCCTCCAAGCAATCAGAGAGTGTAGGCTTCTTATCATGACAAGAGTAAATGGTAGTATCGTCAGCGAATAATGCCACCTTAGATGTGAGAATATCTGGAAGATCGTTAATGTAAATTAAAAAGAGTATAGGGCCAAGGATTGAACCTTGAGGAACCCCTGAAGTTACAGGATGTGAAGAAGAGTGTTGTCCATCGAGGACAACTTTTATACTATGATTGGAAAGGAAGGATTCAATAATCTTAAAGACGTTACCAGCTACACCAAAAGAAGAAAGCTTATGGAGAAGACCAGCATGCCAAACTTTATCAAAAGCTTTAGAAATGTCAAGGGCGATAGCCTTAACCTCTCCACCTCTATCTAATGCACGGTAAAACCTATCGGTTATTACTGTTAGCACATCAGCTGTTGAATGAGAAGACCGAAATCCATATTGATGATCAGAAAGTAAGTTAGTTGATTCAAGATGAGAGATTAAGTGTTTGTTGATTAAAGATTCAAAAACCTTGCTTATGACAGGAAGAAGACTAATGGGACGGTAGTTAGATGAATCAGATCGCTCTCCGGAATTTTTGAAAATAGGGATAACAGATGCTGCTTTCCAGCATGATGGAAAACAAAACTCTGATAAGCACTTGTTAAATAGTTTAGAAAGTATGGATGAAAGCTCCGGAGAACACCTCTGCAAGACTACAACAGGAATGTTGTCAGGACCACAAGCTGTTGAAGAGTCTAAGCAGGAAATTACTTTAGATACAGAAGCTGAAGTGATGCAAATGTCAAGCAAGGGATCAACCTGTTTGACGGCTATGTCAGGTAAAACGCAACTAGTGGAATCAAGAGATGATATTGATGAAAAGTTCTTAGCAAACATTCAGCTTTGTCTTTAGGTGAGGTGACAAAGTCTGAACCATACAAGAGAGAAGGAATAACAGATTTGCCCTTATTATTGATACTGTTAAAGATTCTCCAGAAGTCTCGAGAGCCTAATTTTTGTGATGAGATACGAAATTTAATGACCTGGGAATAGCGAGCTTTGGCGTCAGACAAAACCTTTTTACAATGGTTTCTGGCGATAGTGAACAGATGTCTGTTTTCTGGAGAATTGTTTTGCTGATAGATATGGAAGTAACGGTTTCGATTAGAAATTGCTGCAGCGCAATGTGAGGAAAACCAA
>NC_061164.1:36613445-36668445 GCF_022113875.1 Hydra vulgaris
TTTTTTTAATAACAATTTGAAAACGATAAACAAAACACACTAAAATATCTATTGCTGTAATTACATTTTATTCATTTTTAAATATTTTATATTTAATTTGAAATATTTTATCGTGTACTCGAAGTTACTTTTATTATAATTTCCTTTTAATAAACGGCTAAATGCATATTTAATTGCTAAAAATTAGAAAAATAGCTCGTTGTCAATGAGAATTTTTTTTATATTCGTTATCCGTAGCCATTTTTAAAACTTTTAAAATATGCAAACTTTACTGCGCTTGCGTATAATAACTTTCCACTTATTTAGTAAGTCTGAACGACCGTGTGTGTGCTTTAAAAGTAACAAAAAATACATTTATTGTTGTCAATGCACTTTGCTACTCCATAGCAACCGTGTAAACAACTAATTTATTCATTTAACTTCTTGAAAATTTCCACTTAAAGTTTTGAATTGTTTCTTAGTGTTAGATCTATTATGCTTTTCTACTATTCTGCAAAATATTATATTTCTAAAAAATGTTTTCCAAAAAAAATGTGCTATAAATGTTCGGCTCAACTCCAGATTTAGCCCATCGCGAACAAATGTCTGAGGTAGTTAGATATGTCGAGATCAATTTCGAGAAAAAAACAGTATATATAAAAGAATCTTTTCTTGGCTTTATCCAACTCAGCGATAAGAATGCAGCTAGCTTAGCCCAAATAATATTGGAGCAATTGGAAAAATCTTAATCTTAATTTGGTAGGCGTACATGCGGCTAAAAAAGAAGTAATGATGGTTACTTTTTATTGGAACCATCGATGCACTTTACGCTTTTTTCTCAAGATCAACTCAACGATAGCAAAAACTTAAAGATGCTGTGCCTATTACTTTGAAGTTCGATTCCGATACCAGGTGGAGCGCCAAAACAGAATCAGTAAAACCTATACACATCTACATTAATGAAATAGTGGAAGTTCTTCAGAACTTAATGGTAGAGGAAAGCGCGTCAAACGAAACGAAAAACGATGCAAAGCAGCAGAGCCGGTTTAAACACACTGGACAACACTGGACAAGTGCCGGTAGGCCACGGAGTTCGAGGAGCCAAAGCGTTTAAGTGAATATTTGAGAGAAAAATAATTTGAAAAAAAAATTATCGGCTTGACTTCCTCTCATGTCCCAGAGATTTTTAATCTTTGCATAACAGCGCATACGACGTATTGCAAACTGGACGTTTTATTTTTTTAACGATTGGAAATAACTTTTGAGTTCAAACATAATGGTAAAAAAATAAATTTAAAATAATTGGATACTTTATTCATTGCTCATTCTCATAGGATTATTATTCCGTGAATCAGACAAAAAACTAGGATCGATACACAATGGAAACTTTATTAGATGTATTGAGCTATTAGTAAAATTTGATCTTTTCCTCGCCCAACATTTGATAACTCATGGAAAAAAAGGAGAAGATTGTGTCTCATACTTATCTAAAAAGGTTTGAAAAGAACTCATTCACTTAATAGCCACTGAGGTTATGGAATTTATAGGTAATATGATCATCCTTAAGTAACGTTCATCGTTGATTCTACTTCCAATGTACAAAACGGAAAACCTGTTGAGCGGCTCTTAGCATTTATTAACTTGCATAGTCATTTTGCAACTTCTAAAACGTTTTGAAAATGTTTTGAAAAAGATTAGTATAAAAAAGTTAGATTTGAAAAAGTTATATTAGTAGCTTGAAAATATTTTGAAAAAACGCATTTTAAAGTCCAAGTTTCTTTCTGGCATACGTGTTGAGGTTCCCTAGACTCTCCCACAAACGTGTTGAGGTTCCCTAGACCCTCTCACAAACTCGTTGGTAAGCTCATTAAGCTTATTAAGCAATTTAAAAGGGTTATTCTATTTACAAGATGATTAATAATTATTTGAAAAATCGAATAAAAACATCTTTAATTTGTAAATGTGCATACTTATTAATAAATATTTTCTATATAGACGGCTCTTGATATTAACGACAATCAGAAATCAAAATCAAGAGAATTTGGACTTTTGACCAAAACGGAACAACTTGAAACAGCTATTTTAATAATTGTTTGAAACAGAATTATAGAATGGTTAACTAAGTTAACAAGAAACTGTGGTTCTTAAAGCTTGATTTAGGTATGGTCGAAGAACTTTAAAACTCCCTGGAGCATCACGTGCGGCAAATTCGTTCTAATTTCTAGCAGTTAAAAAAGCTAACCGTATCTTTGGTCAACACGGATAAATAGGTCTATGCTCATAGGCTCCCAAAAGTACACAAGAGGCATTACGATGATGAAATTAACAGTGGGTAAACTATAGTGTTTTCTGGGCGATTTTAAATGATTCCAGACGTTAATGAGATCACGAACAAACTAATGTATGATATAGATGAAAAAAAGAAAATCTTTTCTTTTTTTCATCTATATCATACATTTTCTTGTGAATTTCCACAGCATGGATATCTTAGAGATTACTTGCAGTACAACTTTTTGACCGTCCATTGACCTAAAATCAGCATTTGCAAGTATAAAATGCAGACGAAATGTATTTGAAAACCTATACTAATCTAGGGTTTCCAATCCCGGTATCCGGATATCTGATTTATCTAACTTCCGGATATCTGATTTATCTAAATCCGGATATCCGATGATATCCGGATATCCATATATCTGATGATATCTTAACAAATTCACTAAAACGATCATCTCCACTAAACGGTATTAACGTTGTTTCAGAACACTGAAACAACGCTTACCTAAATCTAACATAACCAATACTCGCTTAATTCAAACGTAATCACGGCATAGTACTCCCCGTTCAAACACTACCTCTCAATACTGGACATCTGTCCAAATATTATAATTTATCTAGCATTCCCTGGCACTTATATAAATATTTCTTTCTTCTCTTAAGACTATTACGGTCTGATGGTTCCTTGTTAGTGGAGGAACTTTAATAGCTTCCACTGCGAAACAATAGAAAAATTAATTTAAATAGTATAATTGATTTATTTTTTTATATTTGATATTTTTTTTTTATATTATCATTGTATATCACTAAAATACTTAAGTTAAAATTAATTATTAATTTTAACTTAGAATCACCATGAAAGTATTAAGTATGAAGTACTTAACCTGGCCCTGGGTTGCAGCACCCTAAAATGAACTTTCATAATGCAGTTTTAGATTTGAAATCGCTCCAAAATTATTTCCACAGTAAGAAAGAAGTCTTATTTAATGACTCACTAAAAGAAGGAGTTCAAATTTGCAGCGAATGGGGTGTTGAATTTGAACGACATCAAAGAAGAAAACAAAAAATGGATGGTAAAATATCAAGAGATGTTGGGTTTACAGCAAAAGAAAAAATGGAAAAGATAATAAAAAGGACTGTCAACCGTCTTTTCAATGAATTGAAAATAAGAAGCGTTCGATTAATGGAAATTGATGAAAAATTTGGATTTGATGTGGAATTTGGCTTCTTGATGTGCAAGGGTTTTGCTTCAATACGGAAATCAATCACTTAAAATATCAATGTAAAAAATTTGGCGAAGTCTACAGTTTTGATGTGGATGGACGAGAACTGTACGAAGAAATTTTGGACTGTAGAATGCTGCTTACTAGCCGTAAGGAAAAAATATCAAGTCCCGAACAACTACTTATGTTTATAGTTGAATATGTAGACAAAAACGTTTTCCCTAATATGTGTATAGCATTGCAAATATTGCTTACTATAGTTGTGTCTGTAGCTAGTTGCGATAGATTTTTTTGGAAATGCATAGAAACATTTGCTTTGACTTCATTTAAAAAACACATTTTTTGAGCAATATGAGTATTCGTAAATAAGTAATATAAGCAATCTCAAAAGATGTTCGCAATCTTTTGAGATGCTCATACTACCTAGGTGCTCATATTATCCGAATCTACCCAACTACATATTACCCATCTACCCTGCTACATTTACCCATCTACCCTGCTACAAAGCTATTTCTAAGTTGGTGAGAAATAAGCTTATGATTATGTCTTCATTTGTTATTGTTTTAAGTTTTTTTTGTTTTTTTGTTATATGTTTCTGTGGTTATTCTTTTTTTAGGGGGTTTTGTTGCTTGATATTTTCTCTAAATAACAAATGTATGATTTCCTTATCATATATGAAAGATATTTCAATATTTATTTTAGCCTTATTTTCTTAACTAACTATACTAAAAAACAAGAAATTTCAATTTGTCCTGAAAACTTTTTTTTGAAAAAGTTTGGCATTTCTAAATAGAGCGCTTGCGCAGGGAATTTTTGAATGAGTTACGGTTAAAAAATTTTAAAATACTTTTTATAATGTTTCTCCACCGGTAGTTATAGAGAAAATTGATTTTCGTGAAAAAATTTTTTCTTTACATTATTAAAAAATTTTTAATGTGCAACTGTCGGTGTAAATTTTTATTATATAGTAATGTGTAATTATTACAAATTGCTTTATTAATTATTAACTAAAGATTATTCAGAGATTTATAGTTTTCATACGTGCGTTTTACAAATGACTTTGAGTTACCTGGAAAAAAAGTCATTCACTAGAATCATAAATGGTTTATTAACATTGATTGCAATTTTTTTTTTTAAAGACACCCTGATATAAAAAGTTGCAAACCAGAAGATTCTTAAGGAGTTAGAACAAAGCAGGGTTTTAACTGTAGCTTTTGACCAATACAAGCTGTTACGAGTTATTAGTGGTGCAAGACCAGTTTATCTGTAAGTTTCATCCACCATTTTTAAATAAATTTTAATAATTTAAAAAAATATTAGATTGAGCTCTGAACTTTTTACTTCTAACCTCAAACAAAAAGGAACTTATGGAAAAATGTTTCTATATAAAATGTCAAAGGATCAACAACCAAAGAAAACAAAGAAGTTATAAAACTTGCAGTATCCCAGCACAGATAAGAGACCGTTCTTAGGTATGGTCGAAGAACCAAGTTTTATAATTCGTTTTCAGAATGAGTTTCAATGTTAAAACCTGCCTAATAAAAACTAGTTACTAAATGTTGTATGAAAGTATAAATGAAAAAGTATTTTATAAAAAAAGTATTATATAAACTGTATGAATGTAGTACTTTTAGAAAAGGTAGCAACATTTTTTTGCTGGCCTTTTTATTACCATTGGTTTTGCGTTTTTCCAAACTTTCCTTTTTTGAAATAGAAGATTCCCAGTAGTAATGATTCGAAAATGTATACTTGAAAACGGAGTGGTTCGAATTTAATCGTAAAATCAGTTAAAGAAGAAAACATATTTTATAATAAAATTAGTTGAAAACAAAAGCTTCAAAAATTGGTCGTAACCAAAAGATAATTAGTTGAAAAAATATAAGCTTTACAAAATGATTAAAAAAAAAATTTAAATCATTTTTAGATGCCCTATGGGGCATCATGGGAAAATTATGTCTACTTTTCAGTAGTTTTTTTTTAGACCAAAACTGTCTACTTTAATAAATGATATCATTTATTGATTTTTTAAGTCAAACCGATCCGGATTAAAATGTTCTATTTACGTTTGCAAGTTAATAGGAATCTTAACCGGGATTTTTTGTATATTCAAGTTATGTTTTTTTTTTTTAATGTAAAGATGCGCTTCTTTTAAAAGATTAGTTGTAAATATTAGAATTTAAGTTGTATAGCTCTTTTCTTTAGAGTTATATAAATAAAAGAAAGTATTAAATAAATCATTAATTCCGACGTGGTTGTTAGGGTAACGCTTATTTGAAAACATAATAAAAAGCAAATGAAGGGGGAGCGTGCTTTTATCTACTCAACAAATATTAATAGAACTTCTTTTAAAACGAAAGTTTCTAAAATATTAAATTTTCTGGAAACGATATTTGCTGTGCAAAAGAATTATATTAGAAGTGACGCAATTTTACAACGACGGTGAACGAAAAAATGCAATTTTATTAAGTTTGTAATTATGACGTCACCTAATATTCTAATTTTATAACTTTGTTTTGCAAAATTTTGTTTAAAGCGAGTAAAAAGTTGGCGTATTAAAAGTTTATAGTCTTTATAAAGATATTTATTTATTTTCGTTTTGTAACGTTAAAGAAAAAGTTACAAATGAACTTCAATTTAGATGTGCTAATTAGATGTTTAAATAACTCCTTAACAAAGATATAGGTTTAAAAGGGGTCAAAAAATACTTTTAACGATGAATGTCGGCAAACCAAAAACCGTTAAAGTTATAGGTAAGACGCTTTCTTACAAGTTGTTGAATAATGTATACATGAATTTAATTTCCATAAAGTTAAATATGATAAATAAAGAATGAGGGTGTAAAAGACAGACGCTTTTGATTCGTATAAATTTTGGTTTCTATTAGTTCAATAACTTTTTTGCCGTTAAAAATTTTATGCTTTTCAAATTATTATTTTTTTTTTATGTAAAAACTTTTTTTGCATATATTAATAAAAAAAGCAGATGTTTATTAAATTTATTTATTTTTGTTAAAATTTTTTTAAACGCTTTATTTAATATTTAATATATATATATATATATATATATATATATATATATATATATATATATATATATATATATATATATATATATATATATATATATATATATATATATATATATATATATATATATATATATATATATATATATATATATATATGGCCGTAGGAACAAAAATTATTTTAAGGAGGGGGGCAGTGTTGGGGATTTTTTATTTATATATTTTTTTAGTCATTTTTTCTCCCAAAAAAATAGCCCTGGGGCCCGATTCGCCACTGTGTGTGTGGGGGGGGGGGCAATACTACTGGGTAGGTCAAATAGTGGTAGCTTACAAATTTTTGTCAAAGAAACTTAGGCCGAAATACGGATAACAAATTTGGTCTTATCTATCCTTTTTTTTATTTATATTTTAATTTGAAAAATAAATATTAATGTTTTTGATTTAGTTTATTCATCAAGGAACCTCAAATCAAAAAAAGGAGATGGTAAAATATTTTATTTATTTTTTGTTCTACTAAATTTTTTTGTTCTTCGACTTAAACATAATTCTTCTATTGATTCACGAACATATCTTAACTTCATATATAATTGTATCCAATTATCTATTAAAAGTAGATTAAATTTATAAGAAGGATTACCAGACATTATTAAATACATTATGAAGATGTTTTAACATTATATATATATATATATATATATATATATATATATATATATATATATATATATATATATATATATATATATATATATATATATATATATATATATATATATATATATATATATATATATATATATATATATATATATATATATATATATATATATATATATATATATATATATATATATATATATATATATATATATATATATATATATATATTAATGTGCTTCTAATAAATCAGGAACGGATCATGGGTTTTGCAATAACTAAAAAACTCCAATATTTTCTATGTTCACACTTATGTATTTTTTTTTTCCGAAAAAATGCGCTTAATAAATCCTACGGAACAAAAATAGTTTGAAACGTAGACAATAGTGAATTTCCTCTTATTCATTAGTGAAATCACACTACTAATTGTGGGAAATTTGTTTTTCCGAAAAATTAAACTATTTCTTTAAATAAGACTAAAGTTTACAAAAATATTTTAAGTTTCATCAAATAAACAATCAGCGTTTAAAAGTTATAGCCATTATAGATTTACAACCTTTTAAAAACAATGGTGGTGGTTTATGGGTGGTGGTGATATAAATTTTACTTAGGTGTAATTTTTATACTTGATAATATTTTTTAGCTTATTACAATGGGTATTGGTCTTAACGAGAGCCAAGATATAATTTAGAAAATATTTGAATATAAAAAAGAATGAAAATGCTAATAATAGGAATACAGCACTTTATTTTTTTATTTCCGTTACTTTGTTTAAAAAAATATTTGTTCTAGAACTTTATTTTAAAAATATCGGATGAAAGCATTTATTTTAATAAAAATCTATTCATTTTCTTTTCCTAAAACCATAGTAATCCAAATTGCATGAGTTCGAATTTGTCAAAATTCATTAAAAAAAATTGTATTTATATTATTTTTCTTTCCATACTCATGTTTTAGAATACAGAAAATTCATCAGTAATCATGAATTTAAACCGCTCTGCGACCCTACGCGTCATTCAATTTAGGTGTAAACGGCCTTATAGGGTTTTTAAGGGAACGCCTTTTTTAATACGATTTTTAATAATATGCATACATGAACTACTAAAATGAAATTCTAAAATGTTTGAATTTGTTTGAATTTGAAATTCTAAAATGTTTGAAAATGTTTGAACTTCTAAAATAAAATTCTAAAATGTTTGAATTACTTAGGGTACTGACAAAAAATAATAAAAAAGAATAAAATATAATTTTTTTTGTATTTAAGTTTGTTTTTCTTTACTTACTTTTAACGTTTTTCTAAAAGTTCCATAATTGGTATTTCAATAAAGAAAATTTGAACTTGTTAGTTTTTTCTGTTAGTTTGATATCATAAACACCTTTTGTAAGAAAAGCGTTTATATTTTAGCTTTCAATCAAATTCATGTTTTTGCTCCTAAGGTTATAATAATTTGCCCAAGGGTATAATAATAATTTATTATCTGAGATATTTTTCTAAAGGTTTTACTATCTTCAAAACTGTCACTTTTCTTAATGTCATTTTAATCTTTTCTAATGTTCAAAAATTTCCATTTTTAAAAAATTTTTTTTTTCTAACGTGTTTAATCTATAAGTAATAATTTTGAGTTTTTTACTTATAACTACGCCAATGAAATCAATATATTATTCAAGAAACCAATAAACTTGGAAAATCGATCAAAAAGAAATAACTTCAGTATAGATCGACAAAAAGAAACTGGGTTTCAATTGCTTACGTCTAAAGACTGTGGTAAATGGCTACATTTTGATTTGATCGCACAAAAATTCGTCTTTATTGAAAGAACGTGTTAAACAAATTTATGTTCATTCATTCGTTCGTTCGGTCTTGTATGAAACAACTACTCCATATTGAATTGACAAAGACAATCACTCAAACAGCTTCAGAAATAAGTAAATTTTTTGAAATGGCGAGTGTGATGTAAATCACTTCCACAAAGCAGCACTCAAAATGTATTCCCCATCCTGTTTTTATTATACTGTTGTATACCTTGATAAAGACGTTCAAAGTCAAAATATTTTGATAAAAGCACTTGCTTTGCTTCTCTAAGTAAACTGGCATTTTCTTCTTGAATTTTAATTGAGATAAGCGTCGAGAATAAAGACTTATTCTGAGAAAATTCGAGAATATAGATATATTCTGTATTCCATTTTGGTTTAATTTTTAATAAGAATCTGAACTAATTCCGCATTGTTTTTAGCATTGTGAATTCATAGGAATTCATGGTTAACTGCAACAAAATTTTCACAAGCCGCTCTCTTTGGTTTGGAGCTTGGCAAACTTGTCACACTATGATATAATCACGTATCAAAAAGATTCACATATTTTTTTGATCTGTGTTCCAACAAAATTATATCGGTCAACACAAGAATAAAAAATTAAGAACAGTTGTTTAAAAACACTTTCATGACAAAAAGCTTAGTAGAGCTGGCTTATACATAAATAAAGACTTCGCTCGAAAAACAATCGATTTCCAACGGGAGCTAAAGAGTGATGTTAAAAAATTGCGAAAGTAAATACGTTACTTTAAAATATGCTATGATATAAATCGAAATTTCAAAATATATAGCGTGATTTCAAAATCTATAGCGCTGTAGATTTAATATAAGCAATACGTTTTCAAATTTTTCAACTTTTAAGTTAATGGCTAATTAAATACAAAATTTTCAACCGCTGCTTTTCAATGTCTTCGAAACTGCTAATAACACTATGTGACAGTTTGATAACTCTTAAAAGTGCTTTCGATGATCGAGATTTTCTTAAGTGCATATTTTCTTGAGTGATATATATAACTTTTCTGACTAAAAACCAATTTAATCACACATAACAGTATCCCATTGTCCTTGATATGTATTTTTTGTTTTTGAGATGTCCTGATGAAATCTCTTACCATACTCCTCATTGATACCAATCATAAAAAAAAAGTCATCTTGATACTTCTTTAATTCTCTGTACTCTGGGAATAACAAAAGGCATTACTTATCTTTTACCTTATAATCATTCTGCTAGAGAAGTTCGGCAAATTCCACATATCTCATGATGGTTCCATGATTTGTCCTGATCACCATAGGCCTTTCAAAATATTTTACGCTATCCACGATAAGACACCTTTTTTTTAGTTCAAATTACTCCAAACAAGGCTGAAAGCAACCACTATTAAGTTGGGAGTAACTAGGAAAAAAAGTAGTAGAGTTATAGAGCAAAGAAGCGGTTAACAGAAGACTTGTAAAGTTGTAGGTTTTATGACTCTAAAAAACATGAAGATGGGAGAAAGTTCCAAAAGAGTAAGTAGAAAACGATAATCCAAGAAGACGTTTCGATAGTAGTATTCGATAGTAGTAAACGATAATCCAAAGAATAGCATAATGTAGGGTAAGAATGTTCCTTGGAGTTTTTGAAAATTGGAACAACAGATGCCATTTTCCAGCAAGCAGGAAAACAAGACTAAGTTAAGCACTTATTATATAGTTTAGAGAAAATTGAAGAGAGTTCTAGAGAACAATTGAATGTGGAAGATTATATATATATATATATATATATATATATATATATATATATATATATATATATATATATATATATATATATATATATATATATATATATATATATATATATATATATATATATATATATATATATATATAACATAGTCTTGATACGGTCTATTTTTTCACGCAATTTTTATCACAAATACTTTTTTGTGACATTCCACTTACGTAATCGCCAATAATTTTCTTTCTTAGTTCCAATCCAAAAATGGCGGGAGCCATTTTTGCACTTGAAGTCATTAAATAATAAAAATAAATAATCACACTTCTTAAGGCTTACCGTATTACATTTACCTTGTGATGATACAATAATGCTCTGTGGAACACAACGTCTTGATTGGATGTGGACTGTATTGATGTAATGAAATACTTGTTGTATTTCACTTCTTGTATTGATGTTCTTCGATAAAATACTTTGATAAAACTCACTTTGATAAACTGTCTTGATAATACTGACTGATTGAGTTCCATATACTGACTGAATTACATGTCGGTTTACATGTCTCTTATATAGTAAAATGAACCTGTGTGAAACTGTTCTGGAAGATTCTAGATGCTTTTTTTTGATGCTTCTGGAAGCTTCTGGATGCGTTTGGATGCTTCTGGATACTTCTGGATGCTTCTGGATACTTCCAGATGCTTCTTCTGGAAACTTCTGGAGGCTTCTGCATGCTTCTGGAAATTTCTAGATACTTCCTTTAATTATTAAAAAACTTTCGTGACGTTGACACGGACCAGACTTAAGAAAATGAAACAAATCATAAAAGTTGCACTTGTTTTGTCTGCTACAAAGTGGCACTTGTCAACGAAATTCTGCCTGTGTGCTGTCACCTGTCAGCTGATTGCTCATGTCATGGCATGCTATGGCTCCAGACTCCTGAACTGTTTGCTGTGGTAGTATAGTTCGTTTCTAAGACATGTAAAATTAGGAACACTTTTTAGCATTGTTTGATGTTGGTTGCAAATGTTTTGTCCAATACTGTATATTTATAGATTATTAGTTATATTTTGAGATCAGTGCTTTGGACAAATTAAAACTTATAATACGCATGCCCACGTGATTATTTTTCCTTTTCCTTTGCCGTTCCCGTGAAAAAACGGATGAGTGGAAACTTACCTTAACTCAGACTAATTTTTTGTCTTTATACAAGATTGCGAGAGAAACACTAACTCCCTTGAAATGTAATGAGGCATTGACATTGTATTGACGCTCGGTTGCCGGTTTGCGCTAAAAACGCTATAACTTTGAAAAAATACGGTTGTGTCAATATCATATTCCGATTTTATGATATTAGTATTTTGTCTATCAATGAAATAATGGGCTGGAATACTGCATCTCCAAACCAAAGCCCTCAGTCGATGTGTATTCACTTCACTGTACCTACTGCGCCAATCGCTAATTCAGTCGATATATGTACACTCACTTACCTTTATCCCTAAGTCGTATATTGTTCGACAAATTACTAAAGTCGTCAAAATTGTTGCGAGTGGGATATGATCTAGATGCGACCGGTTAATATTATGCAAAAAAACTTATTGAAATTTGGGATTAGTTAGGGGTCGTCCATAAAGTACGTACGCTCGGAGAGGAAGAGGGGGTGTACAAATGGTGTTTCTGAGATAAAGGGGCAGTAGGTCAATTATAAAAGTATGGAGACACTAAATTAAAAAAAATACCATAAAATGTTGGGTTGGAAGGTTAAACGCGTAGATACTTTTAAGGAGGTAGAGAGTAATCAAAAAAACGTTTGGCAACTTGCTGTAGGGGGGGGGGGGGGGGGAGTAGCGAAAAAAAAACGTACGTATTTTATGGACGACCTCTTAGTAAATAAACAAATAGTAATAAACAAGTTAGTAATAAAAATAAACAAGTTAGTTAATAAAATAAACAATTTAGTAAATAAACAATAAATATCAATTCACACGTTTATTTGTGTGCGAATAGACTATTTAATTATTGTCTATCCGTTTAATAAAAAAAAAAAAGAAAAAGAAAAATCTTGAATTATGACAATTAGTAATTATAAATAATGAATATAATTATATAAATAATATAACTAAATAATGAAAAAAGATATAATTAAATTTTCAATTTAAAAGTAATCCAGAGCAGTGAAGTGTACACTGCAGTGTATATATACATTGACTGACTATCTAGGGAGAGGTGCAGTGAAGTGTAACTACATATGTAGTGTCAAAAACCCTCGTCTATGTACATAGACGAGGGTTTTTGACATAGTCAAAGGTTTTTGAGCAAACAATCTTCTGATTAAAAAAAAACCAATAACAAAGTGTTTATTTTTTTAACTATTTGCACTTTATTTATTTTTTTGAGAATGAAACATAGTTGTATTTAAGTAGTTTATTATTATTATTATAAATTTTTATATTTTGTTGTTAAATTTTTCTGTTATTATTATACTTTTGTAGTTGATATGTTTTTAAATGCACTTCAGAAATTTTGTTAAAATTATAAGGTGAACCATTAGCATGGGCAGTATTTGGGTTTGGTAAAGATAAATGTTGTACTTCTCAAGTTCGAGATCGAAATGCTAAATGGAATGAGGAGTCAACATTGTAAGTTTTTCTTTTTTGTAGCTTGTTTGTTATTTAATTTAATAATTCTCTTGAGGATTGATTATCACGGATAAGTAAAAACATGGTTGAAAAATCAATGAAAAAATTTAATAAAATTTATTTATAAGAGAGTTGTTCCAGAGAGTTGTTATTATTAGATGGTTAGTAATTTGTTAAAAAATATTTTGAGGTTTGTTAAAAAATATTTTATCAACAAAATAAATTATGCTGCTTTAGGTTGACATGTTTATTGTATTGCTTATTGCCTAATGCATCAGCATTAACTGACTTGTTTAAAAAAATAATGATTAAATTTGTACATTATCCCATCATAAGACAATAATCCCATTATTATAAAATGTTAAATGTTAAATTTAATTTAAAAGTAATAACTTTAAACAATGAGAGTTTATAATATTAAATTATAAAAATTTATTTATTTTTCAATTTTAATGCTTTATTATAATAATTTCTACATTGCACAGTGGGTCAAAAGTGACATTTTCTAGCCAAAACCTCTATAACCAAATTTTTTTATTTTTTTAAATTAGAAACAGTTTGTTATATTGAAAAACATAATTTGTGGAAAAAATAACCTTTGTTTTTTAAAAACTTCAAATTTTATTACATAATTACGGAAATTATTAAAAAACTCATTTATTTTCCATTTATAAAAAATTCCGTTTTTACCCAACAAAATTAACAACAAGGATATTATTTAAATTTATGTTTTACGCAGAGTATTCTATCGTTGGCTCTTGCAATAGTTCAAGTACACCAGATGGTAGACTTTTTTTTTGTTATGTATCTTCTTTCTTAATGTGCAAATTAAAGGATCAGATGCACATAAAAGTCGAGGATAAAAAGGTCTATATTGTTTTTTTTTCGATCGCATTTTCTTGTAAAATTTTCACTAAAAATCTTAAAAACCTTATTGGTAGCCTCTTAAGCCTCTTCAGAAAACATACCTAATGGAAGAGTAAATAGTTCAATGACTTCATAGCCATGAGTCAAAATCTTATGAAGTGTTTGAGTCATAGGATACCAAGGGTACAGGAATACATAGAGCAAAGCAGTTTCCCAACAGAATGTTTTAAATTTGGATGAGTTAATTTCATAACCACTTGATATTGTGGCCAGAATAATATGAAGCCTTTTCATAAGATCTACATTGATGTTCATTATACTAGCTGAGACATCGTGTTGCTGAAAAAATCGCCTAGCTGTGTTGCCATCGTTTGATGTACCTGCCCCACCTATTCTCGATTGGCCTATGACAAGACCTATCCTTGTTCGAAATTCAGCACAGACTTCAAGCTTTCTCAGTTTAACAATTTTTTTTTCGTCTTGATTTCTAGCCTGCCACTTCATAATTAGCATCTTATAAGAGATATGGAGCATACATTCTAAAAACCTTATTCAAGCATGCAAAGTTAAAACACCATGTTTTATATTGCCTTCTAAAGTTTTTTTTTGAACAACTAAAGATAAATTGTTCATTTCGATTGGAGATGCACCACACACTGAACAGCATTGGTATAAGTTTGTTGCTGTGGAAATAATAGTTTGAATTTTTCCATCTATCATTGTTAAATTTACAATATGTTGTACTTCAACTTCCTTTATTGTACCGTCCTCCAATAAAACAGGTACAACAGATAATGTTATCTCTTTAATAAAAGCCATAATTGACTCATATTCTGCAAGAATTACTTCATTTGATTCTTTTCTATATTTAAATTCATATGTATGAAGTTCACTAGAAACATCTGACAGTTGTTTATAAACAGATTGTCCTGTTGCACCATCAAAACCAGCTTTGTATATTATAAATAGTTTAGTACAATCTTTAAGCACAGGTGAATTTAACACAACACTATAAGCTGAACATATTCTTGATGCAGTATGAAAAAGAAGAGCTTGTAATGGAACCTCTGCAGAGTAGTCACTGACCTGAATGTTTTCAGGGTAGCATTTATTTTTAGCCTCTTTTACAATATGATAGGATGGGTATAGAGAGCTGAATGGAAGAGCATTGTTTCTTAAATGATGATAAGTTTCTTTGGATAAATTAGCATCTAAGACTAGCGCTAATGATTGTTCTGAAGTAAGTGATTCTGGCAATAATTCTTTGTTGTATATTTTTTTAATCACTTTTGCTTCTAAAAACCTTTTATCCCTTTTCAAACTTTTACTAGCTGCATATAAAAGGTTATTTAAATTATATTTACTCAAAAGCTCTTTAATTATGCGATGTTTAGTTCTCACAGATGCATCTTCAAACAAAATCGAAGGGCGTCCACCTTAAAGTATAATATTATTTTATCAATTATTAAATCGTCGTAATAATAATACAAATAAAATATACATATAATAAATTTACACATAGTTAAAGTAAACATACCACAGGTTTTTGTTTCGATTTTTTTTTTTTTTTACAGTCAAATATAGTTTGGTTTAACCAAACTTTATATCTTTTTTCAAATACTGCACTTGTTCTATTCGATTTTTTCCACTTGTTTTTAGCTTGGTAAATGAATTTCGAAATAATTGACAAGTTATCATTAGATTCTTCAAAATTGCTTTGGGAAACAAAACGCAAAATCTTTGCATGTAAATCATCATTTTGTAGTAAATTATTTTCCATTATATAATTCATAAGACATCTCCTATCCATTTTTAAGAGATTGTCTGTTCAATAAAATACTTTTAATTTGAAAGAAAGTAATTTAAAATGTTTTTAATAAAGTAATTTTTTTACGAGCAGTAACTATGAAACTCAGTTCCTTTCCTTTATTTCTCATTGGTTGTTATCGTGTTTTTTATCGATAACATATAATTTTATTGTTTTCAGAAATTATAAAATAAATAATAAATATTATGTCCCAAACTTGTACTACATAGAAGTATATAATTCATATTTTATCACAGTCTCTGAGTTTTTATTACTTTAAAACGGTAGCATAAAAAATTAGGAATAATGGTTTCAATGCGATCTAAATGTTCATTGAGCAAATACGAGGAAGTTACTGGAAAGCAATTAAAAAATACAAAAATATTTAATTTTAAACTTATGTCTTTAATAAAAATTATTATAAAGTCAAACTGCAGTTTTTAAATTTTAAATCAGCCAAATAGGCAGCCAATTTTTATACCACAAGATCAATGTCATATTGGTATTCAATTATATATCATTTTAAGCGGTTGATACAAGTTGATCCGTTGGTTTTAAATGATATTTTTGAAAAAAATAAAAACTTATAACTTAGAATTATTGATGTTTGCATTGTTGAAAATATTTATACAAAATGCAAAAAATATTTTTTTTTTATGTGATTTAAATATTAGCATAATACTAAATGTCATTTATAAGTTTAAAAATAAACTTAAACTTCTTTAAAATAAGAAATCAAAGTTTTCAAAAGATGTAAAAAAATAAAATTTTCACACTTTTTTGTTGTTATTGATAAAAAGTATTTAAGGAAATATTTAAACAACAAATATGGCGTTTTATTGAAAAATTATTTTTTAATAAAATATAATTTCTGGCTTATTAATATATTGAGCAAAATTTGCCTTTTTCAAAATTTCAAAATTTAAAAACTTTGTTGTATGGTTTTGCCGGCTTCTGACCCACTGTGCATTGGTAATAAGTAAATTTTGTGACTTTAAAAAATAATGTAAATATGTTACATTTTGCAAAACTTATATTTTAAACTACCAAAATGAGTTTGTAAAATATTTAGCAACTTTAAATTTGCATATTTAAATTTGAATGTAATTTTAATGTTTTACTCTAACATATAGTACTAGACAATTTTATGCTTAACTACATTAAAAAAACTAAAAATTTAATGAATTTAAATGGAAATAGATATTTAAATACAGATGGAAATAATTTTTGTACTAATTTTCTTTTTCTTTTTTTATCTTAAATTTTTTTATTTGATTTTTATGTTATGAAGTAAAAATAACCAAATAGTTTACAAATATTTTTCAATGGTTATATAAACCATCATAGTATAAAAAATATATCAATAATGTTTTGAAAATTAAGCATTTTAATGCATGCAACTTGTTATAAATCTAATATGGGTCTCTTTACCTGACTCAACCCTAATCTTGTCAATTTTAAAAACTAAACAAAAACAAAGGGTTTGTTTAATTAAAATAATTAGCAGTATTAGATTGTAGTAGTATGGCAGAACGCTCACAATTAGGAGGTTCTAGGTTCAGATTCACCCTGTTTCTGGAAGAACAAACCTGTTTTTTCATACAGTAGTTTTGTTGTAAAGTTGTTGTTTTATTTTCAAGGTGTTTTTGAGTGAAGGAGTTGCACATAAAATTTAAAAAAAATAAATGTTGTACCTCCTCAACTTTAATGGCAACCTCCACAGTCTTAAGGAACTGAATTTATTCGAAAAAAAAGGTAAAGTTTTAAAATAAATTTTTGTTAAAAATTAAGTTACTTGTAGCTCTGTAGGCTGCATAGGTTGCAAGTGTATATGAGGCACATAACACTCAGGGTTTTGTTACAAAAATTTATGAGTAACTCATAAGTGTCACAAGGTTTAAACATCGTTTTTTCATATAATTTTTTATCACATTTATTTTTTATTACATTTATTGCCACATTAAATTTAGATTTAAAATTAACTCAAAACAATGTAGAAATATTGTTATGTACGTTATGAATGTTTATTTTGTTTTTAGTTTTTAAAAATATAAAATAATGTTTTTTATTTCTCAACATTTGATGCAAATAATTAACTCAAAATAATGTTAAGTTTTTTTTTTTGTCAATAAAAACTAAATGAATAAAACTATTTGATTTTGTTTTCTTAAATTTATTTTTATAGAATTAATATATTCTTATAATATATTAATTAATAATATATTATTTTCAAATTAAGCTTTTTTACAAAAAATATTTTCTATATTTTTTGTTAAAAAGCCAGCAATAAAATTAAAGCTTTTGTAATTATTTTGTAATCATAAGCAGTTTAGTTGTGATCAGCAAAGACTCGTTTTGAAGTGCAACTCATTAAAGGAGTTTTTAAATATACCTAAATACATTATTTTTTTCATAAATATTTAGTTTGAAGAAATGTTCTGTTACATTTTGAAAATTTAATAATTTTTGATGTATGAAAAACTCAAACAAAATCTCTTTTTTAAAGTAAATAAAAGAAAAATTCTATTAAAAAACACAAAAAAAAGATCATTTAGTTAGTACTAACTTTATTGGAATGTAAGATTATTATGCATAACTTTAATAAAAAATTAATTGATTTAAATTGTTCTTTTGTTAAAGTTTTTTATTAATTGATTGTTAAATTATTAAAAGTAACCCTTAGTTAGAAGTAATAGGATCCCTAAGTGCCCAGATAAGTTGTGTTCCAAATTATAATTGCATAAAAATAAAACTAAAAATGTTGTTTTAGTCAAAGCTCGCCTTCTCCATTTTTTCTAGTTTTTCAGAGTCTTTATAATATCATATTATAAATATGTACCGCAATCTGCAGACTTAATTTATTTCATGCGCATTTAATTCATAACAGTTTCAGAGTGTGACGTCAACATAAATTTTTTTTTCAAGATATCAAATTATTTTTTCTGCTGCAATCAGCAAATCATTTTTTTTTTTTTTTACAAAACAAAAAATTATTTGTATCATAATTAATAATAAAACAATATTTTGATTCTTCAATTGTCAGGATTATTTTTAAAGTTTTATAAAAGGTATTTTATAAAAGATAAAGAAAAAGATATTATAAAGATATTTTATAAAAATATGTAAATTTAAATATTTGCTTTGTTTTTTTAAAATAAGTGTTATTTGTTGATCATATGATATATGTTTAAATATATTAATTTTTCTTTTTAATTAATAAATTAGCATAAGATAATAATTTAGCAATAAATTAGCATAAAATTAGCATAGTGCAGTGGATGCTCTAATTTTGATTCTATGTAATGGATTCGAATCCTTTAAAGATAACTATTTTATTTAGCTTTAAATGTTTATTCAAAATAGTTTAATGGTTTTTAACTAATGTTGTTGTTTGTTTATAGTTACATTACATTATTTTTAATTATAGTTTATTTAGTTAATTATCCCTATATTGAATACTGTCTTACTTAAAAACAAGTTAGACAGTGTTAAATATAGGGAGAGGCGCAAATAATAATTAAAATGTAAGTAAAACAAAATTTTTTTTTATCAAAGTAGGAATTGTACAATAATAATCTTCTATAACTTTTTAATATAAAAATCTAGATAAAAATTTATACTTACAATTGTTAAAAACAAGCTGCACTACTCTAATCTCAAAACCAAATATATTATTTTATTTTTATTTGTATCAAAAATCAAAAAAATTTTGCTTAAACATTTTTAAGGAAAAAGCATTTTCTTTAATATGAACACAACTTGTCTCAGCATTTTGGGATCCCTAAATGTTAATCTGCAAAGAAAAAAAACTATAGGCGTGGTCAGTTGCAGCCTGCAATCGCACGTTATTTCTGTCCAAGCCTGCAAAATCTTGAATTTTATGTGTATTGCATATTGCTTTAATACAAGGCCTAAAAATTGTAAGAGTTTGATAGAGAACTATGGTTTTGTTTTATTTTTTACTTAATTATATCTGTATAAACACTTAAATTTCTATATTTTTTAGCACTTTGCCTGAAAACAACAAATTCTCTTTAAAAATTAATGTCAAAGACAAAGATGATATTATTGGTCAAATTATTATTCCAATTAGAGAAATTCCTTCAGAAGAACACTTTTTAAAATGGGTTTCACTTGGTCCTCATAAAAAAAACAGCAACCCTCAAGGTGAATTATGTATAGACTGCTGGGTTGAAGACTTTTATGATATAGATGAATCTATGAATGCAAACTCTAATTCAAAAAATATTATAAATAAAACAATAAATCGATTAAAAGGCAGAAGCCCAGATCCAATGCGAAAATTTCGATCAGAGGAAGAAAATAGACGAATATCAATGACTCCTGGTTCAGTTTCAATAAAAGGTTCAGTTTCCGTAGAAGATATATCTAATTCACGACTAAGAAAAAAAAGTGTGGTGAAAGACGCTTTAGTGTCACAAATGTTTTTTGATTCAAATCAAAACAATTCTAATATAGCAGACGATCCTAAAATTTCTAAACTTTATATGGATAAAAGGTATTCAATGGCTGATACAAACAACCAATTACCAGTTATTAAAGAGCAATGTTACCCCCCAAAAGTATTAAATGTTGTCCCAAGTTCAGGGCCATCAAAAGGAGGAACTTTAATTCAAATTACTGGTAAATATTTAGGTTTATCTAGAGATGATATTGTTAGACTAACTGTTGCTGGGTGTAATTGTCTTTCCACGCTTGAGTATTATACATCAAGAAAAATTATGTGCTTAACATCTGCATCTCATGGTACTGGTCCAATATCAATTCAAACAAAAAGCGGTGGAATGTCTGCATCAAAAATGATGTTTGAGTTTATAGAAAATAATGAAGATGATGGGCACACTGAATCAACAGCAAATGGTATATTATTTTTAGGATGCTTAGTACGGGCTGCATCCAGACATTTTGGGGGGTATCATTTTAGAGTATCATTAACTTCTGTTTGTGATCAAATCAATTTTATTTTTTTTAGCAACGTCAAGAACTAGCAGACTTATAGCGTTGCAATTATAATTCTATATATTTATTTATAAATGTAGCACAGTTATACTGGTTTTATTACAACCAATATAGGTTCCCTCAATCATAGTGCTCTGGATGTGGCTCTATTCATAAGAAAAAATCTTTGTCTTTGTATATATTTGTATATATGTGTGCATATATATTTTTTTTCTTCAATAAAAACAAGCAATAGTGGTTTGCTTCTTTTAAACAGGTCTCAAAAACAGTTTGGGGGCACCAATGTCCAACATTTATTTTGACCCCTGTATATATATATGTATATATATATATATATATATATATATATATATATATATATATATATATATATATATATATATATATATATATATATATATATATATATATATATATATATATATATATATATATATATATATATATATATATATATATATATATAATATATATATATATAATATATATATATATATATATATATATATATATATATATATGTGTGTGTGTGTGTGTGCATATTTAGATCAGTATGTCCTAATATATTTTGCACAATTTAAGAAGGCTGACTTAAATCTTAACAGTTTTTCAGAAAAAGAAAATAATAATAAATAATAAAAAAATGCTTTTTATGTCGCTATAAAAGTTCTTCATGTCTAGATGAAACTTTCCAAACCTTCAGTTAATGTAGGTATGAAAGCCCTGGCAGCTTTATATTTCAGTATGATATCATCAATGACGTTTAATATTATGCTAAGTATGCAAAGATATGCGTGTATATATATATATATATATCAATGTGATATATTTTTAAATATAATATAATATATATATATATATATATATATATATATATATATATATATATATATATATATATATATATATATATATATATATATATATATATATATATATATAATGTGATATATTTTTAAATATAAATTTCTTTGGGTTTTCACTCTAGCTATCCATTTATTCATTAACAACTTTATTCATTCAATAGAAAAATTATTAAATAAAAAGCTATATAAGTTTATTAGTAGTGTAAATTATTAAATTATAACAGGTCACTAATTTTATTTAAAAAAAAAATTTTAATAAAATTAGTGACCTGTTTTTTTTCAAAAATCTATAAAAAAATAAGTATATTTTCTGTTAGTTTTTATGCAAATAAGTATTAATAATCTTTATCTTTATTTAAAATTTTTAAATATTTTGTTTCTTTTGAAACTCAGGTTGAAACTGAGAAATGTTGTTGATTATATTAGAGACTTGTATGTTTAAGCAACGCTTTAATATTATCTGATAGTAAAAATATTTTGCACAGTTTTGCCATTTGTCGCAAAAACAACAACAACAACTACACATATCAATATAAATTTATATCCAATTATATATACAAATGGCTTAGGTAATAATAAAAAGTTCAGTAATGGCTTAAGTACATAATAATTTACTACTGTGTATTAAGATTGTGCATTTTTTCAGGAAAAGAAGAATTAATAAAATAAATGTAATAGATGATTTCCTTTATCCATATATTTTGCCTGCCCAAAATCCAAACTAATCAATTAAATGGCAGGTTATAATTGATCATTTTTGATATTTATAAATATCTTACTTTTGCTTTTTTTTTTTTTTTTGTACTCAGTATACCAAAAAGGGTCTTACTAAAAACATGGTAATATATTGAAACAAAACAATGACTACAAATACTTTTGTCCAAAAAGTGAATTTTTCACACATTCGCACACACACACACACGCGCGCGCGCTTCGGAATTTAATCATTAAAATAGTAGAAACAACAATTACAGCATGTCTATGGGGTGAAATTTTTAGGCCATTTTGAGAATTTTTGTAATCTGTGTAATATAGTTTAAGGTAGTGTTTTTGTTCTTCCCTCACTGTGCACCAGAGAGACCGCCAGGTTTTATGTGGTGGCACTCAAATGAAACCTTTTTTATTCAAGAGTATTTGTTTTATAGCAATAAAAAAAATGATTTTTAAAATCCAAACAAATTGCTAAGGGTCATAAATGGGGCAAAAGGGTAAATACAAGGGGGGCACAAGCCCATTTAGGTATGCTAGTTGCAAGTTACAAAAAAAAAGTTTTTAATTCAAAAGTATTTGTTTAATAAAAATAGAAAAAACCTTTTTTTTTAAAAAAAAAAAAAGTCAAGGGTCGTAAATGAGGCAAAGGGTAAAATGGAGGGGCCCTATGCCCATTTAAACATTTGAGATGCCCGTTACAATAATTTTTAAAAATAAATGTCAAATATTTTAAACAAAGTATAAACAAACAAAAAAAAATCAAAATATTTATAATATTTATCAAAATATTGTATATAATTCAACAAAATACGAACAATTCTTCTTCCTGCTCCAGAGCAATATGTCAAAGATACAGATAAATTTAACTCTTTGATTAAAAATAACTATTGAGTCAATCTACGTATTAAGTGTTTTTGTCTACACACTCAAAACTATTTCTTGTATACTCAAATTTGAAACAAACTATCTGCATTGCTCAGAAAACTGTACATTTATAAAATAATCATACATGTATATATATATATATATATATATATATATATATATATATATATATATATACATATCATACATACAAACATATATATATATATATATATATATATATATATATATATATATACATATATATATATATATATATATATATATATATATATATATATATATATATATATACATATAGACATATACATATATATATATACATATAGACATATACATATATATATATATATATATATATATATATATATATATATATATATATATATATATATATATATATATATATATATATATATATATATATATATATATACACACACACACACAATATAAATATACATATATACATATAACTATATAAATAAATTTATAAACAAAATCAAATTCTTTTTGCTCCAAAATCAACTACTGCTGATAATAGCCTGTCACCATGTTCGGAATGCTCTATTTGTCTCTTAAACCTTGTCCATGTTGGCTTAAACTTTGCATGAATACTTTCTCCACATTGTTCAGCAAAGTTACCCAATCCTTTGTTATGGTGTTCCACATATGGCTGTACATGACACAGTAGAATGTGGACTTTCCATGTTGTATTTATTTGTTTATTTAAATTTACTGCAACTTCTTGTGCGGAAAGAAATGAATTCTTTAAATTTGTTATTGCTTCTTTGAAGCCAGTTTGTAAATTGCTGGAAAAGCAACAATTTTTTACATTTCTAAAATCTCTCAAACACTGTACAATTAGAATCAAACAAGTAAATGTTTCTAAAATTTGTGTTTCAAGAGAATCAAGATTTTCTAATATTTTATTCGAATTGTCCCAGCCTCTGCCTTGGTACCCTCGCTGAATAACATTTTTTGACTTTAGCCAATCATCAAATCCTGGCCAGACATCTAACAAAAAATTTCCAAGCAGTGAAACAAAACCAATTAACAAATGAAGTTCAGGTGGAGGAATGAGTTGCTCAATTAAAGTATTTGGATCTAAATTAATATATAAAATTCGAGGATTGATGCAGTTCATAAACTCTTGCATGGATGATTTTACTGAGTTATTTTCTAAATATTTATTGTACCAATAATCAATACTGCCAAGAGTTCGTTTTGTCCCTAAATTTAATGTAGATATTCCTTCACACCATAAACAAGCTTTTTTTCCAGAATGTCCTGATAAACCAAACAGTGCGTTTCCACATTTCAAGTCAAAAGCAACATAAAAACTGACATCTTGCAAATTTAATTTTTCTATAACAAGTCTCAAATTATAGTTAGATTCAGGAATATCTTCAACAATAGCTAAAAATTGAGACCGTTGAACGCCACTATTTAAGTACTCGTCTGACTCATTATCTTTTTGACAATCAAAGACATTGATGATTACTTTAAAAAATGAACCTCCACCATCCAATGAAATTCTTATAAAGGCTGAAGTAGGGTCTAAACCCCACAATTTTAATAAGTCAAGTACAAAATTTGATGTATTTTGAACATATACAAGATCTCGTAAAATTAAATGGCCTTTACTATCAATAAACTCGCACTTCTGCACACTGTAGTAATTAGAAATATATTCTTCTAATTCAGAAAGACAACCAAAAATATTAGGCTCAATGGAAAGCTTATTTCCTAAACCTTTGCGTAAAGTAGAAAGCATCTCTTTTGTTTTTCTATTTGAAAGTTCTAACACAATTTGTAATTGCTTTATTATTTCGATGGAAAGCTGTTTGATAGAAGTTCTTATTGATTTGTTTCTGGTGTACCAACTGTGACTTTTAGCGGATTTCCTCCTGTAGATAAACAAAATGTTGATCCGTCAACCAAACTTTCTGTAGCCATTTTACTTTTTATAATTCCAGAAGCAACCTACGTAAAGTTTTCACAAAATGAAATTTGCATAAAAAACTAAAAACTTATAAACAAAATATAGTTTTTTTTACCTGTTCAGCTTGAAGAGAACCTAGAAGAAATGACAGTGTAATGATATTTGCCACAGCACTGGTGGGTGTACAGTTATGAGAATAACCAGGTGCAGGCAATGAATAGCAAAAAGAACATATACTTGACTTAGTTGTCGGAAAATTAGTTATCTCATCTGGAAGAGTTAGACTGGTTCTGGGGCTATTTCTCAAAAGGGTTTTCCACTCTACCTAAATAAATATACATTTATAAATAAACTAAAGAAAAAAAAGGAAAATAAATGGAAAAAATCATTAAAACTACCTTGGTAACCTTAGCTCCCCATTTACCACGAGGTGAGTCTCCCTTTTTGAGTCTGTAAAGATTTCTTCGGCAACCAGGACAAACAACTGATGGATAGCAATCGTTGTTCATCGAATATCCAGGAAAGATAAACATTTGAATTTGTTCTTCTAAGTTTTTATTCATTTTTTTCAATGATTTTGATCTTTCGCCATACTTTTCCCAGCAACAGCAACAAGTAGAATTCATTTTTAAGTAAAAGAAATACAACTCCTAAGTAGCACGACCTTCTGCAATTTGAAAATTTTTATACTACCATCTTTTTAATCTCTAAATTTTTTTTGATTAGTTAGTCCAGGGGGTAATTAAATTTATAAGCCCATCTAATATGAGGTTACAGTATAATTAATATAATAAATAGCTTATATTTAGTTAATTATATATAAAAATTTGTTAAAAATTTATTTTTGACATATTTAATTTTATTTTTAAACTATTATATTAAACAATATATTTTACAAAATAAATTTTGTTACCTCCATTAAAAAAATATCTATCAGTGGTTTCCAAGGATAAAAACATTTTTTTAAACATTTTTTTCAAGTCAAGTTCCAGCGAAAAATTAAGAAATTTTATAACCATTTTATAATATATTTATATCAAAAAAGGTATGATAGCAACGCGTTTCGATTTCAAAAAATATATTTTCTAAAACAATATATATAATACTTTCATAAAATAAGGACTTGGTTTGAGTGCCACGACAAAAAACCTGGCGGTCTCTCTGGTGCACAGTGCCCTGGGTATGCAACAACAACCCATTGAATTAATCATTAAATTGTCTTTGCTCTGTTCTGTATTTCCTGCTTCAACATCTTCAACATCTTTCATTCAGACCGTTATTAAACTTCTATCACTTCTAATCAGGCTCTATTGGTTTCACTGGACTTCTTCTTCAAGAATAAAATTGTCAAAAATCCTGCACCAGTTTTTAACTCACTTAATGCTATCATTGTTTTTCTGATATTGTTTTGTTTCCCCTCTTCATTTGTTTTTTTCCATCTTGTCTACAGTGTTTCTCTAGCATGGTTTCTATTGTATCATTAAAAATTGTTGCAGTTGTGCCTCCACCAACATTACGATTCTTTGAAGGAATACGTCTTAGGATTTGAATCCTGTCTAGAGGACAAATACCGGTCACCCTGAATTCAGATGTCAGATTTTCTGGCTTTAAACAAACCTGCAGTTTTAATAAGTTTTAATGTATGTATGTATATTAATGTATGTATGTATGTATGTATGTATGTATGTATGTATGTATGTATGTATGTATGAATGTATGTATGTATGTATGCATGTATGTATGTATGTGTATATCTATCTATCTATCTATATATATATATATATATATATATATATATATATATATATATATATATATATATATATATATATATATATATATATATATATATAGCTTAGCTGGGCATAAAGTGTCACTGATAAGGTCATACTGAAATAGTCATCTGTGAGGGTTTCAGTATTATTAAGGTTCTACTTAGGGTTCGAACTGTTGTAATTGTAATTGTAACAATTAAATACAAAAACACATTACAATAATATTGTATTGTAATACGAGAGATGCAATTAAACATATTTATTGTTATTGTATTGCTGTGATGAAAAACAGTCAGAATAACTATTGTATTATTTTTTTTCTGTGATGTAAAATAATTATAATGACTTTTGTATTGTGTTGCTGGGATGAAAAACAATTGCAATAACTATTGTATTGTTTTGATGAAAAACAACTACAATAACTTTTGTGGTATATTTTATTACAAAATGTTAACCTGATAATGACATATAAACTAATTGATCAACTACATAAAGCGAGTAAAAATAATTCTTTGTATTATTATAATTAATCGCTAATGAGTTATAAGTTACAGCGTTATGGAATCAGTGAACCATTGACCTGGGTAATTATCGATTAAGTTGTCTAAAAATGTGAACTACTTTTATTTTGCAACAATTTTTTCTACAGTTTCAGTTCTACAGTTACTCATCACCTATCAAACTGACGTTAAATTTTGAAGTGGGGTCATTTTTGAAAAATGAGGCAGTTGAGAATACCAAATATTGTTCTTGATTTATGTATTCTTGTTTAACTTTCAGAAAAGTTACAAAAAAAGAGGAACAGGTCAGATCAATCTCACTTTTATAGAGCTATTTAAAGTTTGCAACTAGGGCAAGTGATATTCAGTAAATAAAATAGAAATAGAATCAATAATTATATATTAGTTGTACTCTATTTCAAGGTCACATTATTCAGAGACTATACTGTTAATAAAATTTATTTATTGTACAAAAAATTATTGTAAAAAATATATTATTTTTTACAATAATTTTTTTGTATTACAATAACAAGAAATTGTTATTGTATTATTAAAGATGAATTACAATACAATATTTATTGTTATTGTAGTGGGTCATTACAATACCTTTTTTTTTTAGATATTGTTGTTGTATTATGAAGATGAATTGCAATACAATATTTAATACTATTGTATTACAGTATTATAATAAAATAACAATAGTTATTGTTTCTGTTATTGTTTTTATTACAGTTACAACAGTCCGAACTCTACTACTTCCTGTCTTTTTGGACATACATATACATAGAGTATATGTATAAAGTGCATTTATTACAACAACAAAAATACTTTGTTTTTTCATTATTATTTTATTTTTTCTTTGTCTGAAAATTTTTTTAAGATTTATAAGATTTATGTTTGAACAGGATTAGGTTCTGGTCAATCATCAAATTCTGGTTCCCCTAAAGCCGAAAGATTATCAGGCGATCTAAAACTTAAACAAACTGTTGAACGTAAGAACTTTTTTCCTTTAATTGTAAATTATAAAATTTAAAAAGTTTTATTAAATAAAAATTAAATTTATTTATTTTATTTATTTTATGAAAAACATAGTGACCATTTATACGTTGTTATGTTGACCATTTATATGTTGTTATGATGACCATTTATATGTTTTATATATTTATGTTTGTTTATATATGTTATATTCATATATATGTGAATATTTGTTTAGATTGTTGTTTTTTTTAATGTTAAATTTATCTGATATTTTACATTTATATTTTTTATGTGAAGTTTAAATAAAAGTCTTTTTGTTGATGTCAGCAGTTGAATGACTTCGATTTTTGTTGGTGTTTTTTTATAAAGACTGACAAAAATTTAGTTTTGGTGTATTGATTGATATCAAGAACAATCCTTCGGTTTCTTTTGGTTTTTTATTTTCTATTCTGTTGTTTTCAAATAAGTAAGGAGTATTACCTTAAATTAAATAAATTAAGGTAATATTCCTTATCGATGCAACTTTGTGGTAAAAAATCCTGATGAACCACACCATGGTAATCGAAGAAAATAGTAAAAAATCCTGATGAACCACACCATGGTAATCGAAGAAAATAGTAAAAAATCCTGATGAACCACACCATGGTAATCGAAGAAAATAGTAAACAATCCTGATGAACCACACCATGGTAATCGAAGAAAATAGTAAACAATAATTTGATTGTTTATCAATCTTGGCATGTTTTTTTTTTACTCTTGATTCGCTTGATGTACTTCCATTTGATACTTCCATTTGGATTTTGGGCTTTGGTTTTGATCTCATAACAATATACTCGTGATTCATTACCAGTTATAATCTTTTTAACCAAATCAGGGTCATCATTGACATCATTCTTCGTCATTCATCAGCTGTAAGTATCGCTCACAGATTTTCTGGTTAAAATTAAGCAGAAAATTTGTTGAACAAATTTTGCTGACATACATCTCATGTCTAAAATATCTGAAAAAGTTGCATGGCGTGAACCAACTAGTATGCCAACATCTTCATCAACTTATCTAATAGTAATTTGACAATTATTCAAAACAAACTTCTTCATTGTTTCTATCAGTTGTTGACGTGCTGGGCGACGTTGACGTGCTTGACTGTCACGAGTTTTGTCATTGGCATCTTCTCAACCATCTTAAAAAAGCTTTTAATTTTTTTACTTAGCAGGCTCTGTGTATGAGTAAAAAATGCCGACAAGTGTTTTGGAGCACTTCCATTTTTTACACAAAATATGATGTAAATACTTTGATCAATTTTTTTATATAACAGAAAATGTGGTTATTTTCTGTACACCAAAACACGTCTAATATTTTTAAAAATAAAAAAGCTATACAGTTGAAACTCAAATGTATACTGTTTGCGATATTTGAAAAGTCACCTTACTTTTTGAACATACATATCGTACTTGTACATATTGAATAATATCAAACTCTATTAACTCTAAAAGGCATAAAGTTTCATTTTAAAAAATATTTACAAATGTAAACAAACTATTTAATATTGATGTGTACAGGTCGCGCTAACACATACGGCTAACATGCTCCGTTTGTTTTGGGCTAACCTGCTATAACCTGTTTATATTATAACATCTTCATGTTTATAAGATATATTGTTTTTTTACTAAAACAATGAATTTTTACTGTTTGATATATAACAAAATAATTCTTTGAAAAAAAGCCTCATTCTTGATACACACTTAATTCACTAATTCTTCACACACCTTCACTAATTCTCAAAATTTGCTTATTTCTTTTCGACTTACCGAAAATTAAAATGATGCCTATGGAGTTTTGTTTTGATACAAAGTGTAATTGTTAATTTTTTTTTAAATGTTTCAAAAATGGTAAACTTGCTATCAAAATAAATAAAAATAATTTTTTTAGAACTAAAGTTTGAAAACCGAGAACTACGAGAATATATTGATAAACTGGTAGTATATCTAATGGATAAGTATCCGGACGCGCTTGAGTCTTCGAAAATGTATAGATAATTTTACTTGTTTAGTTGACTTGGTGTATTGTGAAATTAGTGTTATAAAACTTAGGAATTAAATTATTGTGTAGATTTTGGTTTTCTACTTAAATTAATTTGTGAAACTTTGTTTGTTTTTAACTTTCAAACAAAAAAGTTTTCTTTAATTATTTTTTTTTTAATTACTCTTTTATATTATTTAAAAAAAAAATTTTTTAATTACTTTTCTATTCAATTTTTCTATTTTTTTAAACCAAATTCTTGGCTATTAACTATTTAAATATTAGCATCATAACCATGACAACCATGTACATAACAACAAGTACATAACAACAAGTACATAACGAGTAGTATTTGCATGCACTTAACAAAAGTACTAGACGTAATAACAAAACTATACATTATGATAACTACGTAACTTAAAGAGTGGCCAGCGCCACCTTATATGAGGTGTGTTCCTAGAAAAAATTTTAAAAAGGCTTTATTGGTATTTGGAGGTTTTAAAAACTTAGAAAATAAGTTTTTTTTTTTAATCTGAAAATCCTTGTAATGAAGACAATTTCTGTAATTTGCTAATTTTAGCTAATATAATTTCCAATTATAATATAGCATAGAAGTTGTATTTTTTTAGGTTCAGATTTTAATGTTTAAGGAGCTGTTATCATTTCTTATAAACATTTATTTGTAAATATTTCTAAATTTTAAATGGCAACTAAGAAATATTTAAAATAGACCTAGAATTTGATATTTTTAAATCATTGGCCACCCTGACATAACAACAAATATCACTTTTAACGACAAATATCAGACTTAACTACAAATGGTGTATATAACGGCAAATACAGGACATAACAACAGGGAATAGACATGACGGCAATATACAACGAAAGTAATAAACAAAATTTAAATATGACATGTCTTAATTGTTTTTTTTGTTATGTTATATTTGATTAAAAAATATAACATAAAAAAGTATCTTATTAAAAAAGTATCTTATTAAGTTATAAATATAATTTTAGTTAAGATAATATTTATTTTATAACGTAAAAAAAAAAGTGTCAAAGTGAACCAAAGAGACCGCCAGAATTTATGTTGCACTTAAGTTAAAATTCTTATTTCATAACACTATTATCCATATTGTTTCACTAAAAACTCTTCAAAAAATTAAAAAAACATTTTTAAACAACGGAAACCGTTTATCGTTGTTTTTTTTAAAGATATTGTTTATTTTATAATATTTTCTAATATATCGTATCAAAAAAATCAATAGCTATATTTGTATAAATTTTTATAACAAATTAAATTTAAAGTCTTTAGTTGTAGTAACCTTAATGTAGCATGTAGCATGTAGTATTCGGTAGGATTTTAGTTTACCCCTAACTCTTTAAGCTTGTAAATTAAGATTAAATAATATTTTGGCAGTTAAATAATTTTAAAATTGCGGAATCTTTTTATTTAAGTAATTTAAAAAAGTATTTAATTTACATAACTAAATTCTACTTGCTGTTAAGAAAAGTAGACAAGATAAAAATCATTAAAAAATATTAATAAAAAACTAGAAAAACAAGCTCAGCTGTTTATCTTTTCAGAATATTCGATGAACTATGAAATATATTAGTTGTTTATCCTGGTTAAAAATTTATAGACTAAAATTAGAAAAATCGCTTTGAGGTGAATGGGGAGCTAAATATCCAAAGTATCTTTACTAATTTGTAAGGTGGTACGTGCCTTTTTTTGGTAGATATTTGATACTAATGTTCAAATGGTGATGACATTTAAAGGAGTTGGCTGAGTTTATAGTGCTTTAAAATCTTTTACATCATTATTAAATATGCTTTCGTCTTTTTTTTTTTTTTTTTTTTTTTTTTTTAGGAAAAGCTACAACAATAACTGACTTTCTACACCGTATTATACTACTAGTATTTAGACTTTACCTTTTAAAATTGTCAAAAAAACGTGGCACAAAATTTTAGCATAAAAATTGGTTCCGTAAATTGCGATTTCCACGAACTTATACGTATCATGTATTTCAATACCAACAAACATTCAAAACTTCCCAGATTATTATTCATTTTCAAAACAAAAACGATATCTCAAAGTATTGAGGCAAAAAGTTCTTATTTACTAATGTTAAAAAATGGTGGCATTTAAAGAAATTGGGACAGTTCAAATAAAATTATATAAGATCTTTTACTTCATCAATAAATACTAGCTGACCCGTAAAATAAAGGTCTTAGTCAGTCCGCTCCGACAGCTTTTTACTTATTCCTTAAACAGCGCACAGTCGGCCAGAGTTGTCTAAAAATGGCAAAACTACTTATTGGTTAAATATAGACATATGATACGTGATTATAGGGGTTTCGGGGGCCAAGGATTTCATTTTTAGCCTCCATTTTAAGTTTTGAAGTGTCATGACCATACAGTAGTCAATTTAGGGGTGGTCATGGGATATCTTCATAGTTAAATTTAAATTAGTTAAATTAGATGGGGCATGTTGTATATCTAAATCTTAATAGTTGCGGTTAGGGAATTCAAATCTGAGCATACTCTATCTTTAGAAGTGGTCAAGGGTGGTCCTGGAATGTCCCAATTTTTTTAAATTAGATGAGATATAATGCATGTCTAAGTATAGGTAGTTTCGGTTAGGGAATTCGAATCTGGGTATATTCGATCTTTAGGAATGGCTATGACCGCTCAAGAGATTATTTTAGAGGTGGTCAAGGGTGCTTTTGGAATATTCTGATGGTTTTTCAATTAGATGGTACATTTTGTATGCCTAAGTATAGAAAATTGAGCAGCCGTGGCGCAGTGGTTGGAGTTCTGGCTCAGAACCCAGAGGTCCCAGGTTCGACGCCAGCTCTTGCCCAACAAGCGACATTGGTACGGAAGGAGGCGTGAACTTCTTGTTAAATGCTCTCCCGCGGTGCTCTATGATAAGACCGTAAGGACTTCTGGGAGCACCTAAATACATACAAAAAAAAAGTATAGAAAATTGAGATCAGGATAATCAAATCTGGTCATATTTGATCTCTGAAAGTGGTCATAACCGTAAAGGTGGTCTTTTAAAGAGTGGTCAAGGATGGTTCTGGAATATCACAATGGTTTTTTAGTTAAATGGAACATTTTTATGTCTAAATACAGATAATTGAGGTTGGGGAGTTTAAATATGGGCATATATGGTCTCCAGGCGAAGTTATGATTGCACAGGTAGTTGTGGTTTTATTTATATTTATTTTATGTAATTATTTTGATATTATGAATATAAACATGTAATGTTTAATAAAATTGAACTTTATTAACATAATTTGTGTATATATATATATATATATATATATATATATATATATATATATATATATATATATATACATATATATATATATATATATATATATATATATATATATATATATATATATATATATATATATATATATATATATATATATATATATATATATATATATATATATATATATATAAGAATTTAGGTGATGACACAAATTATTATATCAAGACACCATACAATAGAACATCACGTGGTAAATTTGATATACTGAGCTTAAAAATCAAATAGAAGTTTATTTTGTGGAATTTTGCTCACCTCTGGCCCACTTTGCAGCAGTTCGGATATTTGTACCCGTCTAAATAATATTCAAAATACCCGCTTGAAATGTGTTGATTTATTACAACCGGTATAAAAAGTAATAATGAAATTACCATAACCCGTATAATACGGGTCTATTCCACACACGGTCTTTTAGATGTGGAAAGTTATTAAACGCAAGCGCAGTGTCAAATTCAAATATTATAATTTTAAAGATGGTGATGGCCTTTAGATACAAAAATTTTTCTGAATAGCAACAACAAGGTTTTACTTAGTAGTTATAGTTTGCATATTTTTGATAGAATCAAATAATAATAAAGATAATTAAATTGTTGATTCAAAAATGATAAAAACAATATAAAGATGTTTTAGTATATAAAAAACTGTGATTCTCTGCTACGTTTATTTGACTGTTAAAAGCGTGATTTGTTTACATTTTCAAAACTCTTTTACTAAAAATCTGAGCGATACAATTTAATAATTTTTACTTTTTTATTTCGAATAGTCTTATCTTGATTTGAAATTGTTTTCAGATCTGAGTATTCAATTTTTTTCTGAACAAAAATAGAATTCACCCAACACTACTTTTGTAAATGTATGATACATTTATATTAACGTATATAGCTAATATACATATATATATATATATATATATATATATATATATATATATATATATATATATATATATATATATATATATATATATATATATATATATATATATATATATATATATATTATAGTTATAATAAAAATAGCAATATATTAACAAAACAACAATAATAAAAATAATTAATTGTATATAATAAAAATAATTAATTGTAATAATAATAGTACCAGTAAGTATAATTAACACCCAATAATAATGAATAAAATAAAAATATGATAATAATAAATACAATACATATATAACGGAATTGTTAAATAAATATTTAATAGAAGGCTGTTCATTAATTGCGTCAACAAAAATTATAAAAACCAGTAGGGTAAGGTGGGGCAAAAAGCCCACCATAAGCAATTTCGTCTTTTTTTTACTGATCCAATAAACGTATCTAGAAATTTATGTTACCATTATTTCAGATACATAATAAACTTAAGTATCTAAAGTTATTTTCTTAATGGCTACTCAAGTTTTAATGGAAATATGCTTTTTATAAACTGCTATAGAGTGGGTCTTTTGCCCCATTGCTAGGGCAAAACGCCCCTACCCGGGGCCTTTTACCCCAAACGTTAATAGCTTGAAATATTCCTTTTTTACAATAAAAATTTATTGCAACAATACACTTTTTACTAGTCACAATATATTTGTGTGTAAAAATGTCCAACAAAAGTTTTAGTAGAACACTTAGCACCATAATATTAGCAAGTAGCACCATATATGCTATCATATGACAATGGCAAACAGCACCGTAAAATTAATAGAGCTAAAAAGAGCTAAAAATTTATAGACTAAAAAGATAGCTATAAAAACTAATTTATAGAGCTAAAAAACACAGCTAAAAGCTAATTCATAGAGCTTAAAAGTTGTTAAAAAAAACTAATTCATAGAGCTAAAAAGATATCTAAAAAAATAATTCATAACCCAAAAAGACAGCTAAAAAACTAATTCATACAGCTAAAAAGACAGCTAAAAAACTACAGTAAGACTAGTTGAATTGATTATGCTTATTGGCAGTGAAAGCAGACAGCAGTGTCATCAGGACCACAGCCGTCGTGGTACCAGTTGAGACATTCTGGGCATTGCTGCCAGTCATCAATGGGTGGTTCGTTAAATCTTTTACCACACATGCAACATGGCGTATCATCACTATTAGTAACAGAACCTACACATCTTCGTTCTTTTGACCCTTTTCTTATCACGTTAGCATTCGATGCGTTACTTTTGATTGTCCTTTTTGATTTTGTTCTCGCATATTGCTTCCTTTTCCCGGTTTCTTTGTCATCTCCACTTTTCGTTCTCTTGGATTTGTCTGCGATTACATCGATTTCGTTTTCATCGTTTTCCTCATTATTATTTTCAACTACTACTTGCTTGTTCTGTTTTGTCTTCTTTGCATTTGCTTCAATTAACATTGCTTTATAAGGGCTAGAAGTTATTACAGTTGCTGCTTCGGTTTTTCGTTTGCGACTGCGTACATTCTTTATCCTTGGAATAGGGATTAGTTCTGATATAATCTACAATGCTTCGGATAAACCAGGATGATCAGCTGTTTTACCTAGTTGATTTTCATCGGACTCATTGCTATCTCCTGTTGCAATCCTATCAGTCTCCATCACATTAACCAATGCTTCATCATCCACCGCATTGCCGGCTTCTTCATTTGTATTCGTAGGTTCACTTGTTTCGTTTCTAGCTGATAATGCTCTTTCCATCATTTGGATGTGTTTAACAAGATCTTGTTCAATTTCAATAGAAAAAGTATTCACATGATTTCCTAATTTATTGCTCCCAACTTGTCTTACTTTGCCCTGCAAATGCCTTCTCAATGTCTTCCTTGAAACTCCAAAACTGTTTTCAGCTTTACGCAAAGACATACCATTTTTTACTGAATCTAAAGGCCGTTGTAAACCTTCTGCTTCATAACTTCCTCTTTTTGTCTTCCTTTTGTAATTTCTAACCATATCTATAAATAAAATAAAGTTAAAATTTGAACATTCTACTTAAATAATGCAAGGGGTAAAAAGCTCAGGATGGGCCTTTTGCCCCATTAACAAACTGGGCTTTTTGCCCCAAAATGGTCGGTGCAAAAATTGATAAAAACATATTATTCTATGGTACAATGAATGTTATGTAAATAATCAATACATAATTTGTACGCTTACAATTACATAAACTCATTTAAATAATCAACTAAGTTTAACAATAATCTATAAAAAAATTTTAAAATTACGCAAAAAATCAAAATGTCCTATTCTTATTACCTGTCAAGTCTTCAATATTCTGTTAAAAATTATATTTCTACTAAAAGTTCACCAAAATTCGCTCGCAACACTGTTACACATTTATCATTCATACTACAAAACAATAATTATAATATTTTACCTAGGTTCTTTATAACTGCAGGATGGGCCTTTTACCCCACCTGGGCCTCTTGCCCCACCCTACCCTAACTAAAAGAATTAAATCAATACAATCTTCCATACAACAATCAATTATATTTACATAGAGTTACAAACAGTAATAAACTGACAAAACGTAACTAATAACGATGACATAAAAACGATTATCGATAAAAGAATACAAAGACTGGATAAATATAATAATTTTAGTTTTTATAATATAATAACAAAAATATATTGTTAGTATAATAAACAAATAAAAAAAATATGAACAGAAAAACACTTATTATACATAAAACTAAGGTTAATAAAAGTAAAAAATGAATTAAATGCATACACAAAAATACATGACATATAAATATAACAATAAAAATACACATCAATATAAACAATGTATTCACTAAACAAAATTTAAAAGTTTTTTCTTGTTCTTTTCTTTTAATAACATTATTATTTCTGGTAGACTTACGTAATTCATTTCGTACTTTTTTTTTTTTTTTACTTTACATTTTCGAACTATTTTTTCTTTTACCGAATCTTTTTTTTCCTATATGGTACGTTATTTTGACTTGCTTTTTATCTTTATTTCTTTATATCTTTTGATCTTGTTTTTACTTCATTTTGTTTTATAATTTGATATTTTTTAAAATGGTATTTTGATTTTTTTTTTCTCCATTTTATTTCTTTCCTTTTTCTTTCCTTTTGTTAAATAAAAACGTCCTCTATTTGCAAGATATATATATATATATATATATATATATATATATATATATATATATATATATATATATATATATATATATATATATATATATATATATATATATATATATATATATATATATATATATATATATATATATATATATATATATATATATGTGATTCAAGACTTGACTCAAAAAACCTCTAATTATTTGAATCAAATCAACCTGCTTTTATTAATAGTTTATAATGAAATTAGCTCAAGGTCATATCATTATAAATTATCACAAACTTGAATAATAACATTATTAGAATGTTATTACTCTAATAACATGTAGTTGTCTTAGAAATTTCAAAAAACATTTAAAAAAAGTATTTTTTGAATTAAATTTAATTATAGTCATGCTTACGTCAAATCTAAATGTTTTGCAAAAAATTTCATGAATTGTGAACAAAAATTCTCCTACAAGCTAACTGCCTCTGCCAAAATATGATGATAATGACTTTATAAAATGCTTATTTTCTCTATCTTAAACTAAATATACCTTCAGTTTTTCAATTTAATTTAATTGTATTAAAGTGCCTAAAAGTTATGACTATATAAAATTAACAGCCCCCTTGATTTGATCAAACTTTGCTCATTTAAATACATATATTTTTTAGTTATAGCACTCTGTTTTTAAAATACGCTAACATATCTTTTATATATATATATATATATATATATATATATATATATATATATATATATATATATATATATATATATATATATATATATATATATATATATATAACTCACATCAATGTCAGGGGCGGATCCAGCATTTTTTGGTGTTTGAGATAGCTAACTTCCAGACATGGAGCGAACTCCAAACATTTATATGTTTATACTTATATCAAATAAGGATGGTTTGCAAAAAATTGCGATGATTGGAGACTGGGAACAAAAAAGCCCCAAAATTTGAGACGTACCCGCCCCAAACGTGAGAGCAACAAGTTGATAAAATATTTTTTGTACTATTCTCAACAAGACTTATATTTATCTATAGATTTTAAATTTCATTGTAAAATATTTCAGCGTTCAAAAATTATGACCATGTAAAGTTTGAATCCCCCTCAATTCGAGGGGGTTACAATTTTTATATGGTCATAATTTTTGAACGCTGAAATATTTTACAATGAAATTTAAAATCTATAGATAAATATAAGTCTTGTTGAGAATAGTACAAAAAATATTTTATCAACTTGTTGCTCTCACGTTTGGGGCGGGTACGTCTCAAATTTTGGGGCTTTTTTGTTCCCAGTCTCCAATCATCGCAATTTTTTGCAAACCATCCTTATTTGATATAAGTATAAACGTATAAATGTTTGGAGTTTGCTCCATGTCTGGAAGTTAGCTATCTCAAACACCAAAAAATGCTGGATCCGCCCCTGAATGTAATTATGTATTGTGACTATAGAGAAGCCTAGCAACAGCTTACAAAAAGTTAATGTTAAAAAAATATCTTTTATTCTTGAAAAAAAATTGAATACTAATATCAGTAAACATTCTAAGAAAGATCAACAGTTCATCTATCTGAAAAAGTTAAAATTTAAAAATTTTTACGCTCAAAATTTTTTTAAAAACGATTTGAAAACAATAAACAAAACACACTAAAGTAGCTATTGCTGTAATCAGAGCCGTGGCTAGGCTCCCCCACACCCTTCAGTTGGGGGAGCCCCTTATCAAAAGTTAAATTATTTTTTTTTGTATTTTTTATAATAAAAGTATTGAAATATATATTGTTACTGTAACTATTAATAAAAAACTTGGCCTTTTAATCACGATATTACCTAAATTATGCAAGCGTAATAAAAGCAATAATATTTTTCATGCAAAAAAAAAAAAAAAAAATCTTTATCTCGATACCAGTCCAAACCGTAATATAACGCAAACTTAAAGTGGTTTCTTAATGTCCGTGCCGTAATATTACGCAAAATAAAAGTGATTCCCAAATGCCCATCCCGTATTATTACGGTTTTATGCATCTCCTTATATTTCCTGCTTGTTCATCAGTAATTATTCGTCTACTTGTCACAAAATTTGTTACTACATATTTACAGAGCTTTTGTTCAATAATTCACTTTAATTTTAAATACAAATAAGAAAGCTATCTCAGTGCAAAAATAGTTATCAAAAAGTAAATATTTACTCACGAAAAGAAAGAAAATTATACATTTGATAAATCAATAATTAAAATATATATTTGATGAATGATTATTAAAAATGATAACAAAAGGTTAATGCTCAATGAAGGTGTGTGGTATGATAATTGGAAAAGCAGCCCCATACTTTTCCAACTATCATGCAAAAAGTGAATATTAGTAAACACATTTTTAAAATTTTGTGTTTATGTAGTATGATTTATACATTCTTAAACTTTTTTATTAGTATTATGCGTTATTAGTTTTTTTATATCATAAAAAACAATGAAAGAAGGTTTGCAAAAATTGTAATTATCTTTCGTTAGTTTTTCACAATATAATTATTGGTATGAAAAAAGTAAAAAGTGGTGCCGCTAAGAGAAGAGAAAAAGCTGCAGCCATGGAGGAAATCACAAAGTACCCCAAACTATCGATACCAACAGAAACTACAAATAATTCTGATTATCATTAATTGAATACTAGAGTAGAGTCAGATAGGTTGATATGCGAGTCTACATCAAATGGTATAACAATTCCGCCTATTTTTCTCAGTGATAATCCTTCTGAGTGACCAGATAATGTTTCTGACGCACAGAGGTGTAACATTGTTAAACGGGGTTCCAAAAAGATTGAAATTGATTTTCCATACAATTTAGAAAGAAGACGATTTTCAATAAATTATCATAATCGCAAGATGAAGAATAGAGAAATCTTTGAACGGACATGGCTCATATATTCTTTAAATAGCAATAAAGTGTTTTGTTTTTGTTGAAAACTTTTTGGGATAACTTCTTCTCCATTCCGACAAGGAATAAACACTTGGGAAGTCTTATCAAAAAAACTTAAAGAACACAAAACATGTAATGCACATTTTAAGTGCTTTGAAAAGTGGGTGACTTTACGAAAAGGTTAACTGATATTTTTTTTAATTTATTGTTTTGTTACTTTTTTTATTCTCATTTAATTTTTTCCCCTCAATTTTGGTAATGCAGGTATAGCAAATCAAACTACCATAGACGAGCAACAACAAAAGTTGCTTCATAAAGAGTGGACATTTTGGAGAGCTGTGTTAGAAAGAATACTTGACATTACGTCTGTGTTAGAAAGAATACTTGACATTATGTCTTTCTGCAAGAAATCTTGCATTCCGTGGTTCAGACACAACCATTGGTTCAAAAAGCAATGGAAACTTTCTTGAGGTGTTTGAATTACTGGCTAAGTACGATACCGTTCTCAATGAGCTTATGCAAAGAATTCAGAACAAAGATACCAAGGAGCACTATTTGAGCAATGACACACAGAACGAGTTGATTAGACTTTTAGCCAAAGAGATCGAATCTAAAAACCTATCTAGGGTAAAAAAGGCAAAGTACTATTCCATCATTTTAGATTGTACGCCAGACAATCTAAAAACCTTTGTTTCGCACAAAGAACATTAGCATTATTCTGCGATCAGTAACATGTAATCCTGGAGTAGGTATCGACATTTCCGAAAATTTCTTTGGATATCTCACAGTAAATGAAACCACTGGAAAAGGGCTTTTTGATGCATTTTTAAATCAGGCAAAAGATTGGGATTTTAATATTTTAGATTGTCGAGGTCAATCTTTTGATAATGGTGCTAATATGAAAGGAAAAGTAAAAGACGTTCAAGCAAGGTTTCTGGAAATGAATCCTCAAGCCTTATATGTTCCTAGTGCAAACCATTCACTCAATCTTGATATTATTGATGGTGCACAGTCATCCATCAGTGCAATTTCTTTTTTCGGTGTTCTTTCAAGGTTATATACACTCTTTTCATTGCCTTCTCCTCGATGGGAAATTTTAAAATCGGGCACGGCAGTTTCTGTCAAACCACAATCAGATACCAAATGGGAAAGTAGAATAAACTGTGTTAAGCCACTTCGCTATTATTTAAAAGAAATCTTAGAGGCACTTGAAAGATTGGAAGAACATGCCTTAGAAAAGAGAGATGGTGTAACAGCCACTGAAGTACGACCGCTGACAGAATATATTAGAACATGGTCTTTCTTATTAAAAATCATTATTTGGTATGACGTTTTATTTCAAATCAACAAATCAAGTAAGCTGCTTCTGTCTCCTGCAATATCTCTTGACATCTTAGCTTGTGAAATACAGGCAACAAATGCATTTCTTTATGAGTATCGTGAAAATGGATTTTTTGACGCATGTGTTAAAGCGTCAGAAATCGCAGAATTATTTGGCATTGAAAGGGTTTTTCCAATAACGCGTTCACGAAAAAAAAAATCAATTTATTCATACGAGTGTGTTGATCACACTCGGCAACCTGAACATCAGTATAAAGCAGATTTCTTTTTGCCATTAATTGATATATTAAGTCTTATCAAAGCTTGCAATGAAAATTCTCTGTCTGTATATTGCAAAAGTTTGCAAATAAAGCTTGATGATATAGATTGTGAGGATTTAGAAATGGAGTTAAAACGATTTGTAATTATTATAAAGGAGGAAAAAAATGCTTTTCTAAAATTTGCACAAGATTTCCTAAACTACATATACAAAGAAGAGTTGCAAGAAACTTATCCTAATCTAGTTATTGCGTTACGAATCATTCTTCTTTACCAGTCTCTGTTGCAAGTGCAGAACGTAGCTTCAGCAAGTTAAAACTAATTAAAACATTTCATAGGTTAGTATAAATAATCTTGCTTAATTATACATAAATACATGTAGCTATATTTCATAGTATCTTTAAATATGTCAACAATGGTCGATGAACGTTTGTCTTCCTTAGCAATGCTGTCGATTGAAAACGAAGTTGCAAGTAAATTAAGTTATGAAGGCATAATAAATGAGTTTGCAAGCATGAAAACACGTCGCAAACCCTTTTTTTGATGATTTACGACTTGTATTATCTGCGTAATACATTTACATTAGTTAAGGAAACTCTAGACTAGTAAACTCTGTATCAATTTAGCAATTATAAAAAATATCTAATTGAATTTAAGCGTTAATTTGATTGTTTTTAGTCTTATGAACGGCGACGTTAAAGTATGTTAGGTAGCCAGATGTTTCGAAGTAATCTGTAAATTTTATTCACTTTTAAAATAAAAAAATTGGGGCCCTAATGACAAGTTTTTTGGGGGGCCCCAGACCCACTTGCCACGGCACTGGCTGTATTTTATTCTGCATTTTATTCATTTTTATTCATTGCTGCGTTTTATTCATTTTTAGAGGTTTTATATTTAATTTGAGGTTTTATATTTAATTTTTACTTTTATAATAATTTCCTCTTTATAAACGGCTAAATGCATATTTAATAGCTAAAAATTAGAAAAGTAGCTCGTTGTTCAATAAGAATTTTTTTTATATTTGTTATCCGTAGCCATTTTTAAAACTCTTAAAATATGCAAACTTTAGTTTGCTTGCGTATAATAACTTTCCACTTAATAAGTAAGTCTGAACGACCGTGCACAACAACCATTTCTATATTATTTCTATATTCTTATTCTTTATACAGTCGTTTTATTTTAATAATATTTAGTATATGTTAGTAAATAAAAACCTTTGTTTTGAGTTAACGATTAATGTTCAATAACTTCTTATTGCAAAATTGTAAATAAAAAAAAAATATAAAAAATATATAAATATATATATATAAAAAAAAAAAAAAATTGGGACGGGTTTATTAATTTTTTTTCTTTATTAAGTTTCTATTAAGTTTTTAATAATTTTTTTCAGACGATCCGCAATTTATTATGACCTTCGCCCGGTAAATTAATTTTGAAGAAAAAAAAAGATTTTACATTAAAACTTTTCTCGTTACCTAAGCACATTAACATCTATATGACATATGAGCAACAAATTTTTTTGGGTGTTATGATGTTTTTAGAAGTTTAAGGCTTTTCAAATTTTTATATAAAACAATATTTTTAAACTTTTTTTTTAATTTAAGATACTTTAAACAATATTTTTTTATAATTTTATGTTTTTTAGTTTTTCTTAATATTACTGTAATAAATTTTTATTTGTAAATATGTTTTCAACATAAATAAAGTAAATATGTTGGCTTTCTACATAAATGGAGTTCATTTTCAATTGAAGAGCGTTTTTCTATAAGGGTCGAAGTCCATTTTTTCAAAAATTGAGATTTTTCAAGATTTTTTTATTGATAAACGTACAAATCTAACAATGCTAGTATCAATAAAATATTTGTTCATCATTCTTATTTACAATTACAAAATTATAGATATATATATTTTTTAAATTTGTTTAGGTGCCCCATAAAGACCTAACGATCTTGTCGCAGAGCACCGCGGAAGTGCATTTAACCAGGAAGTTCACGCCTCCTTCCTTAACGTGACGCGAAAATATGTCCAAGGCTTGTTTCGAACATTAGACATATTTTCAGTCACTCACCTTAAACGTTCTTGTTCCCATAGAGCTATATCTTTTCAGAGGAAATACCAACAGGCTATTTAACTGTATTGATTAATACATTAATTCTAAAAACGTTTTTTCAAAGCAGAGGAATAGAATGTAAAACTAGGCCGTGAAATAACTAAAATTCATGGTGTTGAGTTTAAGGGAGATCAGTCTTCAAAACCTCTTGATAACTAAGATATTTTGAAAGTTAAGATCAAGTCTTTTTTGATCGGCAATGATGAATATCTTTCATGCTACAATCATTCAAACTTTTGAGAGAAGTTAAAGTAAGTTGTTAATGAATGACTTAAAAAACCCAACTATGACATTAGATTTAAAAAGTATCAAAAAGCCTACCCTATCTCGGATTAAGAGTGTCACCTACACGCCTTAGTTAAACATTCAAAAGAGTTTCTAAAAATAATATCAAGTAAATATCTAAACAACGGGCAAGGCTATTCGAGCAAACCTCAGAATTAGTTCATTATAATTTTAGTCAGTTCTGGGAAAATGGTTACAAGGTACCCAGTTGTAACAAAAAGATCATCATTACGTTCGCTTATTAACAAAAAAAAAAATTACCGACAAATTTCCTAAAAATTATATATATCAATAACCTTTTATCAAAGAAAAAAAAAATTAATTTCAAATCTGTCGTTTAATTTAGGCTAGTTTAACATATGAAAAAAAAAAAAAAAAAAAAACATTTTAAATGTTTAAATTGAAACTGCGTTTAATTGAAGAAAGAAAAGTGGTTTTGAAAATGCATTTTGTTTCCGGTAAACTTTTCTATTCGTCCAAATTATTTCCACTAGGGCGTCTACCAGCTACTGCCAAAGGTTTAATACAATTGAAAAAATTTTGAACAAAGCAGATATAATCTTAATCAAAACAGATATAATATAATAAATTTTAACAAAATCAAATAAAAACTATAATTTACATAGACGATAATTTATTTAACAAACGATAAAAAATCATAAACATCTTCTTTTGAACCAATAAAAATCGGCGACCTGCAATGATAACTACGAGGTACAATATCTAGTATGTGTTGCTTACCGTCAGAAGCTACGCCTCCTGCTTGCTCAACAATATGAGCCATAGGACTACATTCATATAGAAGACGCAACTATGGAAGAAAAACATTCATTTTAATAACAGGAAAAAAAACAACCTTTGTATTAACATTGGATTGTAGAGACTAGGGAACGCTAGTATATGAAAAATTTAATATAAAGTATATATAGTTGTTATATAGTGTATATAGTAAATAACAACACCTAATATATTAGGGATGCAACGATATAGGGATAATTTGATATATCGTATTGATTGATTTCGATATAATATCGTATGGACTATCATTACTTTGATACAAAATGATTTTTGTTAGTTCTACTAAAAGATTAAACACCCCACACCTTATTTCTGTAAAACTCAGAAAGGTATTTACTTTTAAACAGTAAAGCACAAATGTGGATAAAATATATTTAAAGAAGAAACACGAAATACAACTGTTGATAATGTTAATAAAGTAGTAAATATCATGCGCATTGCAAAGGGCGTTACGTTGGCTCTTTCTTGTGTTGCTGGGATTTCAATGATTTACCCGATGCTAATCAAACTCTTATGGCATATGGCAGATGATAAATAAAGATTCAATATTTAATAGATATGAAATATGTTTTGAAAAATGATTTAAGAGAAAGATTTTTAAAGATAAAAATATTAGTAAAGAATTCAAAATGCTCTCATAAAAACCTTTAAACTTACCTAATTTGAGAAAAAGTTTTAGGATTATTACAATTATTAAAAAAAGCTGCATTGAACATTAAGAAAAATTTCTCATTTCTCTGAGTAAGATAATAAAATCTTATTTTTTCAAAATTTTCGGATGAGTTAAATAATTATAATTTTAAACAAAAATTGTTTCAACAAGTGCTTAACTATCTACTACACAACTAGAAAAGCGAACCACAATGCTGAACAAACTTTTTAGCTTCAAGGTAATAGATTTTGGCGATGAAAGCGCTATTGCTCCAAACCAACCTGAAAATTTAATAGATAAAATCTCAAAATTTAGAAATTAAAAAAAATATATATGAATGAAATTCCATTAATCTGGTGGGCAAGCAAAGAGGTCGACGTTTCATTTTTGAATAGAGTTGCAAAACATATTCCTCGAATTCCAGCTTCAAGTTATCACAGCTTAAGTTATCACCAGCAAGATGTGTTTTTAGCATAAGATAAATAGAATTTTGCTCAGAGAGGTTATCGATTAAACAGAACATGTCAACCAACTTATACTTTTAAAATGAAATCTTGATAATAAACAAATGTTTAAAATTGTTTTATGCTTAACAAAATGATTACAAATTTTTATGCCAGTTATGAACCTTTTTATATTCTTTTTTTTTTCAATATTATACTATTGTACTTTCTTTTGTGCTCTATTGAACTTTCTTTTGTGTTTTATTGTTAAATTTGTTAAAATCATAATTCAAAACGTAAACCAATAATAATAAATCAATAAACATAAATCACCAGGCACAGTTAATCTTCCACAATAAAATTTCTCATAATAAAAATGAGTCATCTGAATCTTCATCAATGTTTTGACATCTATAGATAATACATATTTTAATTCTGCTAAGGGGTCGTCCATAAAGTACCTACGCTTTTAACCTATTTATCTAACATTTTATGATATTTTTTTAAATTTAATGTCTCCTTTCTTTTATAATTGACCTCACATCTTATATACGCCATTTGCAGACCCCCTTTTCCCCTCCGAGCGTACATACTTTATGGACAATCCCTAAGTTATCAAATATCAAACAGATTGAAGTAAAAACCACATTTTCCCCATGTCCTGATGTAGAATTAATGTCCTAATTTTGAGGGCTGATTAAACATGTTAACATAAGATATTATGGGTAGAAAATCGCGTTGCACCGGTTGAGCTTTTGATAATTCAGCAACTTAAAAGCAGAAGAAAGTCATATAGAGAAATTTCAGGAATAAGATAGCAATCTTTTGAAATGGTTCAAAATGCTCTTAAAACATAAAAAAGTGTGGAAACTAGAGTTCGCAGAAGTAAAACAACTTACTGAAAAGATAATTTAATTGTTTGTAAAAAGTAAAAAAGATCCGTTTATCTCCAGCAACAACAAAAAATAAATAAAAACTAAATGTAACCTCACATACAATTAAAAGACGTTTAGTTAAAGCATATTACTAAGCAGTGCACCTTAGTTATAAAACGACATGTAAAAGCAAGAAAGATTTGTGACAAATATTCTGCATGGACAAATAAGAAATAGGGCATTATTTTGGCGACAGATGAATCTAAATTTATTATTTTTTGAAGATGGTAAAATATTTTGAATTTGTATTTAGAAACTGAGACGTGGATGTATTATAAAACAGTTGTAAAACCAGGGCCATATATTGTCTCATATTTTTATTCTGATTTAGAAAAGTTTACAGACTGTAATGTAGACTTGTGATTTAAATTATTCAAAAAATCAAAATTTTATTATTTTATTTTAAATAGTGTTAAATTTTGTTTTTAAAACTCTTTATATATATATATATATATATATATATATATATATATATATATATATATATATATATATATATATATATATATATATATATATATATATATATATATATATATATATATATATATATATATATATATATATATATATATATATATATATATATATATATATATATATATATTTATATATATATATATATATATATATATATATATATTCCTGGCACTTTGAACATTTCCGTTTTGATTTTTAAATCAGTCAGTTATTAAAAACCAACTTAGTAAATATATGTAGAAGTATTGTTAACAACATTTTACAATTATTTAATATTAAAACTAACAACAAGACTCACTTTTCCATCTGGAGCAGATTTGTTTGCTGGGTACATGAATATGCCTCCATATTTGATGGTTCGATGCATGTCTGCAACCATAGACCCAATGTATCTTGAGCCATAAGGGGCTTTACCATCCTTAAAAAATAACATCACCATTATGTTTTTAAATTGCTTGAACTGCTATTAGATATTATTATATAATTAAATATTGTAAATTATTTAAAAAAAAAAGTCTAAGCTGAAATAGAAGGTAACATAACTTTATAAAACAAATACAGTACAAGTGTGGGTGTGTACACACAATTGTACTGTATTGTTTTGGCAACAATTTTGCAACTTTAACAATTAAGCTACATTTTATTGTAATCAAAAAGTCAAAGCAATTAAATTAATGCAGAAGTACATTAAATTTTATAGCTTTTTAAAAATCCAAAATAATAATGACTAGAAAGTCTTTTTTAATTAATAGTGTTTTTGTTTTATTAAAATATATTTTTAAAACATACGCAGAGTTTTGCTACATCGACTACCTAATAGCCTGACTCACAACAGAGTGCTACTACATCGACTGAGGGTTTGGTTAGGGCAGGCAGTCTATCATTTGAGAAAAAAAACAAACAAACTCTTTCCGGCAAGACTATATATATATATATATATATATATATATATATATATATATATATATATATATATATATATATATATATATATATATATATATATATATATATACATACATACATACATATACACATATATATATATATATATATATATATATATATATATATATATATATATATATATATATATATATATATGAATATATGATTTTAATATCTCCTTTAATATCTTTAAAATTTGTGCTCAGAAAAAAATCAAAGGGTCACTCATCAATGAAACTTTATCTCTAATCCTAGCTGGTGTTTAGTTTCATCTTGTTCTCCTTAAGGTGATTTGGTTGTGCTCTCTTTAAATCTTTAATACTTCTTGCTCAGACTTGAAGCTGACTTGGATTTTTTATCTGATTTTTATTTGTGACAATTCATGGACTAATGTCTTTCATGTCTGTGCTGATCATTGCAGCTTCTACGTAAATTCCAGTATCCAGGTATGTATGGAGGCATTCATTTCTTCTCATTGGTTTAAAATCAAGCCCACAGCATACTTTATAACAGAGGAGGCAAGTTTTTTTAAACAAAAGAACAAAGACAAAAACACAGAAAAAATAACCTGAATTAAACTTGAAATTTAATTTTTAAGGAAAAAATAAAAATAAACAACAAAATGTATTAAAAATATATTAAAAAATAATACTACTTTTTCTTTTATTCTATTAACTATATGCAGTTTTAACTATATTAACTATATGCACTTTTTTAATTTAACAGTTCAGTTTAGCAGAAAACAGTTCCTGTTGACCTTTATTATTTAACAGAATTTTAAAAATTTTTGTTTTTTTTTCAGACCTTGGAGAATACAAATTACAATAGTTTTTTTATAAAAATGTTTGAAAGTGTAACACCATGGTTTCTGTTCATAGTTAATTGATAGGATTCCAATACAAGCATCATTAGATTGCACAAAAAAAGATATGCATGTATTATCAGCTTCTTCACAAAACATAATATAGCAATATATTACTAATTGACAAAAGTCAACAGGCACAGCTAATCCTCCACAATTGATTTCCTCTGTAAAATCTCTAAATTTCTCATAATAAAAATATGAGTTATTAAAATCTTCATCTTTTCTGGCAATATGCCCAGCTATGTAAATATAGCCAGCTATGTAAATTTAAGTTATTTTGACATTTATAGATAATACACTTTTTAATTCTGGTACATTATCAAATATCAAATATTTAAGTAAAAACCACATTTTTCATATGTACTGATGTAGTAAAATCAAGACTAACACCATATTTATCCAATTGCAAAAGTAGTTTTGCTTTTATAATTTTTACTTTTAAAAGTCTCTATCATACTTTGTCTCAAGTATGATAGAGACTTTTAAAAGTATCTTTAGTGAAGCTTTTAAAACGAACTATTGAGAAGAGCACATTTGCTTAACCGTGTTTCCGAATTTTAACAGCTTTTGAAGATTAAAATATCAGAAGAGAAAATAGCAGCCTGGTTCGAATCATGCATATGTACATCTGCATAAAGGCTATGAATATTAACAATTCTCCAAAATTCAGTTATTATCAAAAGAAAATAGTATCATCAACATTTTAACTCTGGGTGACATTTTAAAATACAAACTGTTTCTTTGCAAAATACTTTCAGACAAGTTAAAATTTTTTGCTTTTCAATTGGTTTTGGGAACACAGCAACATCTGTAAATTTAAACATTTTAATCATTTGATTTGATTCTAATTTATGCAATGTTACAATATGAGACCAATATTACAATATGATATCTTTGTAGCAGATAAATGAAAGGTAGTTTGTTCAAAAAGAAAATTTGAATTGATTTCACACACAGGAAGCACTTTACATTTGGGTCCACCAAACAAATTATTCACCATTAAACTTAAAACAATATTTGCAAAAACATTTAGATTGCTAATTTTTCCAAAAACTGCTCCCCATGGTACTGCAACATAGTTTTAGCATCTTCATCTACAGTATTGGCCATTAATAACAACCAATGTTTTTTTTTGATATCATTCAACTTTGATTAATATTAAATCAATGATTGTTTGATCTTTTTAAATAAAAAGTGTATATTGATGAGCATCTTATTTTCCTTCAAATAAATATAGATATAAAAAAATTATTTGATGAGCTAATTATATTGCTTTTTTTTGACATATATCCCATAATCTAAAATAACTATAATGGCTAAAATTAACAATCCACTCTATTATTTCAAATTTCCTTCAAAACTTCAATTATCTTTGATTAAAACTTTGTACTTATTTGCAAATTATTTATAATTATTTGAGAATTTTTATTTAAATTGTTATAAATATTTAAAAAATTTGCATAAAATAAAATTAAAAAATGAGTATCTAATTAACTGCAATATTTCAGCAATAAAAGGATCAAATTGACTGGAAAAATTATTGATAATATAACAAAATGCAAAATCATAGTAATGAATGAACAAAACATCTTAATGAGAGAAATTGCAAAACATTTTAACATAACACATGCTACATTTAGCTGAATAATCAGCCAATATTTAAGATGCAATACGATTAAAAATTGTTTGTGTGGAAGACCCAGCATTTCAAATAAAAGAAATGAATGTTCACTTATTCACATAGTGAAAAAAATATATGTATATATATTTATCATCTACTGATCTCAGTCAAAGGGCAAAAGTTTCTGGTGTTATTGCTAGTGCACGAAATAAACGCTGAGGTTGATTCAATAAAAAACAAAGTAATGTTGATAAAAAAATTGACCCAAATTGTTCTATATATAGAACAAAACATGTTAGTGGTAGTATAGGGCCTGCATGAACTATGAAAATGTCGGTTATTCTAAACTATTTGATGGAAGGATTGATTCTAAAAGTTAAAATATATTTGACATATTGTTTAACTATTTAATGCCTTCTATTGACATTTTCCCATTAGACATGGGAACTATCTCCCGAAAAGATAATGCTCCATACTGTTAAGATTTGCAAGCAATTATTTGAAGTAAATAACATTAAAATCGTGTCTTGGCCTTCCAACAGTCCAGATCTTAATTAAATAAAGAATCTGTGGTTTTGTTTAAACCACAATCTTGGTAAAATTGAAATAAAAAATCTGGACCACCTGAAAGAATTAATAACAAAATTACTGAATAGTGTTCCAAAAGATATTACTCAGAATTTAGTGAATTTCATGCTGAAACATATCAAATAATGCTTAAAAGCAAAAGGATTGTCACCAAAATAATAAATCTTTTTTTATATATGCTTTGTGAATATTTTTTTATTAAAGTTTGTTAATTTTTTTTTGTGGTTTGTTTATTTTAACTTTTTTTTTTTATGCTAATGAACACTAGTTTTTATTTCAATATTTTAGTTTTTAATTTTTTTAATTTTACATTAAATTTATATTGTAATTATTTGATTTATTTTAATAAAAAAAAACTTAAAAAAATCAAAAAATAAAATCAAAAAAATCATTTTTAGTTTATAAAAGATTAAATTTCAAACTTGTATTCATACTAAAATAATGATGGATTGTTATTAATGGCCAATACTATAATAGAAGAATGCAGTTTTTATATCTAATGTCTATTAAGCTTGAAAAAACTTTTTGTAGATAAATATCCTCATGAATAGATTTTACTTTTGATGTTAGTCTTGCTAATGTTGTAATGCTAGGAGGTTGAAAGTCTTCTCAGAGACAATTATCTGTAGAACGTGAATTTCAAAGTACTCAAATACTCTTATCACTATTTCAACTGAATAATTTTTATCTCTAACAAATTTATCGCCTATCGAAAAAAGTTGCTGTTCAATAATATTTGTTTTACTGCTTATCTTATACAATCATATCATTAACAAAGGTAAGTCAAACATTCCATTTCTAATTCATAAGTCTAATCTTTTTATCTCTCCCAAGGATAAGGCTATTTAGCTCTATAATATCTATATAATCTATTTATATATATAATCTATATAACCTCTATATAATCTAATTACCTCTCCCAAGGATAATATTCGCAAAGAGCTTTTCCTCTAATTCGACTTTTGACTTTAATTGTCATACTTATCCTGCCACCTAACCAGTTGAACAGGTTAACCTATTGTTAGACAACTAAATCACTCCAACTTCGGTCACTAAAGCTATTTCTTTTCTATGGCTTCTGGTCTCAAAAGAATTCCTGTCATAGTCTTACAAAAGCGTTCATCAGAACACTTTTGTAAGACTATGATTCAGGAATGTGTTCACTTGCTTCAGTTCTCTCTAAACTATTTAATAAGTGCTTGACTAGTTCTTGTTTTCAAAATGTTATTCATTGCAATGTTGTTGATATTCCTATATTGATGAACATTCTTGTCATGGAAATATAACATTCAATGACAATGGGAATACTCTCAAAGAGTCCTCTACCTTATGTCTTCTCGGACTATCATTCACTACTGACCTCTCATAGAAACCATGTAAATGCTGTTGTCATATTTGAGCTGGTTCTTCTAATAATGACCTTTCTTTTTAAACAAGGACCAAGAACATATTGTAATTATTGGACCTGCTCTATCTGCCAAGCATGAGCACTGTCTTATGGTCAAAAGGTTGCATCTATATACTATCATGATCACCACTTAAACTATTATCTCTTGTTACATTAACCAAAACTCAATCTGGCGTTACTCGTCATTCAACAAAGTCCCATCCTTTTACTGTATCTGCCCTAAAAACTTTTACTAATCTAGAACCTTTCCTTGCACATTAATGCTTTGAATCTCTCTCCAGTCTGTATGTTTTTCTGACTTATATAACTTATATTATATAAGATACAATTTTTAAAGCCTAGTATCCACTATCTTTTTGCTCTTTAACTTCTTTGTTTTGTGGTAACTCCCAACTTAAAGGTTGCTTACAGCCTTTAAGTTGGGAGTTTTTTACCAATAATTGTCTCAAACTTGAAAAAACTTAAAAAGCTAATAATAAACATTGTATTCACATCAGCTTTAAAATTTAATAATTATTTTGCAATTGTCTTTTTTTTGCAAAGACAAAACTACCTACTGACATAAATCCATATAATTAGATAAGAAATTAGATAAAATTTTCGTGATAGTATGACAGCCTTAGAGAGTATTTTTAAATAAATTTAACTGCCATCATGATTAGAAATCCTTTTTGTATTTACTTTATGCATTTAATTTTTTTAACGGTTTACTTATACTTCAACAGTCCTTTTCTAAAAAATTTTCAATGATAAGAATTGATCTAATATATATATATATATATATATATATATATATATATATATATATATATATATATATATATATATATATATATATATATATATATATATATATATATATATATATATATATATATATATATATATATATTATTTGTATAACAAATACAACAACAAAAAAAGATGTGAGTAATGTATACAATATTTATATGTACTTTCAAGTTCAATGTTTACTTTTAAACCTTCAACAAGCATTTGTTCACTTTTAAAATAAACATGCTCATTAGTATATATTTTATGTTAAAATTAAATTTAAAGTATAAATTTTACTATGAACGATTCATTAATTAAATTAAATAAAATTGTCAGAAAAATTTAATACAAATATTATTGGAGTCTTTAATAGTTTTAAAACTATTTTCTAAATAAAAAAACTTTACCTTGGGATATTTAATGGACTGTAAATAGTTTTTTAACGGCTCATCAAATTCAGCAGAATATCCTTCATTTAAACTGTAAATCTTTCCTCTTGGCTTTATGATCATATTAGGTTCAGTCAAAAGAAATTCACCGATTGTCTAAAACA
>NC_061164.1:36673445-36693172 GCF_022113875.1 Hydra vulgaris
GAATGAAGGTTTTATTAAAATTCTAACTAAAATTGTTAAAATAAAAACAACAACAAAAAAAAGTTTTATTTAAAACTTTCGTTCCTTTTTTATAAACTTTTAAACAAACATCAACATTTGAAAAAAATGTTGGCAAACTCAACATTTGTTTTTCTGTAAACTCTATGCTAAAAATTTGCATTTGTTGAACTATGATCATAATGATCAAATTTAATGAAACCTAAAACCTGTTCATGAAATCAAAAACCTAAGAGTGTTTTAGGCCAGCAAAAAATTGCAGACCTTATTTTTCTAATTCCGAGGGGCTGAATCATTTCCAGCAGTTGCTATAAGCAAATTTACAAATAAATAATGAATAACATAAATTTCTTTTTACCTTTTAACTTTTTAAATTTTTTCATTAAAAAAATTAATAAACCAATAAAAAAATCTCTATAAAAAAATGATTACAAGAGTATTACTTAAAAGTATGCTTGTAAAATTATTGCATAAAAAATTGAGAACATACTCCTTAGGTTTCATAAAATATATTCACCAAAATAATGAGAACATAACTAAAAAAGACTTCAAACCTTTCTTGCTATTCCAAAAATTGATCCAATTGATACAAGGCAATCAATATTGGAGGATCCATCTAAAGGATCAAAGTAAACAATATATTTTCCATGCTTTTCTGTTTCAACCTCAATAACATTTTCATTTTCTTCAGAAACCATGGCACAAACAGTGTACGATGAACGCAACATATTTATAAACAACTCATTAGATAAAACATCTAGCTTTTGAACTTTATCGCCAGTTGTGTTCTCATGACCAGCCACTCCAAACCTAAGTTATAACCACATTAAAAAAAAATTGTTATTAAGCAACCCCTCACTAGAGTAAAAATATAATAAACTGTAACTATATGAAAATAATTACAAACAGAATGTACTTACCTAAAACTAGTCGCTACATTTTCATATTCAAAGTAATTATTTTAAATTACTTTATAATATTAGGAATAATTAAAATTTTATATACATTTTAATACAAAATTGAAGAAAAAATTTTAAACTTGTCACTACAAGTTCACAAAACTTATAAACAATTCAAATACATTTTAGTCATGCCAGCTCTTCGAACAGCAGATGATATCGCTTTAACAGCTGTTAAAATTGAATTTAAAAGATGAGTTAAGTCTCCAGAGGCATTTGGAAAATTACGTTGTTCTTGCAGTAGAAAACGATTCAATGTCATGCAGTTTGTGTCAATTGGTTCACTCATTTTTTTTCTTTAACAACAAAAATAAATTTTGTGAATAACATGTCAATTTTGTAATCAGAATTATAATCATGAAAAAAAAAACTTACTTTATCTTATGAGTAAGGAGCACAAAATAATTTTAAGATTAACCAAATATATTTTAAACTAAAATGTAATATTAATACTTTGATGTGTATAATACCCCTATAATATTTTAAAGTTACGTTACGTTTCAATCGGTTACAATTGGTAACACGGTTACATTTTCTAATTTTTAATTAAATATTAAGTAAATAAACATGATAACCCAGTAAATGTTTGTTTTATCATTGCAGTATTGGTAATTATCATCTTTTATTTTATTTTTATCGTAAATTAGCTTTGTCTAATTTTTTAATTGGTTACTTTGTCACGCAAAAAAATAAAGCTTCAATTCTCAACGTTACGCCTCAATTGTTTTTTTTTGTAACTTTTTTAAGTGTAACCAATTGAGATGTAACATAACATAAAAAAATTTAGATGAGATGTAATTATAATATATGTTATAATTATAAAAAATGTTGAAGATCACGATTCTTTGCAGAATGACATCAATGAATTTGTAAAATGGACGGATATCTGGTTGACAAGGTTGAACATTGAAAAGTGCAAGATGATGCATTTAGGTGAAAAGAATACAAGAATGAGTTATTGCATGACCCACAACGGTAAAGAGCAGAAATTAAAAACAACAGCAAAAAGATTTAGGAGTGATTATTTCATCCGACCTTAAATAGCATGATCAAGTGACTTCAACGACAGCAAAAGCGCAAAGAACTTTGGGTCTAATTAAACATACGTTTACATACTTCTATGTGGAAATGGTGAAATCACTATATACGACATTTGTGAGACCGCTTCTTGAGTTCGCTATACCTGCATGGCAGCCTTATTTACAATGGGATATTGATGAGTTAGAGAAAGTGCAAAGAAGAGCAACGAAGTTAGTTTCACAACAACAAAAGATTTCATATGAAAAAAGACTGAAAGCAATAGGTTTAACAACATTAACAGCTAGAGGAGATACAACAATACAGATTCAAGCAAAATATAGTTCAAATAAATTGGTACAAAAATCCAAAACCAGCACCATCCGTGACTAGTTCAGGCCCAGCTTTTTCTGTAGGGGGCAATAAATACAGGTTAGAAAGAGAATACACACTATCATGTTTACCGAGATATAATTTCTTTACCAATCGAGTTTGTAAAAATTGGAATTTGTTACCAAATGAAATCATTGAATCAAGATCCTTGAATGTTTTCAAAGCGCGAATAGATAAACATTTTTCATAACTTGTGTTTTTTTTAAATAGTGTGGGCTGTGAAACCTGATGCTTGCATTGCGTTTCACAATTTATTTTATTTTTAAATATATTTATAATTAAACAAATTTGTAATTGTTACAGCAATAAATATTACTATTACTATTACTAATATTCATATAATATGTCTCAAATATAGATTTTTTTAATGTTACATTACGTCTCAATTGGTTACACTTTGAAAAGTTTAAAAAAAAAGAGACGTAAAATAACATTAGAAAATCTATATTACATTTTAAATGTTTTACATCACATAACATCACAATTGGTCACACTTTTGAAGGTAATAAAACAAATAATTAGCAAATTATTTTTTTATTATTTTCAAAAGTGTAACAAATCGGAGGGTCTAGTATAATTGTTTTACTTTAGTTATGCTTTTATTTCTTGTTTATATGTTAGAAATTGTTAATATTTATGTTTGTTGTTACACTTTATCTAGATTTTTAAATTTATACCAAGTATAACATTTTATATATATATATATATATATATATATATATATATATATATATATATATATATATATATATATATATATATATATATATATATATATATATATATATATATATATATATATATATATATACATATATATATATACACACACATAACATTATAATTTTATAAGGGATAAAAAAATTATTTTGCTAACTTTAAAATAAATACTTATTCTAACCCAAAAGAAAACTACAATGCAAAAATTGAAATTGTAATCAGACTTTCACAGGAAGGTATGCAATCACACACTATTATATGACCATGCAAATAATATTTAGTTTTAACAATTTGACCACAGCTTTTAACATATTTTCAGTATTTAAAAATGCACTGAAAAAATTTACTTAGATTTAACTAAAAACTTCATTTTAAAAAAGAAATCTTAACAAAAGAGAAAATAAATAAAAATTAACCTAAACTAGAACACAAAAAACAAAAATATAACTCAACAAACTAAAACACAAGGTTATTTAAATTGTGTTTTAATTATCTTTTGGAATAATAAATTTTGAATCTTTTATCTTTACTAATGTTTATATAATATTATGGAAAACCCTTAAAATAAAGGAACATTATACTTCTAATAATTGCACTTCAGGTCTTGTTATGACGAGTTACGCAGCTCACATTTTACATACGAAATGACGATTTGGATTTGCATTTAGCAGTTTTTCTTTAAGCAGTAGCAGCAGGTGTTAAAAAAAGCATTTAAATGCATTTGATTTTAAAGAAACAGAACTTTTTATAAATATTTTTCTAATAATTTATCATAGATTATATGCGAAACCAAATAAAAAACTTTTTTCTTATAAAAAGGTAAAAGTATTTTTGTTTAAAAGAATTCTTTTCACAAACATATTTAAAACTTTTTATTTCTTATTAATTTAATATTACATAAATTTCTTTTCATATAATTTATCTATGAACATACACTATCATTACGAATATCTTATTGGTAACTGATAAAATCTATCTATAAATTGTTTATAATCATTATTTAAAATGCTACATTAAATACGTAAAAAATAAAACAAATTAATTAATTAAACACAAATATCTTATTAATAACTGATAAAATCTATCTATAAATTGTTTATAAATTTTATTTAAAATACTACATTAAATACATAAAGAATAAATTAAATCAACTAAAATAAAATAAATAAATGAATTAAATACATATTAAAAAACATTAAATACATAACTATGATAATTATGAGATATTTATAATTACTGATTAATTCTAAATTTAGAGTTCATCAGTAATTTTTATTATTAATTTTTAACACAATTTAAAATAATATTCAATTAAAAGCGGTACTTTTGAATTATGCTAATGACAAAACTATACTTTTAATGATGTAAATATCAAAGCTGTGTTAAAGTTACATGTATTAGAATTACACATTTTTTTTATGCAATAAAATCTCATACAAGTCTTCAACTACACATTAAAAACCATTTCATGCTTTGTTTAAAAATTTATACATTGTTTTTATATTAGTTTTGTTTTTTAATTTGATTCAATAGATTTCCATTTATTAAAAAAATACATAATTATATAAATAAATTCAACTAAATATAATATTAATTAATATTTTATATAAAAAAACGTAGGCATTGTTTTTATACTCCATTAAAAAATGTTTTAATAACATAAAAGCATTAAAGATCAAACGTATTTAATTGTAACAGCTTTCAAAAACATTTGTCATTTTTTATTCAACTAAATTTTTTAATATCTTTTTAAGTATATTAACTTTAACGATTCTTACATAAAGTTCATTAAAGAGACTTGCTTTGTCTAAAAAAGTTGTCATTAACACGTTCACGTTGGCGTGTACCACCGGTGGTACACACTAGACTGTCTCATTGGGCGGCGTGTACCACTGGTGGTACACACTAGACTGTCTCATTGGGCGGCGTGTACCACCGGTGGTATTAAACTAACCTAGCTGAATAAAAATGTATCTATTTTAGAAAAATATATTTTCATAATACATTTTACTGAAATAGATACATTTAAAAAAAAAGATTTAAAAAAAGTTTTTAAAATAAAGTGCAATAAATTTTTTTTAGAAATCAAAAACAGAAATAAATGGAATACAGTAAATATGTGGTCTAAATTAAAATTCTGTCAAATTCAATACTCACATAATCATTCATCAAATATAAAATTTCCTGAAATAAATATTAAGTTACTATATTGTCAGATTTTTCAAGTACAAAAAATTTCTAACTCATTCAATAGTTTGAATAATAACTTTAAAAAATATACCACATTCAATTCCAATATATATATATATATATATATATATATATATGTATAGACTTAAAGAACAATAAAAATTATGTGTTGATTGAAAACAACAAACTGATTTGTGTTTTTTTTTTCAACACTATTAGGATAATTTAACTAACAAATTTTGTTAAAATATCTAATTAAGTTAGTTTATACAATTATTTTTAATTTATTAGTAATTTTATACATAATGCATAACAAAAAATACATAAATTAAAATTATTAATAATAATAGTAAAACTTCAATAAACATTTACTAAATTCTACTAATATTAAAAATTTCAATTTGAGCCTAGTCAATTAAAATAAATTAGTAATAAATAATATAAATCAATAATCTTTACTTCCTAAACTTTTATTGTTTTTGTAAAAATAATAAATTTCTACAAAAATATAAAAACTTTTAAATAAACAATGACAAAACATAAATAAAAAAATACTAAAATTCAGTAGTCAAAACTACAATAAAAAAACTCATAAATTAAACTGTAAAGTCACCTAGCATCAAATACCGAAGGAGAAAAACTATTACATATCACTCACTAAAAGAAATAGTACAAACTTATGCATGCAGTAAACGTATTTTATAGGTGTACATTTCCTATACACCTTCAAAATACCCTTATCGTATCAAACGTAAGTTTTAGACATGCGCAATAATCCATTTAACGATCGACTTTATTGTTAAAAATAGTAAACATTAAATTGTTTTTTTTTATTTTATTTTTATTTTTTTTTTATTACAATACATTTTACATTTTCCAAATAAAAATAAAAGTAAAAAGATAAATTAAAAAAAAAAAGTTAATTACAAGTAAGAAATTCAGAATAACAAAACGAAAAAGATTGGATGATCCTGTCACCGAGAAATAATAGCTTGAAATAATAAACCGCTATGAAAACTTGTTTAGAAAAACATATAAATAAATACTGTTTTGAAAAGTAAACGACAGTTAAAATTACAATATTAGTTCATAAAAACAAAGTACAACTTTTTATAACAAAGGGTAAATATACTGATAGAGTCGATAAATAACTTGAACAATAACTTGATGTAAAATTTAAACAAACATAAATACTTTATCTATTGAAAATATTATACTTTTTAACAATTTTTTCTATAGTTATTGTCAGAATTATAGTTACAATTAGTTTTTTGTTTGAAGGAGCGATAAATACATAAGGAAAATGAATTATAAAAGGGTCCAGGTGATGAACTGTTTTTGCACTTTAACAAAATAAAACAAAGAACATAAAAAAACATTCAGCTCAACTAAATAAAGCCTGTTTATAAACACGGCCGGCGCGAATAGGTGTCACGTGAGAGGGGTGCCATTAAAACGCCGACTAAAAAAAAAAAAAGGTCCTCGTTTTTTAAAATTTGCCGACTGCCCCCGAATGCCATAACGAAATTTGCCGACTGACTGTCTAAGTTTACTGACTAACTTGTCGACAGGGTCTACATTTGCCGAATAACCAGTCAAAAAGGGTAAAAAGAAAAGAAGTTTACGATTGGGGCTGTCCATTAACTACGTCAACAAAATAGGGGGAATGGGTTTGAACTTTTTTGACAATTGTTCACAAGGAAGAGGGGGAAAGTTGGGAAGGGTTGAGGGGAATACAAATTGACGTCAACAATGTTACTTTTTTTAATAAATCAAATTACTTAAAAAAAGGAAAATTAGGCAGCGCTTGCAGTTTTACATGCTCGCTCACCCTTTTCAGTACTTTAATAAAGCTTTTTACATTTATACTTTTTTTAAAAACCGTGTTGTGCTTTAAAAAGACCCGACACATACAGAATTAAATAAGCGCACACACATATATATATATATATATATATATATATATATATATATATATATATATATATATATATATATATATATATATATATATATATATATATATATATATATATATATATATATATATATATATATATATATATATATAATCTTTGCATTTGTTACCATTATTATCATTTTAGTTATGATTATCAGTCTGATTTACACTAAAAGCAGACATTTTTAAACGAAAAAAACAAGCAAAAACAATTTCTACTGGTAGCATTTATTCCTAAGCGGATATAACTGCTTATGAGTAAAAGCAAACTTTATTCACGTTTTATTTAGCAATTAGGTTGGGTAAATAAAAAAAGCAATTGCTTTGCTCAGATATTGGTCAGTTTTACGTGATTAAAAACTTGAGGATTTTAAAATTTTATTCATGTAAAGTTATGCAATTTACTAATTAGTTGCTCGGCTTTACGTGAATAAAAACTTAACCAAAATTTCTAAACTTATTATACGTAAAGCAGACCAATTACGGAGTAAAAGCATTTGTTTTTTTTTAATCACCGGGCCTATTGCTTTTGCTTTGAACAGAAAGAAAATGAGGGGGTGGAGGGGGCGGGGTGAATCTTAAAAAGTACCGACTGGTTCCCTAAATAGAAAAAAAAAGGTCCTCAAAACTAAAATTTACCTTACTGAATTGTGTTAAATATCCAACTAGCCGACTAAATACGTAAAAAAAACCGACTTTAGCATGAAAATCACCTTTTTTTTTTAGGGATAGGGGGGGGGGGTAAATTGCCTCTGGATTTGAGCATTTACTTTTTAGCTTTTACTTTTTACTCAAAGCAATTGAGCTTGTAAGCAAAGCAAATAAGCTTGTGAGCAATTGCTTTTTTTTATTCTCCCGGCCTGTTAGCTTTAACTCTAAAGGCTGATTCAAACATGTTCAAATAAAGAAAGTTATAATTGAATAAAAATGAAATTAATTTATTATTGATTAGAAACAAATTAATAATAATTATTTACTTAAGAAAAGCGGACCTTGGCTTCTGCGTAGATCTAAAGCTTTTATTTGTTATCTTTTGATTAGACGAAGAGCCAGCAATGGCAATTAGAATATTGTTCTCTGCAATCCAATTTGTTTTAACTGCTTCACGTTTTTCAAATTTCAACTTTTTTAGTTTATCTTCTTCTAAATCAAGTTTTTCTGTCTTTCTTTTTCGTTCTTCCATAAGAAACATTTGCCACTCTATTGGATGTTTATGTTTAAGATGATATCTAACACTTGATGTAGTGCCTCTTGTAATTCCAATTATAGTGAGGTAACCACACTTGTCGCATACCATGCATTTGCCTTTGACCTTACCATTTTCAATCATTTTATCAAACCAAATCCATATTGGTGATACCATCCTACTACATATACTACAAAAAATATTATATATAAAAAAGATTACTATATATATATATATATATATATATATATATATATATATATATATATATATATATATATATATATATATATTATATATATATATATATATATATATATATATATATATATATATATCCTTATAGTGTAGTCGAAAGAGACTTTTATGGTAAAAAAAGTCTCTTTCGACTACAATTTTTATTACCTTGTCTCTTAAGCTGTATTCAAAATGTCAAAGCAATTAAATTAATGCGGAAGTACATTAAATTTTTTTTGTTTTTTAAAAAAACCGCAATAATAATGACTAGAAAGTTTTTTTTAATTAGTGGTGTTTTTGTTTTTGTTTTATTAAAAAACATTTTTAAAACATGCGTAAGTGTTGCTACATCGACTACTTATAGCCTGCTGCTACAAGGGAGTGTTACTACATCGACTATCTTAGAGCAAGGAAGTGCTGCTACATCGACTGACAAATAGCCTGACTCGCAAGGGAGTGCTGCTACATCGACTGACAAATAGCCTGACATGCAAGGGAGTGCTGCTACATCGACTGAGGGTTTGGTTTGGGCAGGCAGAATATCATTTGAAAAAAAATTTTTTTTTTTTGAAGTTTTTTAACATTTTCTGGTCAGGCTTATTAACGTGCTCTCTCTCTCTCTCTCTCTCTCTCTCTCTCTCTCTATATATATATATATATATATATATATATATATATATATATATATATATATATATATATATATATATATATTATATATATATATATATATATATATATATATATATATATATATATATATATATATATATATATATATATATATATATATATATATATATATATATATATATATATAGTATTTATTTAATTATATAAAATTTAAAAAAAAAAAATTTATAAAATTTTTTTGTGAGCCGTAAAGAGAATAGTATATAGTTGTAAGAAATTAACGAAAGAAACAGGTCCAATTTCAAATAACCGAAATTATTTGTTTCGAAAACGAAATTTTTAATATTATTAATATAAAGAAAGAACGATCAAAATTCAAGCGGAAACCAATTAAATTGAATCGTTTTTTAAAAAACAAAAAAAAAAGAAACAATTTTAAAGACTTTTTTTTTAAATCTATAAATAGCGTTTTGTTATTAATATTTTTTATTTAATTTCTATATCTGATTTTATACGCGATAGATAAATTGTAGTTTCTTTTAATAAACTTACCTAATCTTTTAATTAATTTACCATTAATTTCCCCACTCAGATTACCGTACTCAAAATAATTCCATTGATTTTGCCATTTAACATATCGTCGCATGAGAATTATAGGGTTCCATCTGCCTTGTTTTATGTTGAAAGAATTTAACAATCAAAGTTTTAAATAATAATAAATTATAAAAACAAACCACTTTTAAAATGATATATTATATATATATATATATATATATATATATTTAAGTGGTTTAATATAAAATATGTTAAATAATGAAATATAGATAACATAAACAACTTATAATTTATAATTATAATGAATAACAGATGTAAAACATGTAATAAATAAATATTGAAAGCTAAGTTCTCACAACATAAAAAAGGCAGATAGAACCTTATAATTCTAATGTGACAGTATATCGACTGATTTTGGAATGGATACACGTTAAATAATTACACGGTAGATAAAGGGCAAAAAAAATGGTTAATTAACAGTAAATAAATAGTAATCTGGGGAAGGACCATGTGCTCTAAAAAATAGAATAGGCAGACTTATTTTTTTATTTATCTAATAAGGATAATTAATAGTAATAGGTAATAGGTACTTAATATGGTAGTTCTTTCATCCGATGCTTTCTAGAATTAGCTACGTATGTTATTAAAAAGAAAAAAAGAAATAATAAACAACTGATTAGAAGTTCAAGCTTTTTACAAACAAAATAGGAAAAAGTTACCCTTATGTCAGAGTTTGCAACATTCTAAATTGAACCAAATGCAAATTTGTTAAATCAATCTTGGTTACATATTCTTTTATTAGAGAGTTCACATTTATTTGAACTAATATTATATAATGAGCACGATAAACAGAGTTTAAGCACTCATAGATAAATAAAGTTTTTTTAATGAAAGAGAATACTTAAACAATTTTTGCTCTGTACTGAACTGGTAGTATTAGAGTACTGGCAGAGTACTGGTACTGAACTAGTCTGAGTAGATGCAGCGAATTAGTTTTTTTCTGCTAATAGAATATCTTTTAATTTGCAAAAAGATGACAATGATGGATAATTGTTCAAGAATTATTTTTTAAGTAACTGAAACATTAAAATACTGAATTAACATCTCTCGACAATGGCATTTTATGTTTATAAAATATATTATATAAAATACAAATACATACCCAGCCGCATTACTACGTTGTTTCAACGTTGAAATTCGGTTGAAGCGTTGATTCAACGTTGTTCAACTATATCACAACGTTAAATCAACGTTACCGTTTAAACGTTGATTATTTAACGTTATTTCAACGTTAAATCAACGTTACAGTTTAAACGTTGATTATTTAACGTTATTTTAACGTCATTATTTCAATCATTGTTGACAAAAAACACGATATAAAATTTATGCGCGCGCAGAAATGGAAGTAAAATCGTAAACATTATTTCGGTAAGTACATGATTCCATAGCGTAAAGTTAGGGGTTAGCAGACGATCCCATGGCTCAAAAGGAGGTGAATAATTTCGTTTGCCGTAGAGTTTTTCCCATTGCTCAGAAGTAGGTAGGTTTTTTCGGAAGCCGTTGAGTTTATACATAAAAGTAAACAAAAATTGACACGAGGTTAAAGTAAATATTAGTATGGATCTATTTTCAGTTTTTAATGACGACAATTTAAGCCTGAACAGTTCTGAAGAAAGCTCTGAGGAAAGTGAAATTCTACAAGGTTATTTATTCTGTATGGATTAATTTGTTAAAAGTTGTTTAATAAATTTTCTTGATCCAAATGAGTAATAATTTCAAATTTTTCTTGTAAACATAGTATTCATTTTTTTGGAAATTTTGTTATAGGCAGGCGCAGTTTTTAGAATAAACCAGTTTAATTTAAAATTAATAATTTTTTCTTTTAGTTGCCAAATATGTTTTGACAGCATAGTCTATTTTGAATATTTTTTAAGTTTAAAAGATTGTTTGTGATTGGCATAACGTTTTTTCCATTCACCCTTGGTTAAGCCAATATATTGTTTATCAGGGTTATTTTGTGAGGAAACAATGCATTTGTAAATAATATTTTTTTATAAGTATTTGCCATTCATAGGACAGTCAATTTTTCGCTTGCAATTACAATTTTCAGTATTTTGTCTTTAAGAAATTCATTTTTATTAATTCGTGCAATATTGTGGACTTTTATGATTTCATTATTTTTTGTACACCTATAGTTTACTTTAATAGTGTTAAAAATTTTGTGCAGTTTATTAGAGGTAGGGAAATGTTTGTCTACTAATTGTTAAAAACGTTTTTCCAATATTTGTTGAAACATTTTTGCTGTATGGAGGGTTGAACCAATTATATTTCTATTTCGTTTTTTTCCACTTTTTGTTTTAATTTTTAGCTCGAAATTTTTAAATCCATTTTTTTAAGAGCAACTTTATAGGTGCATTTGGAAGAGTTAAAAACATTTTCATTAGAAGAGTTTGATTTAGTCTATTGTTAATTGAAATAAGAATTTGTTTTAACATTTGAGGGGTATGATTTGAATTTACATTTATATACGATAATTCATCATTAGGTTTTTATAAGGCCTATAAGAATTTTTGGAGAGGTTAAATGTGACATCAAAAAAATCCATAATTTTTAGATTATTGTTTATTTCGATTTGGAAGCCAATATTTTTGAGAATTTTTTATAATATTTTATCTGATTTTTTCAAGTTAAGGCCCTGATTTTTTTTTCCATTATTATCATCGCAATATAAGCCTAATTGATTAGAATGAACTATTTTAGCTAGGGAATTTTAAAAATGAATTTCTTTAAGAAATAAATACTGAAAATTGTAATTGCAAGCGAAAAATTGACTGTCCTATGAATGGAAAATGCTTATCAAAAAATATTATTTACAAATGCATTGTTTCCTCAAAAAATAACTCTCATAAAAAAAAAATTGGCTTAGCCGAGGGCGAATGAAAAAACGTTATGCCAAACACAAATAATTTTTTTAACATAAAAAATACTCAAAAGAGACTATGCTGTCAAAATATGTTTGGCAACTAAAAGAAAAAATATTAATTTTAAATTATAATAACATTTCTAATAAGTGTATACTATGTTTACAAGAAAAATTCTAAATAATTACTCATTTCGATCAAGAAAAATTTTCAAACATAAAATCTGAATTAATTTCTAAATGCAGACACGAAAATAAATACCTTTTAAAAAATTATAAAAACAAATGACCAACTAAAATTACCCTAATTCTGAAGAATTCTTTTCATGATTAATTTTTTAATTTTAATGTAGTTGATGCAACTTCCTGGTTGCAAAATAACTGCAGTTATTACATAAACAATTATATCAATTCCCAACTTCCTGTGAAATATTTTTTATATAATTTGAATTTTTTGATGTTTAGACATTCTTCCTGATGAACCAACTGAAGGTGAAACAATTTTTAGAAGCAAAAAATTAGATAAGTGTTTTTACTAATTTATTATTGCTCTGTTTTTTAAGAACATTGAGCACTCTATTTGTAGAATACACTAACATAACTTATATATATATATAATAATATATATAATATAATAATATATATATATATATTATTATATATATATATAATAATATATAATAATATATATATAATAATATATATATATATATATAATATATATATATATATATATATATATATATATATATATATATATATATATATATATATATATATATATATATATATATATATATATATATATATATATATATATATATATATATATACTGTCAAAGGCCTTTCTGAAATTGTGGTTTATCATTTCAACTGGATACTTGCTCTCCGTGTACCTTGATCAAAAAATCGATTGTTTTGAGTGATTTCGTTCACAAGCCCTCTTCTTTACAAAGCCATGCTGGTGTTGCAATAGAGCAACATACAGATGTAAATGGTCAGTGCTTACTTCACATATAAATCTTTCCAAAATTTTGCATTGAACTGATGTTAAGGACACTGGTCTGTACTTTAACACAAGGTCGCCATTCTTGAACAAAGGGATTATGTTTGTTTCACTTTGTGTCTGATTTAATTGTAAGGCTGAATATGATTGCTAGAGGTTTTGAGAGTGTTGATGCAAATTGCTTAAGTACAGACAAACTCACCACATTGCTGCCTATTGCTTTGTTTTTGACCAATTGTTCTAGTTTATATTTTACATTCTCTGAATTACACTCCTCTAGTCCAGTCTTCATTTATTATTTAATTTTGGAAGCGCTGTATCTCCCTCAGGCACAAATACAGGTTGGAAAATTTCATTGAGGCAATTGACGATTGTTTTCTTGTTCAAGATTATAGCACCTGTATTCTCTTTCAACAATTGCACATTGTGTTTCAACTTTGCGTGTCTTTTTGCATACATATAGTTAATCAAAGATTCTGTCTTTATCTTGTCAGCAATTGTTTTTTCGTACTCGCTCATTTCTTTACAGCTTTTTTCAATAAATTGCTGACTCAAGTTTTTATATTTTCTTTTTTTTCTTTGTTATATTTGTGTGCCTTATTGATTAATCCTAGTCGCGGTCCTATTTCTATGTCTATCACTCTTTCACCATTGTCCGTTATTTCAAAATCTAGTATGTTTGTTTGTTTTCCATCATCAATTTGAAACCTTAATTAGGACATGCACTGGTGGAGAAAATATTAAAAACGAATTTTGTTTAAATTTATTTAGTAAATCACTAGACTTGCATCTGAATTATCACCTCTCCCCTAGTAAATCATTAAAGTTGCATATGAATTATACTCTCCCCCTAGTAAATCATTCAATATGAGATGTATGTTAATAGTGTTGAATGATAATGATAGGATTGATATAACTGTTATTATTATGTAGCTATATATTTTTTGTACTGTAATTGAAATTTCTAGAGCTTTTGATATATAATTTGTAGGATTATTTCTTTAATTTAGGAACATTGGAAAAAGACAAGTGTGAATCTTACTTTAATTAGAATAGTTATCGTACAAAATATAGTAATTTTAATTTAAAGATACAGTAATATTATATTAATTTATATATTTTTTCAAGTTTAAACTTCAACTTTATACAATATATGCTTTCAAGTTCTATTTTTGTCATTTCTATTGTTTTATTTTTATAAACTGGTATTTTATAGTTTCATTAAAAGGATTATATTTTATTCAAATTTAAAAATGTCTTTGTGTTATATTCTTTTTCACCTTTTTTTTTAGTTCGTACTTGAGGTTCTGCCCTTCTTCATTATTTACATTTAATTTCTCTTCTGTTGAAATATGGTTTAAATTTAGTAAATTTTTATGACATAAAATTTACTTTATTGATCATTTGCCAACAGTTTAGGTTGTAAAATTTTATTTCACACAAGGTAAGAATAACTTTGTTTTCTGGTACACCACTAAACGTTTTTTTGTGATTATTTTTTGTTTAACTTTATTTTTGCGTAACTGTATTTGTCTTGGCCTTTCATGGCTTGTGATGATATTGTTCATAACTTTTTGTGTATTTGTGTTTGTCATGGCAACAATATATTTTTTTTAAATTTATGGTAAAAATATGATTTAAAAAAATTGTTTGATGATATAAATGAAAATGATTTAAATGTAGTACATACAGGTATGTTTTGTAATTTATTGTGCAAGATCACTTTAGATTACTTGCAAAGCTAGTAAGCATTTCTTGATAGCACAATCACTAAAGACCAGTTTTGTTAATTGCTTACTACTATAGCTTAGTTAAAAACTTAGGTAAACAGGGGCTCTATTCATCAAAGTTTGTAATGTTTCGTATTCTTATTTATAGGAAAGAAAATTGCTTTAATATTTGTTTTTGATGAATGAATTTCTTAAAGAAAAAAATATACCTACTCGTCCCATGTATCAAATTTATTACGGGCCTCAAGCGTTCAATTTATACAAATTAATTTTAGACTAAAAGAATCGGACAGTACTGTATAAATTAATTAAAACTAATTAAAAATTAAACATAAAAAACGAATATTTCCATTAAACCATCTAAAATAAATTAAATGTAAAATGACTAATATTTCCTTTAAAGTACGTTAATTAAATTTAATTATATATGAGCTAAATATAAAACGAACAGCTGCAGCACGCCATATAAGCGTAATTTAAATATAAACAAAAGCTAAAACGAATAATTTCAATAAACCGTATAAAAGTAAAATAAGAATAAACTAAAAACCAAACGAGTACCATCACTTAACCGTACAACTAGAATAAAATAAATTTAATATAAAACGAATATTTATTGTATGCCGTATTAATTTAAACTAAATAGTAAAAGAATAACTAAAATAAAACGTATTTATTAATTTGCATATAAACTGACTATATAATATTAGTATCTTAAATAGACCATATAAATTGAACTAAGTAGAAACTAAATTTGAAACGAATTATTTTACTGATAACCGCAAAAAATTAAACTAAGTTTAAAATTACACCATATATTTGTATTTAAATACACAAAAGTTAGTCTTAAAATAAATATAAAACAAAGAACCGCATTAAAACATATTGACCAAATGAAAATTAAGCATAACACGAACAACTCTATCTAACCATGTCAATATTACCATTTTGAACCAGATCATGAACCACATCAGACCACAGAATCCATACCATCCGTGAGACATCCATGATACGCATCTATAATATATGTTTAATATGGCTATGGTTAAAAAAGCAAAGTATTTACGAATATACAGATTCATACAAACATAGACATTAAATGACATATAAAACTTTAACATTTAGAACACTATAAACTCAAAGCACAATAATTAACACAACACTTACTTATATCTAACTTAAACAACACTCACTTAACTCCAACTTAATCACTGAACAATACTCCCCTCTTAAACACCACCTCTCAATACTGGACACCTGTCCAAATATTATAATTTATCTGGCACTCCCTTGCACTTATATAATACATTTCTTCCTTCTCTTAAGACTATTACAACCTGATGGTTTCATATAAGTGGTGGAACTTTAATAGCTTCCACTGCAAAACAATAGCAGAAAGAACTTTCTTTCTTGATGTTGGCATTAGCCACATTCAATGCCTGATAACCTCTTCTGATTGATCAAAAAGTTCTTAGAGATCCTCCCTTTGCAAGATATTTTGTTGAAATGTCACACTAAGAGCATGGGTGTGCACTAGAATGTACTTGTAGACCACAAATGACATTTGACGGCTTTATATCACAGGAAAAAGCTAAGGGAAGTTCTTCAAGGTTTAGCAGATTAAAAACTTGCTTGAAATTGCTATAGTTTTCCTGGAGATCTGCAGAAATGGCAATAAGTAACTGACGCTTAAAACCAGAACCTATGGCCAGAGATTGGGTGAGAAGTCGTTTTGATGGTGAAGATTGAGAAGCTGGATCTTTTTCCACGATTACAAAGCTTACTTTTAGAAAACCACCACCACGATCCACTCCCAGCTTCCTAATGTAGTCATCGGAGACGTTTCTAGTTTCAAGAACTCGCAAGTCTTTTCAGTGAATGACAAGTTTATCCATCTGATTTGTGTTCTTGTTAGTTGAAACTAGTATGAAAAAAATGAATTAAACAACTAATGCTCAAGTTTTTCCCAGAATTTTATTTTAATAGTTTTTAAAAAAGCAATTTCGATTTTTTTAAATTTTTTTGATACTGATAATTTGTATACTCTTTGTTAAACTAAAAAAATGCAAGCATTCTTTTATTTTCTTACTAAGAAAACAACTAATTTTTTTTTCTTTTAATTTTATTTAGGTGCCCCAAGAAGTCCTTACGGTCTTATCACAGAGCACCGCGGATAAGCATTTGATTGAAAGTTCACGCCTCCTTCCTAACCGATGTCGCAAAACTTTCTCAGAGATGGGGTTTGAACAACGGATCCTTTGTTTCTGAGGCAAGTGCGCTACCACTGCGCCACGACTGCTTGAGCTGATGCTCTATTTAACACCACCTATCAAATTTTATATAGTGAATGAAAGTAAAAGTTATAAAAAATAAGGTTTTATTGCTCTAGAGTTAAATTTATTGCAGTTTTTAATGCGGTTTTACGCAAATTAGAAAATAGATTTTCTTCCACGAACGGTGTAACCAGATTTAGGGACTTATATCCCAGTAACCACCAATGATAGTATAGTCATACCCCCAAAGGATTTTTCTGGGTCATGACATCAAGTAATATTTCATTTTTTACAACAGTGTGTTGGCTAATGATCAGTAAAGTAAATTTCAAGTCATGAAAGTTTACTAAATTTGAACCATTTTTCAACAGTAAATAAATTAAATACAAATAACGAAGAAGAGCAGAACCTCAAAAAAAAAAGGAAAAAAAAAAAATAGTCATTTCTAAATTTAAATAAATTAATTATACTCTCCCCCGTTAGGAAGATTTATGCTTTCGTTAAAATCCTTTTAACGAAAGCATAAATCTTCCTAACGGTTTTCTTGCTGCTTTATATATATTTTTTTGCGTCAATTCCCAACTAAATTAGAGGTTGCTTGAAGCCTAGTTGGAACATGATAAAAAAGTGAACATGATAAAAAAAAGTTTCAAAAATTATTTGTAATTTACAAATTTGCGCATCCAAAGCAAAAGTATGCACGAATCGAGTTTTCATTGCTTCGGTGGAAAGAATTTATCAAAGCTGACGATGGAACCCTAGCTGCAATATCATATTTTGGTACATTGGAAGCTTCACCTGATATATTTACAATAAATAATATGAAAGGTTTCGTTGTTAGAGTCTACGATGATTAAAAAAGGACAGAAGATGTTTATACTCTTTTACAACTTCGTTGGTTCTTTTTTTCGATAATAAATGCCATTAATTCCGGTTTAATCTACAACGTTAGTTGACTTCACCGTCAATTAATTATTTTCATAAGATCCTTTCTTTTTTAGATTAAATATTGCAAACTGTAAATATCATTTTGGTTTACAAATTAAAATGTTTGTATCTTTATACAATGCGAATTTTAATATATGTACCAGCTCAATTATATTAATTCTACGTTATTTATAAAAAATGGTTATCTAGTGGTAATTTCATCAATTGACCCCCGATTAGGTAAAGTACATAATGCCCTATATCTTATGAAGTAAAAATTTCAACATGTGTTTTTTATATGTTTTCAAAGGCTTTTTTAATGCTCTTTCTACTGGTACAAAATATTTGAAAAATAACGTATTTTTATTCACATAAAATGTGCAGAGTAATAGTGATAGGATATGAGGAGTAAAAAATTCCTAATTTTCGGAGTATAAAAAATTTCACAAATGTAGAATAAAATTTCATATGCTAACATGTTTTTAATAATATGTGGCTATGAAAATAACCGTTTTTAAAAAGTAGCTTAACAACTCTTCAGCATTGATCACAACATCTTGTTACTCTATGAAATAAAATTAACAGTATAAAAAATATCAATGAATTTTACTATAATAATAAAATTATATTTTTATTACAATAACAATATAACTTTAGTTTTAACACCATTATAGCATTCTGTACACGAGAATGCATTTCCCTTATAATCACAGCAGTAAAAAATAAAAATAATATATATATATATATATATATATATATATACATATATCACACAAATACATACTATAAAGTTAAAAATTTCATTCAAATTTAATAAGCATATCATAATATTTGAGAAAATTAAAATTTACTTGTTTAAAGATTAGGATTCATTTTGATCTACAGCTAGAGCAAGACCACATGTTATTATTGCTCAAAATAGAGTCTGGAACACTTTCGCACTTTCTATGATATAACATTAAGCAACTTTTGCATTTGATCATGTGTCTAATATAATAATATT
>NC_061164.1:36694172-36741672 GCF_022113875.1 Hydra vulgaris
TATATATATATATATATATATATATATATATATATATCATATTGCATAAATAGGTCCACATGAAAAGTTACTGATGACATCATACTGCATTAGCTAAAGCAAAAAGTTTTACCAGGTATCATTGTATAAACGATATTTATGAATGAAAATACGTATAACAACTTACTTTCCGTAAATAACTTGATACTGTGGTGTCAAAATCATCCTGCAAGAACAGAAGATTTTCAATATAAACTCTTTTGAATGGCATCGACGACTTGCACAATTTGAAAGTGGAAAAGATCTCATTACATTTTCCTTCAAGCACAAGAGAACATGACTTCTAAATTGTTTTTGGTCAAACCAAATATTTTCAACAGGGTTTTTGTTGTTTGATAAAATAAATTCAACAAAAGCCAGCGAAAACAAACCACAATCTACATATCCTTCTTGCTGCTGCACTGGTAAAACAATTACTTTGATCATAGCTTCATCATATTTTAAAAGAGAACATATTTGATTCTGAGTATCTATTGATAAATTTCCTTGAAAGTTACTGTCAAGTACATAAATTTCTCCATATTTACAACCATATGTGCTGAGAGCAAGCCAATGGTTATGCCCATTATAAATGATTTGAACAAATGGTTGTGAACCTAGTGCCTTGAAAAATAATTTTTGTCCCAATATTGGATCTTGAAGTCCATTTGATGATAAATGACGTTTTTTTATTAAGTTTTGGAAATGATGTATGACACTATCTGATAACATTCGATTATTTAAAATATCTTCAACATCCTCAGTTGAAAGTTGTGGAAAGCTTGGTAGTGCATATTTAGCGTTGTTTAAAGAGGATTCATTTTCAAATGTTGTAGAATTTGTTGTAAAGGTTGTATCCCCTGTAATTAGATCATCTGTGATAATACATTCTTGTATTGGTGCTTCAGAAGCAATGCAATCAATTTTGATGATAGATGCTGAGCTTAATGAATCAATTTTCTTACCTACTCGATGTGAAGATTTTTTTTTAACAATAGGCATATCAACTGTTTTAATATGATTTTTGGTTACATAATCATGTGCACTTTCTGTTCTAACTGGTAAGCCTTTTTCTTTTTTTCTTGCATGATATAAATTTTCTAATACATTTGACAGCATTCCATGCAGGTTTAAAATTTCTTCTGAAGTTTCATCAAAATCAAATGTTAAATTTCGAATAGTTGTGAGCATTTCACGAACTTCAGAGGCAGTATTAACTACTTTTCTTTTACTTCCATTCAAATGGTTTAATTCTGTATTAGTAGAAACATTGTAAGTACAATCAGTAATATTGTTAGTATATTCTGAAATATTTTTTTCATTATGCTGGGATTTATCTGAACCATTAACAGTAATGTCTTTTTTATTAATGTCCAAATTTAAAAATGGAGATTGCCTGTATAATAATGATAAAGAATCCCATGACCATGTTTGTGGAAACTTTCGAAATACTAAAAAAAAATGTTTACAAAGGTAACCCGATCGCAACCAGTCATTACAGGTACATTTTGGCATTTTATTTTTATCACCAAAAGAAACAGTGTAACTTTTATGTTTATCTGAAAAACTATTTATTAAAAAAATTCCATAATCCTTAATTTTTACTCCATTTATATCAACACTGTTAGCTAAATCTTGCTTCTTTAAACAATGTTTGACAAAATGACGTGGTCGATTAAGCAGGTATTCAGGTACACTAGCACTGTAGCGTTTATATTCACAACTCATTTTATAGTTCGACTCTGAATAACTAAAAAAAGAAATATATAAATATGTGTATATATATATGTATATATATATATATATATATATATATATATATATATATATATATATATATATATATATATATATATATATATATATATATAAGAATATAAATATATAAATATGTGTATATATATATATATATATATATATATATATATATATATATATATATATATATATATATATATATATACAATATAGAAGTAACATTGAATTTTTATTCAATTCTTATGCATAAAATTGCTTTAAAAAATATAATTTTTCAAAATTGATCCATGGGAAGGGTCCCCACAATTTGACTGAAAAAAGGGTCAACAGAAAACAGGGTTAACAGCTTAAAAATGACCTTTGGACCCATTGCACGGACTGATAAAGTGGTTTAAATGTGATAGAATTTTTTTTTTTAGTAATATCAATGGTGAGGCACCATATGAAAAGCAATTTTAGTTGAAATTTTAAAAAGCCATTTAAATATATATATATATATATATATATATATATATATATATATATATATATATATATATATATATATATATATATATAAAACCATTTTGGTCGAATTAACACTTTAATATGTGGATCAATTTTTTTCCATTCATGACACTTTTTCAAAAGACATTCTTGATCAATCATGGAATATCTTTAAAATTAAAGTACAACAAATTAGCACTAAAATATATATATAAAACATAAGTGTAAGTATTAAGACATTATTTTGATCTACTTTTGTTAACTCTGCTTTAACTTAGCAACAAAATATCCAGTATCATGGAAGATGTGGTAAATTTTGTTATGATATTTGTTAGTGAAACATGAATTATGAAAGCTGAAAATTTACCAATATGCAGGTGGAGGACAAGCAAATGAGGGAAAATACGAACTGGTGGATATACATACAATCTGGTAGATTATACATTGTTGTTCTTATAAAGGAGGCAGTTGAAGGAATACTGACTGCAACAGGGATTTTTAGCAATGCTAATGGTTTCTTGGTTACATCAAGTTAGAATAATATAAAATTTACCTCAACTTTTGCTTCATTTTAACTATATGTGATCTTATAGTATTAACACATGGATAAAATCTTCTATTATTTGGAGGAGGAAGATTTTCTTTTTCAAATATATCCTTAACAAATAGTCGAAGAAGACGTTTCATTTCTCTAATGTTGCATATTCCTTCTTTAACATATTCTTCTATTTTTTTAGAAATTTGAGGATCAATCATTTGAGAAATCAAGTCAGCCTAAATAAATTTTACAATAAAATATAAAACCATAAAACAGATACAATTCTTTTTTCATAATTTAATTTATTAATTTTTTGCAACTGTATATAAATATTAACCTGTCCAACAGGATGTTTATCATGACAGGACAAATCATCAATGGAAACTACAATTGTTCTTGTATGTTGGATTTCATTTAATGGTGAAGTTTTTATTTTTTGTCTCAAAAGTTTTGATGCGTTTTTTTTGCGCCACTCAGTTTTTTCTGATATCTAAATGTATAAATGAAACTATGTTTAACAACTGTTTGAAAATTTATACTTTACTTCTTTAACCTTTGAAAAATTATTTTTGTTAAAATATTTATACCTTAAAATCAGGAAAGTGAATTATTTCCTTCATAGCTATTTTGGCAGGACACATAAACTTTTTACTATCTTGTAAGATTAAATAGTTTTTTTGAAAGCAATGATCATCCATCTGCAATTAAATTTTAAATCCAGACATTTTACTTATAAAATTATATTTTAAAGTGTTAAGAATAAAAGAATGATATAAATCAAAACTCAAGAATAAAGTTGTAGCAAAAATTAAAGATATTTTTAGTTACATCATGTCTTTTTTTATTTTTTTTGTAATCATTTTTTTTTGAAACATTTCTGTCAAACCCATGGTGACAATCTAAAACTTTATTTGAAATAACAATATAAGGTATTCCTGAATAAGGAATAGCAGAATCTTCCCAAAGTACACTATGATTCGTTGTAATTGTATCTAAAATAAAAAATATTGAGTTAGTAACTTAATGCAAAAAATTATTTGAAAATCCTGCAAAGAATTCAAAAAGTAAGATCACTTGGCAATCAGCTAACCTGTGTTACCAAAATTTTTATTAGCATAATACACCACAAATCGTGTTGTTGTTCTTAATTCATATTTTTTGATACAATGCAATGCTTCTTCGTGTGATTTACAATGATAAACAAGTTTGGTTTTGTCTCCTATAACAAATGTTTACAAATAGATTTAACAACAGTTTTGAAATCACAATGACGACAGTATAACATATTCTTGAAAAAAAAAAAGGGTAAACCTTAATAAAATTTTGTTTTTATAATAAACACTTTAAAAGATTTAAAAATTAAACAAAATCCTAATTTTCTTATACTTATTTAGTAAATTAGAAACAAACCATTATCAATGCAATTTACTGGCAAAAAGTCAATATCTGTGATTTTCCCATCCTCTTCAACAATTTCTAAAGTAAAAATTTAATTCTAATCTAGAGTTGTATTCAAATTTTTCTTTTCAAACTTGAATATTTTTATTTTAGTTATTTTTGATTGAATAAACTTGCTGCGATGTATTATAATCTTTGAATTGAGGTATTTAAATTCCTCACAAATTATTGTATTGTGACGGATTTAAATCACTAATTACAATCTTGACGCAACTTTTAACAAATTAATCCATACAGAATAAATAACCTTGTAGAATTTCACTTTCCTCAGAGCTTTCTTCAGAACTGTTCAGGCTTAAATTGTCGTCATTAAAAACTGAAAATAGATCCATACTAATATTTACTTTAACCTCGTGTCAATTTTTGTTTACTTTTATGTATAAACTCAACGGCTTCCGAAAAAACCTACCTACTTCTGAGCAATGGGAAAAACTCTACGGCAAACGAAATTATTCACCTCCTTTTGAGCCATGGGATCGTCTGCTAACCAAAAGTTAGGTCCCGTAAAATGTTCCGCAATTGTCCCGCTTCACGTCCAGGACAGAGTTAACATAATTAATTTTTGCATTTATAATTTAATTTATGAAATAATTAATATTCTTTAAATGTGGAGCACCTTTTCACCTGGTTATCGTCGAAGATTAAATTTAAATTGGTAAAAAAATTATTATTAGAGATAATAATAATTTAAATTTATTAGAAAAAACAACATTGAGTAGAGGTAATACAAGACATTTTAACTTTTTTAGAAAAAATATTTTAAATTTTGAATATAAAAAGCTTATGTTGATGTTTGTTTTATTACTCGTTTAAAAACATTTCTCAGGAATGACATTCCTGAGAAATTTAAAAATTTAAAAACATTCCGAATGTTTTTAAACGAGTAATATAATATAAGCTTTATATATTCATAATTTAAAGTTTTTTGTCTAAAAAGGAATTTCCTCTACAAGCACGCTTTAAATGAAGTATCAATTTCCACGTTTGTATGTTTGTTACTGTTTAAATTTTTTTAGTTGTTATTTCTCAAGAAGGAAGTTGGGTTACTGTAGAAACATACGTTGAAGTACTTTTTTTGATACATAGCTACGAAACAGAGGCTGTGTCAAAGTTTTAATGCTATAGTGCTGCTAAAAACTATGGATATATGGGTATGACAATTTTAATTAAGTGTTTTTAAAATGCAATTGCTAAATTTTAATTTTCTTTTATATTTGTATAGTTATTATTAAAAATTTTTGTTGTTGTTGTTATCTTTAAAAATTCTTCTGCAAAACACCACAAAATAAGATGATTCAATATCATTTAATGGTACTCCCTTTATGGTTTTAGGATGCAAAGTGCTTGATTGTATGCACGGGAATGATAGAAAAACCTCTTCTAAAGAAGTTTATAAAATTTATTTATTATTATAATATGTTTTTCTTTATCAATTTGTTTCTAAAATAGCTCCTGTATTAATGATTATATGTCTAAACCTTTTATTTTTGTTCTTTTGTCTAATTTTCTTAATAGGTATCAGATCACAGTTTTTCAAAAAGCTATTTGCTATATTTTAATTTCTTGGTCACCAAGAAATTTAACTGAAGTTTTCAAATAAAAATTTAGAAAGTTTAAAAATTCTCAAGTTTTAAGGTTTTATTTCTTTGTTTGTTTAATTTATATTATTGAAATGAGATTTAAGTCAGTCCTATATTAACTATTCAAGACATACATGCATCAATTTAAAATATAACCAATTAGTTTATGCTAATTCTTTTTAAAATAAACTTTGTTTTAGATTGCTGAGGATACTAAATTTAGAAGAGTGCAATTCTCAAACCGTATTAAAGATGCTTTGTCAAGAAATAAAGTAGTAAGGGAAAGAGTGTTTCCAGTTTGCTTTCCTTCAAAAAGTTCTTATACTGGTCATTTTACTAGAGATGTAAGATTTCTTTTTTCTTTTTTGTGTAGATAAAGTTAAACAATAGATTTTAAAAGTAAAAAAACATTAAAGAGTTATCCAAATTAATTTTCATTTCTTGTTTGCCTGTTTTAAACATCTTAAAGTTAGTTTATTATTTCAAACATGTTATTTAACTTGTTTTGTCATAACATCTATTAAATTTTAACATTTATGTTAATGTTTCCATTTATTTAAACCAACAACAATAAGGTTGTAGTAAATCTTAATTGCTATTTTTATTGCTGTTGTTTAGGAACTTTAGATTTAATATTGTTTAAAATATGTATAAACTTTCTTTATTTAGTATTTAGTATCTTCATCCAGATTACTTAAGGCCTTAAATTTAAATGCCTGCTCCTACTGATGGTTTTGTTATATACTTGGTATGTTCTTGTACTATTCCTAATATATGTAATATTGTTCATACAAACTTCAATATTTTCACCAGGGGTGGGTTTTGTCACTCACCAAGGAGGTGGCTAAAATGATTTTTTTAAAAAAAGGTCTGCATTTTTTCACTTTAAAGTGACTTTCTTTTTTAACTTTTTGTACTTTAGTGTAATAATCAAGTTCATATATGTATAATTACCTATAATAGTCAATCCCAATGAGGGGGGGGGCAACTACCCCCATGCCCCCCCTAAAACTCGCCACTGATTTTCACAGTCTGCTGAAGCTATTAAGTGTATCAATGAAGAGAACTGATCTATCAATCATTTTTACAAGCAATCAATAAAATATCTCATTGGAAGTAGGAAGAAGGAAGCTTGTACTATTGTAAAATAAAATGATATCTTTTTCTGTAGCATTATATATATCAAAGTGTACTTTATTTTAGATCAATTTGCATGGTTTCATATTTATCCTTATTAAAACTGATTAGCCTTTTTTTTTTCCAGTTAAATAAGATGTCAAGATCAAACTGTGTAGAGTGATTTATTTATTTTTTTTCTAATTGAGTTATTTTCTAAATTTTCGAAATATTTTCAAAAATTTCAAATACTTCTTCGAATATGCATCTTAAATATGGAATTCATATTTTGATAAAGATATAAATTTTATCGAAAAAGTCCAACACAAAGCCGCAAAAATTGGCTACAAATTATTTGGGACACTTCACTTTTTAAGTAATTTTAAAGTTTAAATGATTTTTGCAAGCAAATAAATTTTTTTAAATAAGAAGTTTTGAGTGTATTTTAGTCACTAATATAACTATAGTTGTTTTTAAACTGTGGCAATTTGTGATAACCCGATCTGTCAAAAAGTTAGGTTATTACTTAATTAGCTGTCAATTTTTGAAAAGTGTGGTTGAAAGTCAAAAATTCAAAATTGATTTCAGTTACTTATTTTTGGAACAATTTTTTGCAATTTTTTTGAGTTTAAAACTATTGAAACCTAAATATTCGTTAATAGTTCAATTAGTTTAGTATTTTTGCTAATTAATTTAGTATTTTTGCTAGTTTTAATGCATAAATCCCTGACATACAACTATTTTTACCTCTCATTATTTTTTTAGTCTCCAGACTTAACCCCAAAAAAAAAACAGAAAAGTAAAAACCTTACTTCTTCATTCTACACATTCTCAGAGAGAGGTTGCAAGTGTTTCAAAGTCAGTAGTGAGTCGAATTAAAAAAAAATAATACAAATGTGACTCAAGAACCAGACCATGTCAGCAAAAGTGGCAGAAAAGGATCACTACTCCATGTTATGACCGTAAATTTAAAGACATCTGTCTTGAAAACAGAAAAAAAAGTTTGGCTCAACTAGCTATAATTATAAACAATGAAGGAATTAACGTCTCCAAAAGGACAGTTCAGGGACGGTTGGTTGAAGAGAATTTAGTGTGTTATCGTCCAACCAAAAAAAGAATGTTTATCTGAAGCCATGAAAAAAAAGTGACTGGAATGGGCTAGAAAACACCAGAATATGACTATTGAAGACTGGAGTAGAGTAAATATAATTTATAATATTGTAAGAAACCAGAAAAATTTAAGGATAAATATTTATTTTTGAAATATTTTGCAGGTAAAATATCTTTAAAATGTTTTACAGGTCTGCTTCTCGGACCAATCAGCATTTCAAATTTTGATGGACAAAAGCTCATTTGTTCGACGATGCACAGAAAAAAATTTCACTAGGACTGCTTTTTGGAAAAGGTTCAACATCTTGTGAGTGTAGGGGTGTGGTCTGTGATCTCAGCCAAGGGTATGGGCTGCCTTTACATTGTGGAAGGAACCATGAAGCAGGATTGGTCCTGCCATATGGTTCCTTCCTACAAGCGATTACTGGAAAACAGGCTCCTGCTCCAGGTCTAAGAATGGTTCCCTGGTAATGAAGAGTATATGTTCATGCATGACTCAGCACCATCCCCTAAAGCTAGAAGTGTTACAGCATTCCTAACTGAAAAAAAAGTGCATGTTTTACCATGGCCAGGGAATTCACCTGATATTAACCCTATAGAAAATTTATGACAGTTCATAAAACAGAAAATTGCCAAAAAAAATTATTACTACCAAGCAGCAATTGATAGAAATCCTTATAAGAGAGTGGAATAGCAACATCAGTCTCCAACACAATGCAGAAGTCTACATAGATAGCATTATCAGATGCCTGAAAGCTATTATTGTAGCTAAGGGTGGCATTACAAAATATTAAGATTATTACCTTATTTGTCATGTTTTCAAACTTTTTATAAAAAAATAAATAGCAATGAATAAGTAATTATGTTGTTTTATATTCTAAATAAAACTCTTTACCAATAAAAACAATAAAAAAAATAACAATAAGATACATATTTATTCATTAAAGTAGTTTGTACTTTAAAATTACTTTAAAAGTAAAGTGTCCCTAATAATTTGGCAATCCACTGTATTTAAAAAGTGTAATTGTTTGCATAGAAAAGTTGTCAATGCCATTTCAGTAATTGATTTCAAGAAAAAGTTTAAAGAATTTAGCTTTGATGAATTTGTTGATGATTTTTCAAGATTTTTTTTGTATTACTTTGTTGTGATATCTTTCTACCATTAGCATCTATCTACCTTTTGATATCCATCTATCTTTATTTGGTATGCCAGCTTTTATACAATTCTGGCCTTCTTAAAAGTGTTGATAAAATGCAAAGAAGATTAGAGATCATTGCCTAAAAAGAAATATTTCAAAATAATGTGTGTCCAATAAGATCAAATAAAAAGTTCTTCCTATCAAATAAAATTATTTGTAATCATATGCTTTTGGTGTCTAATTATATAAGTTGTACACCAAATAAGTCTTTTGTGTTCTTTTAACAAGTGGCTGCAAATGTTTATAATGTATTTGTTACATTCAGAGTTGACACATTTTTGTTATTTTAAAGTTCTAATAACTGTTAAGTTATTAGAAAATAAAAAATAGAGTTAAAGAGTAACAATTTGGTTGACACAAGAATTGAAAATTTGTAGGCTGTATGAGTTAGAAAAACATGATTACGGGAGAAAGTTCCAAAGGGTTCAATTAAGGGGAAAAAACTAAACAAATAAAATTTTTTATGGCATACAGGGACAGATACAGTAAAGGGGTGAGACTTTGCTAAATGACGAGTCAAGCAAAAATGAGTTTATGGAACTAGTGATGAAAGCTCCTTTAAGTAGGGACCATGTTAGTATTTGTAGAACAGAGATGCAACTTTACGACGTTGAAAGAGAGGCTCTAGCTTGACAGATAGAGCAGGTACTACACAACTACATTTACAATGCATATTTGGACCTTATCTTGAGAAATAAGAGCATCATTGGAAGAACCAGTCTAAATATGACAACATTATTTCAAACAGGGGCAAAAAAGAGATTAGCAGAGGTAGAAATGAAATCAGGAGTAAGAAAATGGCAAGCACGATAAAAAGAAGCAACTTTAGCAGCTGCTTTTTTTTTTTTGCAATTGTACATATGGTTTCCATGAAGGGTCATAAGTAAATAATAATCCGAGAAGAGGACTCAGTGAAGGGCTTGCTATTTATCAATATAGGAATGTCAACAGTATTGCTATTTGTATAATATATTTATTTGTAGTAAATAACTAAGTTTGGTTGAAGTTTAAATTCACAAGCCACGCAAGCCTCAATCTGTTACAGAGGTTAGATCAGATTCAAGATTGAATTTTTGTCAAGGCAGTAGTATAAAGTTGAGTCACCAGCAAATAGAGCCACTTAAGATGTAAGGTTGCCAGGAAGATCACTAATATAGATAAGAAACAAAACAGGATTAGGGATAAAACCTTGAGGTGCCGCAGATGTTACTGGAAATGAAGAAGAGTGTTGGCATTTAAGGATGACTTTAAATAAGTGGTTCAAATATTTATGATTTTTATAAAAACTGGAGTATATAATTGTATCATCAGCAAATTGAGCAATTAAACCACTTAAGAGGTAAGATTGTTACATAAGATCAAGACATTAATATAGAAAAAAACTCTCTTTGGTGTGACCTATATGGACAATATTAGGAGATAACGAGAGTTTCAAATTAAGGCTTTTTTTTAATGTGTTTTTATTGTAGGCTTATTCTCACTCTCTTTTTATTCGTAAGCCCTAATAAAACCTAATGATCTGTTTTTGAGCACTATCAATGGGAATATTATCACTGTACAAAGTTATTGGCTTTTTTTTAGGATACTTATTACTTAAGTATAAAGACGTCCGAAACTTGTGTTGTTTAAAGAATCTTAATGTAAGTAAAGATGTTACTACAAAATAATAACAGTTTATGTGATTAGGAAATTATTTGTTTATTTAGTATAAGGTTTAAGTCTATAATATATTTTTTGAGTTATTGTTTTTTTAAACTTATTTCCAAATAACTTTGAGTAAATTTTTATGTTATTGTCAGTCATTTATGTCAGGTCAGGTTTATCCTGCTACTGGTAACATGTAACCCAGTACAATCTGCTTCATGTCCTGCTGCCTTGTAGGATATGCCTTTATAGGAAAAGGCTAGGAGATGCAAACTCCAACATAAAACACCCCCTGCCTAGGGGCTCTTGGTTGAGTAAAAGCTAGAGATGGTGTCTCGATAAAAATACTCATCTTGGGCAGATGTTACATGCATCCAGCTGCTGTCTTGTAGAAGGCCTCCTAGGCAAAGACTTAAGGGGTAAACAGATTCTATCTGTTGACCAGTCTCGCACCCCTTCCTCATCTATTAGGCTGATGTATTTTTAATACATTGTTTCCAGTTTAGGTTGAACGCTGGATCTTCTTGACTCGATTCATGGGTTTTGCTTGTGTCTCTATTTTTATGACTAGGCAACTCATTCTATTATCTCCAAATGGGTGCAGCTCTAAAACTCAGTTTTATGGTTCTGAGGCCAGCTGGTAGTCAGGTTTCCCGAACTCTGTGGTAGCTCTCAGAGAGGCTGATTCCATCAACAGCTGAAAAATATATCATAGTACTAACAGTGCCATGTTGCGCATGGATGGTGTCCCTGTTTGTACTTTTGGTGTGCATTGCCAAGGCCACATTGGAGCCCTTTGTTATCGCTTAGGGTTTATTAGTGGAAATGAGGCAATTGCTTGAGTTATAAAACAGTATACTGAGTAATATCTGTTTCGAGTCAAATTCTTTAACAAATCTAAAAATGAATAAAGTAACAAAAACTATCAAACACAAAAAACCACAGTCATCACCAAGTTCGCTAAACCTATCATTCACCAATATTCGTGGTCTTCGAAGTAATTTTTCTTCTATTGAGTCTTACCTCTTGCAAAGTTCACCAGACCTACTTGCTCTTTGTGAGACTAATTTGAGTTCAGCTGTTTCATCTTGTGATCTTAGTGTTGATGGTTATCTTCCTTTAATTCGTAAAGACTCCAATAGTCACATGCTTGGCCTGGGCATTTACATTTGTAAGAATTCACCCACTTGTCGAGAAACTAGGTTTGAATCCACAGACTACTCTTTTATGTGCTTTCGTTTAGCACCACTTCACTCCATCACCTTTCTCTTTGTTCTATATCGCTCTCCCTCATCTCAAGACTGTTCTCTTCTTGATGTTATTTCTGATTATATTGACCAAGCCCTCATTCTTCATCCATCAGCCAATATTGTTGTTGTCGGTGACTTTAATGTTCATCACACTGAATGGCTTGGCTCTAGTGTCAGTGACTCTGCAGGCATTAAGGCCCACAACTTTTGTCTTTCTCAATCCCTAACTCAAATAGTCAACTTTCCAACTCGCTTTCCAGACAACCTGAATAATTTACCTTCTCTACTCGACTTATGTCTTGTTTCTGATCCTAGTCAGTGCTCAGTTTCTTCACACTCACCCTTAGGTGTGTCTGATCATGGTTTGGTAATATCATGGCTCCATAAGCTTTCTTCTTATGGTGTATCTGGAAACATCTTTAAGATTATTGAATCCTTCCTTTCCAATCGTAGTATAAAAGTTGTCCTTGATGGACAGCACTCTTCTTCTTATTCTGTAACCTCAGGGGTTCCCCAAGGTTCAATCCTTGGCCCTATACTCTTTTTAATTTACATTAACGATCTTCCAGATATTCTCACATCTAAGGTGGCATTGTTTGCTGATGATACTACCATTTATTCTTGTCACGATAAGAAGCCAACTCCCTCTGTTTGCTTGCAGGGGGCATCTGAGCTTGAAAACAATCTCACTTCGCTACAGCATGGGGCTCACAGTGGCTGGTGAACTTTAATTCAGATAAAACTCAATTTTTTTCGGCCAATCGTTATCGCAATAATTTAGATCTTCCTATATTTATTAACAGTAATGTACTCAATGAGTCTCCTACCCTTCATCTTTTAGGATTAACTCTTACTTCTGATCTTTCTTGGAAACCTTATATCAAATCAGTTGCAAAATTAGCATCTGCTAAAGTTGCTTCTCTTTATCGAGCTCGTCACTTTCTTACTCTGGATTCTATTCTCTATCTCTATAAATCTCAAATCCGGCCTTGTATGGAATACTGTTGCCATATCTGGGGCGGATCTTCTAATGATGCCCTTTCTCTTTTAGACAAGGTGCAAAAACACACTGTAAACATAGTTGGACCTGCTCTTGCAGCCAACCTTCAACCTCTCTCACATTGTCGTAATGTTGCTTCTCTTTCTCTTTTCTACAAGTACTATAATGGGCACTGCTCGAAGGAGCTAGCGTCTCTTGTGCCATCTACTAAAATTCATTCTCTTGTTACTCGTCATTCAATCAAGTCTTATCCTTTTTATGTTACTGTTCCTAAGTGTTCCAAAAACTCTTATTCGTCTAGTTTTTTTCCTTGAACATCAGTTCTTTGGAATTCACTTCCTTCATCTTGCCTTCCTGATTCATATAATTTGCAATCTTTTAAGTTGTCTGTCAATGTTATCTTGCTCTCCAATCTTCATCTTTTCTCTTCCAGTAACTTCCAACACTAATTAGTGGTTGCTTGCAGCCTTGTTGGAAGCGAAGATAATTAAAAAAAAATATATATATTATTTGTATCTAATATAAGTAACAAATTTTAGTTTTTAAAATGTTATTTTAATTTATGTGATTTTAAATTCTTTTCAATCGATCTTTTTAAATCAAAATGATTCAGTTTATTTTATATTTCTCTATATCTATATGTATGTTTTCTCTTAAGAAAAATAATTAGGAATAGGAAAATTAAAAAATATTCTTTATATATTTATATGTTATATAACATTAAAAAATATATTGTGTTTTATAGTTAGTATATATGTTTATAATGTTGTTTCCATGATTTCAAAGTGGTGTGACTTGGCAAACTTGTAGAGCAATATTTGTCAACCTTACCATTCAAGCAATGTTACTGCTTTAGGTCTAAGTTTTGTCCAGCCTTTAATATAACTATACTAAAAAATACATAACATTATCTTTGATAATTTTTTGCTTAATGTTGTCACCTTTGGGTTATCCTTATGTTGGTGTCTGTTGTTTAAAAATGATTAATAGGTAGTTTCATTACTAGGACTCCAGGAGTGTACACTCGGACTTTTGGTCAGTCGCCGGAAGGACGACTGAAACTAACCAGTTTGTTAATTTTGGTCGCCCGCCAGCGTTTTGAGTCGCCCGTTGCCTTTTTTTTTTTAAATTTCCACTTAGCGAAGTTCTCACATGTTTTAGTCATTTTTTGTTATATGACTAAATGTGCACTAGAAACAATATGCGCAAATAAAAGTAATATTGAAAACTGTTAATAAAATTCACTTTTCTACTTTCAAAAAAAAACACATGCCATTATATTTTTAAACTTTATTTGAGCGCTCATTTTATAAAAAAAATAGACGTTCGATTACAACAAAAAACTGTTGACAAATATAAAAAACAATGTACAAATACTTTAAAATCCTTTTGCTTTTAATGTGTTGTAATTATTACGATCTTATTTGTTACAAGAATAAATATTTATATTTTGAAAGGTAAAAAACATTCAAGACTCAAAATTATTACAGGCCTTGTTTTAAATAAAAAAGTGCTTAATGCATTAGCTTAACGCGATTTTGACGTCATAAAATTATCTTTATTTTTTTTTATAGACGTTAAGTGTTTCAACTACCGCAATAAATAAATAACCGCAAACTAGTTCAATTTAACAATTAACTCAAATATAAACTATAAACGTTTTAAATATAAATTTATTATGAAAATTTTGTAATGTTTTCAATTGTTATTTTATTATTAATTTTAGTTCAATATTATTTAGTAATATATATATATATATATATATATATATATATATATATATATATATATATATATATATATATATATATATATATTATTTCTGAAATTTGTTTTTGAATAATTGTTTTTAATTGTTATTGAATAAAAAATAATAATGATTTTTTTTATTTTTAAAAATTTCTAGAGTAAACAAAAAATATTAACATTGATAAACGCAAACTCATGTTAATTATTTAAACAACGATTTTGTTTTGACTAGCAAAGAAAAATTTAAGTTTTTAAATATTTTTAAAATTTTTAAAAGCGTTTCAAACTTGCGTTTTATAAAAATATAAAAAGTTTTGTCTGCTTTGTGCATATTTTTGATACGTAGTTAAGAACGCGTTCGCTAGGAATTTAATTCATAAATTTTTTATGTTATTGTAAAAATATTTAACTTTTTAAACAAATCACAAAGAAACAGAGCTATAGAGAAAAATCGTTTTCAACGATTAAATCATTTTTTTTTTTTTAATTTTAGGAAATTAAAAAAAAAATAAAATTAAATATAAAAGTCTTAACTATGCAAACTCTTTTGTTAATTATTCTTAAAACAAAAAAACAAATACTTCTACGCCAAACTTTAATCGTGCAAACTTAAAAAAATACTCAACTGAAATAGTTTAAGTAAATTTAATAATTTGAATCGTATCTGTTTATAATAAACGTTCGTAAAATTTGTTTATTAAAAATTAAGTTCCTTAACTTATAAACAAACTCAAAAGTATTTTCATTCTACGTATAATTACAAAACTCTTTTTTTTTTCGTTTGTAAGCAATTTAACTTAATAAAATTAAAAAAAAAATAAATATGAGGTAATCTTTGTTAAGAATAAATTTAATTTATTTATTGAACTATATTTTTATTTTTAATTATATATCAACTTAATTAAAATATAGTAACATGTTAAAATATTTTAACATGACTCGTATTATTTATAAACCGTTGGGCAGTTGCCCTTACGGCACTATTGTTTTTGGATAATATTTTATTTTGATGAAGATCACATAACTTACATTTGATTTTAATAACGTAAGTCTTCTCTTTTTCTGTGATCATCGCATCGGCAAAGCATCGGCAAAGTCCCAAGATTTAAAAGTTTTTAAAGTAAATCTTTTGTCCTTCAAAATACAATCCATATTCGAACTTTAAACAATTTAGAGATAATAGAAATATACAACGTTTTTATATACTAGTTTGTTTTGTTTTATAAAGAAAAATACATATTCATTAGTAAAAAATGGAGACTGTCATTAAACTAAAACGTGCCTTAGTATTTATTTAACGGAACCTGTATGTGCGCGTGCATAATAAAACCTCCGTTATATAAATATATTCAACGTAATATTAGTGTCATCAGCGGATGTTGTAGTCTACTCATGATTTCTTTACCTTATATTATAACTTGATTTATGAAAAAAAAAAACTTATTGAATCGCACGCAGAAGAATTTTAACAAATTGTCTTCATTCAAATATTGCGAGTAACAGGTAATTTTTTTTTTTCTGTGCCGACCCCCTCCCCCCGCATAACTTAAATTATATACTAATAAACTAATAAGAAAAGCTATATACTATTAAACTAACTATAAGCTATATACTATTAAACTAATAAGAAAAGCAAAAACATTTTTTTTTAACATCTCGAAAAAATGTCTTGATATTTTTGTTATCATGATAGCAAAAATATTAAGACATTTTTTGAGATTTTATTAAAAAAAAATGTCAAATCTTAATTACAAAATTTTTTGCAAATGTTTTTTATTATAAATTCAGTAAAAAATTCATAAAAAATCTATATTACAAAAAACTTTTATATTCTGTATTAATAAATATGGAATATAGATTTTTTAAAAGTTTTTTACCAAAAACTTTAAAAAATTACTACTTTTTATTAAATTGCAAAAAATTTGTAGTTAAGGATTGACAAACAATTTTTTATGTTGCTAAATATTTGGATAAAAAGTTTAGCGTCAAATTAATTGCTATAAAAAGGAAAGATATATCGCAATGAAAAGTTACAATAATTATTTTTAAAGTAAATTCTTTTTTTTAATAAATACCTTTACATAACGTTATTTAAAAGTTAATGTGGTTTTTTTGAAAATTAATTACTTCTTTTATGTTACCGCTAATTTAAAAGTTAAAAAATGATAAAAAGTAGCTTAACCAAAACAGCTCTACGCGTACGTAAAAAGCGCTTAAGGCGTACGTAAATCGCTCTAGGCGTAACGCTTTAAAACAAGGCCTGTTATTATATATCGTCATCAATTGTTACTGGTCTATCACTGTCATCATCGCTACTAGCAAAAATCTGTATTTTCTTTGACTTTTTAACTGACACAACTGGAGTTTTGTTGTCCATGTAAAGCTTTTTTGAATAATGCTAGTTTTTTTTTTACGTGATGGTTTTAAAAGCCAGTGTTTAATGGCTTTTGTTGGATCGTATAACTCTATTTCTGGAATTATACGATCGTTAATAACTTGTTACTGACTCGTGTTCTTTGAATTGATTTAATGTTTTTCATTGCGCTAAAGCCTTTTTCAGCGTCTGCCGAACTTAAGCTATGGCAAAATAAAAAATCAATCAGAGAAAAAAGATTAGCAAATCTATCTGGTTTATATAGATAGATTCGCTAATCTATCTGGTTTATATAGACTTATATAGATAGCGGTGGAAATGATTTTGAACTTGCACTTGTCCAAGTTGCTATTATTTTCTTCAATATTATCCACTCTAATAAAATATTTCCAACATCAACTCGTTTATATTCGAGTTATTAATAATTGTTGCAAAGCATATCGTCGTCAATAAAGGCTTTTATGTTATTGTCTAGCATGTTTTATGTAACTTTTTGTTGTTTTCAGCCGTGAAAAAGTCGCTCTCCGTCCATTCAACTGTGTTAAGCAACTCGTCCGCCTCCGCAAAGACATCTGATACATTTGAATATCGTTTCAAAATGCACTTTTGCATGGATGTAGTAATAAAAACTCGATCTTCATACTTCATACTTCATAATTTTTATATTTTATTTTGAAAAATTAAATTTTAATCAATAAACGTTTAGGAAATAATAAATTAGAAAAAATTTCTTATTCTGAAAAAACTCTAAGTATAAGAGCAACAAAATATAATTATAAAATTCGAATGAATTTGTTCTTTCAAGAAAATTTTAATAGACTTTTAATTAAATAGTTCAAAAAAAAGCGCGACATAATCAGTTTATAAAGAAGTTTTTATCTTTTGTAAACATTTTACTTTGATTATTGAATGGTAGTTATCGCAAAGTTTATACTTCTAAAACGTTTAATAACAATAACATTAGTATATATTACAATAAACTCACATATTACCTAATTATATATACTTTTTTAGTTGTTTATTTCTAAAGCTTATAACTTTTGTTTGTGTTGAATAAATACTCTGAAAAAACCTTACTAATGCCTCTGAAAAAATTGTCATTGCTCTACACACATCAAGAATATAGATCGCCGTCGACATTAAGTGCTGATCAACCAATTTCTTTGCAAAGAACTTAGCCTTTGATTTCTGTGTTGCGCTGTAGTCGCTTTTCAAGCTGATAGTGGTATAACTATGAATATGCGCTTTTAGACCATTGAGAAGATTCTCCAACGCATTTACCATATGCGCAACCCATCTGGTACTTAACTCGTAACCCATTTGGTACATTAACTTGTATGACTCTGCATTTGGCCTAAAAATTAAAATACTAAATTAAATAAATATAAAATTGCCTAAATTAATTAATATAAATTTTGATTGTTAATACTACCTAAAAATAATAAGTAAAAATATGTTAAGATATTATCAATATAACAAGACTTATTTCTTAAAATACCTTTTACACCATAAACTTTGCGTGCGTTACAATAAACCGCTGATATAATAGTAGAATTTCGATGAAAATTGAAGAGTTGCTCACAAAATAGCTGCAGAATTTGGAGTTCCTTTGAAGTGCTGGCTGCATCTTTCAGTGCCAGCTGCAATCGGTGCGACAAACAATGTAAGTGAGAAAATTGTTGCACCTACTAGCTGTTGCTGAACACTATGTCTCCATCCAGTTAAAACATTAGCGCCATCCGTAATTAAACCTACCATTATCAGTAGTAACTAGTTTTTAAAGTACTAGTTAAATTGCCTTTCCAGACGCGATCTAGAGTCATTAGTCATTTCTTTAAATTTTTTTTTAATTTTTTTTCGGTATATGTAGAATTTTGACTAACTGGACAAATTTAATTCTATTACTTATCTTTTAAATTATTACATATCTCTAAAATTTAATTAAATTAAAAAAAAAGAATGTTTAAACGATAAAACCTTTTTTTTTTATTTTAATTGTATTTTCTAATTAGCAATAGGAAATGTGGTAAACAAACTTTAGCATTATGACTTTTAAAATAGAGTTTTATTATTATTTTAGTTACTTATTGCATTAGTTACTTTGCATATTTTAAATCTCTTAAATTACACACACACAAAAATAGAACTGCCGATAAAAATCAATAGCCACCCTTTCGGGCGACTTGATTGCATAAAAAAAATATTTTGAGTCACCCTTTACAATATTCGGTCGCCTGGTGCCATCGGGCCACCACGAGTGGACATCTCTGAACTCACTGCTTTTATTTATTTACTAAAAGTTATTCAAGACATCATTTCGCTATAAATACATTTTGTTTATCATAAAATAAAAATATTTAACAACTACAATTCAGGTATCACAACAGCTTATCTCTATCAGGTACATTGATTTTCAATTCACGTATTACGTTTTTGTTTGTATTTACTTATTTGTTACATTTTTTAACTTCAGATTTATCATATGGTGTATTTATTTGTTATAGAAGAACAAATCATTTTAAATTTTTATTAATTTTTTAAAAATATCTGCTGGTAATTAATTAGTCCAGTCAACATTTAAAGTTCAATGTTGCATATACCATTTTTAAGTAGTTTCTAGGCTTTTTTAAATGCTTTTCTTATTCAAGTGGTTTTACAAGCAAGGTCTGCAAGTAAATTAGAGCTGAAAAGTTTTTCAGCTTTCAAGGAGAATTAATCTGTTTAATTTAATTTGTTTAAATAGAGTAGTTTAAATAAATAAATGTTTGTTTGTTTTTCGTTTTTTACTTATTTATTTTTGGATTCTTAAGAACTAGGCAACTTAGAGAAGCAAGATTTGTTCTTTTTTTTAGTACAATTAGAAAGAGCTGAAGTGCTTTTTAGTCACTTCAAATCAATTGTTTGTTTGTTTTTTAAATAGAAGGATTAATAATAATAAACATTTTTAAACAGTTGAACTGTTACTGATTTGAGTAAGTTTAATACTTGGTTTTATTTTTTAATTGAATTTATTTTATATTAGATATATTTTATGTATTTAACATGGAAAGCTGACTGTAATTTGTTTGACAGGTAAGTTTATATGCATAAATGTGCCTATATTTCAGTATATTTTATATTCCTCTATCTATATAAATATTATCTCAAATAAAAAAGAAAAATTTGAATATATATATATATATATATATATATATATATATATATATATATATATATATATATATATATATATATATATATATATATATATATATATATATATATATATATATATATATATATACCTACATATATTATTTTAGACTGACATTGCTTCTTTTTTTATAAAAGGTTCTGCATTTATTATTTTTGCGCATTAAGATTGTGCCTGAAGGTAAAAATAACTTTGTGCATTGTAGTCTAAATTCTTTGTTAAATTAAAAATAATGTAAAAAAATTTTGTTTTATATTTTTAATGAACAACTTCTTTATATAAACTTATAAAAATATATGAGTATCAATAAATCTTAATTTAAAATATAGCCTTTGATTAGAAAAGATCACAATTTGTAAAATTATTTTACGTTCATTTATTCATTTGTAACAGTAGTATAACCACTGGTAATGTGTTTAATGATAACAGATGTATAATATTAGGCTCGAAGATGTTTTTAGTGTAAATGGTAATAGGTGACTTGAAAAAAAATTGTTGTCAAATGAAAGAGATTTAGGCCTGATAAAATTAATTGTCGTTGAAATGTAAGAAATTCTCGATGAACAGAAAACTAACTTGCCAGAATTCATTGTCAAGCGGTGTTGATGTCTATTAATTTTATTTTACATTAGACACTTTAGAATAAAGCAAGGTATGAATTTTACTATTTATAGTAACAATAACAGTTTCAATTTTAAATGATTTTAATTTTTTTTTTTTCCAAACATTTTGTTCTTTTTTTTTAGTTGCCTTTGTATCACTTGATTATTTTGCTTACTGTTGAAACATGGTTTTAATTTTGTAAATTTAATATGATGTGAAATTTACTTTATTAATCATTAGTCAATAGTTGGAGAGAAGCTGAATCTTAATTAAGCAATGCTGGAAATTAACTTTTAATTCAGGTAAAAATAATTTTGTTTATTGGTAGCATAAAATTAGTTACTGCTTTTTATTGCATATCTTTTTTACTCTTTTTAACATGCTGCTTTTGAAACACTTCCTCTCTTTCTCTCTTAGATGAGACTTAAATGACAGTAAGTACAGGGAGAATTGATAAAACTCATGTAATTACTGAGCTCTTGCGCATTTTTCAATACTACAATTGATAATGACCATTTATAAGATATATTTTACGAGTTGCTATTTAAAGATATAATTCTTTAAATTGTTCAACTATAGTTGTCCCTTAGTTGTTCAAATATTGTAATAAAGGAAATCTTTTTAGTTTCAAGTATTTTACTCAGGAATTATCTTTTTCCGGATATTTCCGGGATTCCGGATATTTTTTTCAATTTTTAGTTTTTCCGGATATCCAAAATATTTTCAATACATGCAAGATGAGGTATATATTTTTGTAATATATATATATTTTTACACTTTTTTACTCATCACTTAAAAAAAATTATGAAAAGTAACAAAAACAAAATTAAAAACAACTTAACTAAAAGCGAAATTAAAAAGAAAATAAGAAAAAACAAATTCCGGATTTTTTCCGGATGTTTTTTTCAAACCATTTTCCGGATTTTTAAAATATGACTAGGATAATCTATCTTTACTTTAGGGATCGTCCATATATTACATAACGCGAAATTAAACTTATAGACAAAAGACATATCTCAAAAGTCGTGTTTCTTTCATAGCCAACTATATGTTGCATGTTCAAAAACTAGAGCATTTCATAGTTTGTTTTTCACAATTGTTAAACATCCTATCAAGTTGAAAAGTGAACACAAATAGTGTTATACTTTCTATTGTTCTTAATTAATTATCTTTAGATTTTTATTTCGAAAATTTACTGTTAAAGGTTGTGAGCATGTGTAACTTTATTATTATTTTTTTTTTTCCATAGTTTTTGATAAATATATCTGTCATTTAATATAAAATGTGTTTATATGTCTTATATAAAGTCATATTTGTTTATAGCTGTATATATGTTTACATTGAGTTGTTTCTATGTTTTCAAAGTGGTGTGACTTGGTATTATGTTGAGCAAGTTTGATATCCTTGCCAACCAAGCGGTGTACTTATAGCAGAGGTGTGACTTGGCGGCATTTAATGCTAGGCAGTGTTACTGCTTTAGAGCTAGGTTGTGTTGTCTAGTCTTTTTAAATTATTCTGAAAACACATAATGTCTGTTAATGTTTAGCGTAATGTGTATGAGAGAGTATGCAACCTTAATCTTTAAATCTAGCGTGCTTTAATGTCCTAAATTTGAAATAATTGAATAACTAATATTGAATATAAAAATAATATTGAGTATAAAAATAAACTCTAAAATAATTTTTTAATTTTGCCTTTCATATTTTAATTTAGTTTGTTATTTTCACTGGATTTTATTGCTATGTGTTATTGTTGTGATGTTTTGTGTTGATAGTCAGCTTGGCTTACCTTCCCGTTGGCGTCTATTGTTAAAAATGAATCATAGGTAGTTTATTGGTAGGTACATTATGGGAATAGGTAGGTACATTATTGGTAGGTACATTATTGGAAAAGGTAGGTACATTATTGGAATTTACTGCTTTTATTTATTTACTAAAAACGAAGACATTTTGCTAAAAGTGCAATTTAAATCTTAGTTTGATTTTTTTTTTGTTAATCCTTTAGTACTTCAAAACAGATTTTATAGTTACATTTTTGATAACAGTTTATATTAACTGGAATTAAAGTAACTATAAATAGGTAAATCGATTTTCAATTTTTATGAAATCGATTTACCAATTTATAGTTACTTATTTTGAAATTTGTTTTTTTTTTTTTTTTTTTTTTTTTTTTTTAATGTAATTATGATGTAATTTCATTACTTTTTATTTTAGATTTACGTTATGACACATAAGATTTATAAAAAAAACCTGATTTCCTTTTATTGTAAGTTTTTGTTAGTTAAAAAGATATAAATATATGCAATTAGTTCAATTTTTTTTATATTTTATGCCTAATAATTTGTTGTACGTATCTTAGGGGATCTTTGTAAACGGGGGGTCGTAACTAAAAACCTTTAAAAACATGTAGAATACTGTAGTTTTGCGTATTTGTCAAATATTGATTTACTTATGTTTTATTTTCGTATTTAACTAATTAGTTAGCTTTGTCTGCATTTGCAACACTTTTGAGGAAAGAATAATTGTTTGTAAATAAAAATGTAAATCATTGTTTTACATTTTTATTATTTTAGTTAAAGAAAAACTTGATTACTCTTAATAAAAAAACCCTACTCACCAGGCCACCATTAAAGCAAGAAGAGGGGAGGAACCTCTTTACTTGTGTTAAAATATTTAGGAAAATTAAATTTTGAGTAACAAAAGGAATTTTTAGTAAATGATAGCAAATGACCGTTTTCTAAAAATTAATGAAATAAACAGGCCAAACAAATAATATAGAAATGGTCTATGTTGAACAGACTTAACAAGACCCGGGTCCGGTCATAGTAGGTATTACTAGTGACTTTCCCATGGACTGAATATATAGTTTATACGAGAGATCAGTAGTGAAATATTAAAAAGACGTAGAGGACTTAAGCTGAAAAGAAAGTAAGTAGTATATATACGGCCAGCCAACTTCAAACCTTAGCTGACTTCGAACCTATATTTAATTTTATTTAATGACATTTATTTGGATTTATAGACGTTTTAAAAAAATTTTACTAATCTATGGGCTATGTAAAACAACAATGACATTAATTTTAGTTCAGCTAGTGGCATGTACGCAATCAAAATTTAAAATATTTATTGAATCGCAATCAAATTTTGTTATTTATGTGCCCCAAGAAGTCCTAACGGTCTTGTCACAGAGCACCGCGGAAATGGATTTAACCAGGAAGTTCACGCGCCCTTCCTTACTGTGACGCGAAATATATTAAAGGCTCATTTCAAACCCAGATCCCCGGCTTATAAAGCAAGCGCTCTAATCACTAATATATAAATATACCTGGTTTATTTGCACCATGAATCAGTATTATTAACCAGGTTGCCAAAATCGGAAACTTAGTTCCATTTAAGTTAAGGAATAAAAAGCGCCTACTTTGTACCTTATTAAAATTTTAAGCCTTGCAACAAAGATTTCTTTATAAGATGTTAGCAAATGATTTAAAAGTTTTGAAAATTATAAGCTACTTTCAATATTAAAAAAAAAAAAAAATATGGGATACGATAAAAAGTTGAATTGTGTTATTAGTAACATAATGTTACCAAATAGAAATAGTTGTACTATTTCTATTTGGTAATAATAGACATTATTTTTGCCAATGCATTGTTTAATTTGATAATGTACTAACTTTATCAAATTAAACAATGCATTGGCAAAAATAATGTCGCAATTAAATACGCAAATAATATAAACTTACTTCAAACAATTGTAGGCTAGACTAGGGTAATTCTATCCCCGGGGAAATTCCACCCTCTAAAAAGATATGGAGCAATACAAATAAACTAAAAAAACTTGATCCACTTTTAGTTCATGTTTTTGATTGCCAACTTTCTGTTTTTCACTAAGTATATGCTTCCTGTATCCACACTGATTTAGAAATTTGTTTATGAAACTTTTTTTGGAAATCCAAAATCATCTTCAATCTAAGTACCATATATGTACTTTAAAATACATTTTAAAATATATTTTTATTGATCATCATACTTTTATATATTCATCATTTATTTTTTGGACGTGTTTAATGTGTACCGAGATGATAAAATTTTTAATTTCACAATTTGAACCTTTGCTTGTAAATATCCTTAGGCAACATGTTAATTTAGTAGTATTAATATCTTTGTATGGTATTAGATATATAATTATTCATAATTTCAACCAAATAAGACAATTTTAGTCATGGGTCAAATCTCACACCTTTTCATGAAAAACTAGGGAAGCGGCAAATGGAGACGAGAGGAAAGGCCATAAAAAGACAGTGTGGTGAAAGCCTCACTTCAGACAAATGCATTGCTAGGCTCACTAAAGAAAATTAGGCTAAAACCAAGCCGAAAATTGTCTTCATTTCAGGTAAAGAGAAGGGAAAAGACATGAAAAAAACAAAAATGAGTGACGCCGCAGACAAACCAATTTTATACACAATGTGTGGGGTAAATGTGGATGACCCTAAAGTTTGCGATCTGAATGATATGTATGACCTCCCAGCTAACACAAAACGTTCAAGTACGTTCGAATTTTTTATGAAAACGTGTAGAAATTACCCCTATTTTGTTTTATAAAAAAATATTAAAATGTTTTTTTGTTAAAATTTTATATCAACAGTTTGCTTAAATATAAAAATAAAAGAAATTCTTTTACTATTCTCTTGTTTTTTATTTTATATAGTGGTTTTTAAAGATTTTTTAGAAGTAGTGGATGGATCCAGTATACCCTACCAAGCAACTTTGTTTGATATTATTCTATCCCTTTTGTATTACACTATATGTAACATCTAAAAAAACAAAAATAAAATTTTTTAATTTAATTCACTTACAAGTTAAAAACCTATTTTTAATTGAATATGGTTTGGGACTTTTATTATTACTTGATGTTAGAGCAAAGTAAAGTAAATGCAAATTTTATACTTTAATATTTAATTTAATATTACATTACTTCCATGTGATTGTGCCCATCAAGACATCAGGGTTGCATACTTCAAAAAAGAACTGAGAATTAAGCCTGAGATGAGGGTCAGTTTTATCTGTCCTTTATATGGTTGGCTGATCTGCTTTGAACAAAACATCTTTTGTATCACCAAAAAAAAAAAAAAAAAAAATTAAAAACATAAATTAAAACATATTAAAATATAATTAAAGCATACTTTTAATAAAATATAAAGCTATATAAAATTATATCTTTGTACAGACTCACATATAAATCAAAACTTACATATAAATATATATATATACATATATATATATATATATATATATATATATATATATATATATATATATATATATATATATATATATATCATATATATATATATATATATATATATATATATATATATATATATATATATATATATATATATATATATATATATATATATATATATATATATATATATATATATATATATTTATATATACATATATAGGGGTGATTGATCTTCCCTATATTTAAATTTATGCATTCAAATTATAGCTTATTTAATAATGTATGTTGTTCTCTTTTCAAATTAAAATTTGTAAAAATAAAACTTTAAAATCACATCATTGGTTACTAGTTTGAGCTTAAAAGCCTTAAAAAAAATTGTAAACTAAATGTTTTACATATCTATCTGAACTCATAACTTCAAAACAAAGCAGAAGATCAACAGATAGTAAGTTTGTTTGGTTTAAAATCTGAACCTTGCTTGACATAAAGTATTGGATCATATCTGCAACTTGTATTTGGAACAGCAATCTATATTAAACAAAAAGTTGACCATTTTCAGGTGCTTGCTTGACTGAACTTTAAATGATCTTAAATTAATTTATCACAATTGCAATTGGCGTTGAACTAAATTTCCATTTCCAAATTCATATAAAAAAATTACATATCGCAACATTTATTTAGATTGTATTACAAAATACTCTTGTATAATGTATGATTAAGGCTTTAATATTAATTTTTTAATACAAAAGAAGTGATTTTAATTAAATCCATTTTTATCAGTCACTTTAAAAATATGATGAGTATTTGTATAAAGATAATTAAAATTTCAAACAATAATATTAGCTTTACTTGTTGTTTTTTTTTAGGTGAATCAATTGCATATGATGGAATATCTTTAAAATGCTGAGGTAATCAAAATAATTTTTAATTATTCAGGAATTTTAAGGATTAAATTATTTAGCAAAAAAATCGTTTGATAATGAGTTCAATTTAAATTAAAAAAAAAAATTAATGTTAGTTCTCGCACAATTAATATCAGTTCTCTTATCTATTAAAATTTAGAATATTTTCCAACAACTTTGTGACCTCCATGAATATAAAGGGGAAAGGTGGAAATATGCTTTAAGAGCACTAATTTATACGGTGTAGTGAAAGGTATACCTTTATAAGATATGTAAAACTTTTTTATTCTCATTTTTTATATATTCAAAAATTTCTCCTTGTGTTTTTTTTTTTTTTTTTTCTTATTCTTTTTTATTAACAGCTTCTTCTATTAAATACGATGGAGCGACTGAAACTTTAATTGATAGCATTTTGTCTAACTTCTAAAAATGCTCTTCATTTCGAAAAGGTGGCCGAAAAGAAAAAAATTTAGATTGATTGATATAAATTTATATTTATAAAAATCGATCTAAAATTTCTTTATTGAAATATTTACATATATTTCAATAAAGAAATATTTTCTTTTTGTCTGCTAATATTTTTTTTTTCAGTGTTAATTCAACATTACAAATTAAAACTCAATAATGAAAAAAGCCTAGAATTGAGTTGATGTTTTAAGTAAAATAAGAAAAGCCCAAAAAGTAACTGATGTAATATTTTTATTTTTTGATAAAAAAAATTCTAATAATGTTTAAAATTGGTATTAATATTAATGTTTATTAAATGAAGATGAGTAATAAATAAGTAATGTTTATTAGATGAAGATAAGTAAAAAAATAAGTTACAAGTTATTTTTTGGTCTTGAAAATTGTTTGAATGATAATTTATTATTTATCAAAATATTTTCTTTTTTAATTTTTGTTGTTTTTATATTTTAATTAAAAGTCAATATTATTGTGTCATATATTATAATATACCTTATATTATACTATTATATTTTATATTAATAATGAGTATTTTTGTTTTTTTGTATTTCTAGTTTTTTTCAATATTCCATAATTATCTTATGTAGATGTTTATGTTTGAGCAACCTAGTCTTCTTTCACTATTTGTCTTTGTTATTGAGCCTTAAGTTATTTGAACATAATATATTCAGAACTCTGCTGAATAATAGAGTAATAAATAAATTAATAAAAATGAGTTTAAAATATAATAAATTATAAAATAAAGAAAATCTTATCTTTGCTTATAATGTCTACTAATATTATTGTTTAGCAAGTATCATGGTTATAAAATGTTCAAATTTAGCTAGTTTAATTAGGCCTATTAGTACACTTATATTATGGTTTCTTCATTTTATATTAGTTCATGTAATTTTTTCAAAATCGAATATGCGGAAAGGAGCTGTTTGGAATGAAGATTTACAAAAAGAAGTAATTCCATTTGATTGGATTAGTGATAAAACTGTTTGTCGGCTTCCAGGTACCAAAATATTGACTGCACTGAAATGCAGAGAAGAATTAGCTTAAGTTTATACAAATAAAAACTAAATTCTTTTCAGGTACTACATCTATATATTACAATTATTATTTTTTAAATAATAGTAAGAAGAGAAAGAAAGGTAAGAAGAGTTATTTTGTTAATACAAAATATATAACTATTTGTATAACTATTTCAATTCTAAAAGAAAGCAAACAGTATTGTGAAAATTTTAAATTCACAACTACAAAAGAAAAATGTGATAATGAGAATGTTGACAAGTGGATGCAAATTTGCACACAAGTGGAAACTTGGATGCAAATTTTCCACTTGTGTGGTTTGGATGGTTCTCCACAATATAATATATCTCCACAAGCATAATATTAGATTTACTTCATTTTTTTTTACAGATAAATCAATTACAGTTAATTGGTGGAGTTACCTCATTTATAATCAGGGTGTCTGCAGCTCCTCTAAAATCCTCTAAAGTCCTCTTTTTTTTAAACCACTTCTAAAATCCTCTATTATCCTCTAAAGAGGTAAAAATTAGATCAAAGCTCCTCATTAATTCTTCCTTTTTTAATTTTTGATGGATGTATAATGTTCAAAATACCCATTCTCGGTCTGCAAAACTGGTTAACGCCTTAAAGTGCATGGAATTGTAAAAAATTGCTTTAGAAAATGCATGCTATTTAACATAGCAAATGACATTATTTGATCCCTGTCCAAGCCCCATAAGTGTATAAACATGGACGTTAAACCATTAATAAATGGCCACATAAAATTTCTTATAAAAATTTTATGTGGCCACCCCGAAAATTATTTTTCAATGCTAGAAATGTTTTATATTTTGATTATTAATTTATTTTTAATATATTAAAAAGGTTGTTTTATTTAAATTAAATATTTGAAAAAGTTATTAATAACCAACTAACAGTTATATTATTTTTTAAAAACTCAGAGTATTTTCGAAAAGTTATATGGCCTCCATGGATATGAAGGGCAAAGGTGGAAAAATATGTTTTAAGAACACTAATCTATATGGCGTTGAAAAAGATATACCTTCATAAGTTGTAACACTTTTCCATTGATTATTTATTTTTTAAATCTTCCCTTTTTGTTTTTTTTTTATATATTTTTTTATTTATAGCTTCTTATATTGTACTCAATGGACCAAAAGAACCCTCGGTTAATGGAACATTGTTTGACTTTCTAAATTACGCTTTATTTCAAAAAGATGGTGGACAAGAGAAGAAATTTGTGTAGATTTTATTCAATTACATGTAAATATATGTAATATTTGAATATGTATTTTTGAATAAAACAAGTTTTATCTCTTTCTTTAATCATACCTAGCTATTTTAACTAAACTAAACTGAGAAAGTTCTAAATAGTCTAAGTATAGACTATGAATAGATTTAATATCCATAATATACCTTGATAATGTACAGCAACACTAATGTACATGTATAGTACGTTTTGATGGTGATCATATTTTGACGCACATAGCACGTTTACATACATATATACATTTTGACATACATAGCACGTTTTGATGGTGAAAAAGTATTTTACAGTCGTTTAACGTTGATAAATCAACGTTAAAAAAACTATCATTTTAAACGTTGTATCAACGTAAATTCAACGTTGTTGTAACGTTTTTTCGCGTCGAATTAACGTTGATATAACGTTTGAATCTAACGTTGATTTAACGTTGATAAATCAACGTTGAAAAAAACTTTCATTCTAAACGTCAAATCAACGTAAATTCAACGTTATTGTAACGTTTTTTCGCGTCGAATCAACGTTGATATAACGTTTGAACCTAACGTTGATTTAACGTTGATAAATCAACGTTGAAAAAAACTTTCATTCTAAACGTTAAACCAACGTTAATTCAACGTTAGGTTTCAACGATATTTCAACGTTATTTCAACGTTATTTGCCGGCTGGGATAGCAATCTGATGGACCATGCTTTAATTTAAATTTCACACAAAACTCATTCGCATTTGTTGTAATATTGCCATAGTAACGTTTAGATATGCAAACTCAGGGACATTGATGTATCCCGGGTGCTATCACACATTACACACAGTTTTGTCCATAAATTACGTCACACTCTTAAGGGGAAAAGAGTTTGTGATTTTGGGACGACCAGTACAGGGCTTATTACTAAAGAGTTATGATGTTGTGACGAGGGGGAAAGAGGGTCAAGAATGCGTGACAAAATTTATAGAGAACCTTAGGCTGAAAAATTTATTTATAAATAATCTAAAAAATGTTTATTTATAAATAGGATAAAAAATATTCATTTATAAATATTTATAAACAAATGTTACCGTCGTTAAATTTTCTTATTATTATATAAATGCTTTGCTACTTACTCTGAAACGGAGCAGTTGATGCATGTGAATGTAGCTTGTGATGTAGCAGTTAATGCATGTGAATCTAGCATGTGATGTAGCAGTTAATGTATGTGAATGTAGCATGTGATGTAGCAGTTGATGCATGTGAATGTAACATGTGGTGTAGCAGTTAATGCATGTGAATACAGCATGTGATGCAACAAATGATGAATGTGATGTAGCAGTTAATGCATGTGAATGTAGCATATGATGTAGCAGTTGATGCATGTGAATGTTGCATTTGAATTAGTCAGTTTTTGAACAGTAAAAAATAATTATAATATTCTTTTATATAAACTTAAAAACAATGGTATCATAAACTTAGCTTAATTCAAACTTAGCTTGGTTCAAAAGTTATGAAACGATTACATTTTATGTGATGGTGAAAAAGTAATGACAATTACCTGGTGCGTCCTCCAAAGATTAATTCTAGGAGCGCTTTTATTCTCAATTATATAAATGAAATAATTAAATTTTCAAATAACTTAAATTCAATTTTATTTGCCGACAAATTTAACGTTAATTCTTCTGACGATATTAAAAGTTTATTTGCAATAGTAAACAAAAAGCTTATTTCAATTAAGTTGCCCATAAATATTAAAAAACAAAAATACTTTTTTCTATCGTCTTTATGAAAAAGACGACATCCCCTTTTTTTTTATAACTTTTATGTTTAGATAGAGCATTCTTTGTTGCTTTTAGATGTATTTTTAGATAGATAGAAGTAAGGACAATGTGGGAGGAGCACTTACGATTATCCGTATATATCCGTATAATACGAATAATAGCATCTCAAAAATTATAGGCATCCTATACAAAGCCAAAAAATTATTAAACCAAAGCTGTTTACTTTTCTCTTTTTCATTGCTATCTAAATTACGCAAACTTTGCTTTGCGCAACAAAGTATCTAACGTTTTAGAGTCATAACATTATGTTAAGTATTTTGAACTTATACATAAAGATCTTTCGTGGCTATTGTTATTTTAGATATTATCACAAGAAACAAATTAATATATATGTAATTTTACTTTGATATCGTATTATAATTAATGTTGCCTAATTCTTATATACTATAATTAATTCTTATATATTATAATTAATATATAAGAATTAATTATAGTATATAAGAATTAGGCAACATTAATTATAATACGATATCAAAGTAAAATTACATATATATTAATTTGTTATATTATTTGTTATATATAATTTAATGTTATATTATTTGTTATATATAATTAATTAGTTTTATAAAAATACCACTCTTGCATATTTTAAATTTATCTTTAAAACACGGGGTTTTTCCTGAAAACCAAAGGTTACACCAATCTATAAATCAGGTGATCCTTCTGATGTCTCAAACTACAGACCAAGATCAATTCTTACCTGCTTTTCCAAGATTTTGGAACGTGTTATGTATAACAGACTTTATTAACTTTTTATTATATTACTTTTTTAACTATTAATAATATTCTTTACGATAAGCAATTTGGGTTTAAATCTGGCCATTCAACCAATCATTCATTCATCTAATACACAAAATACTTAAAGGTTTTGATGAAAACAAATTTACATTAGGCGTCTTTATTGATTTAAGTAAGGCTTTTGATACGGTGGATCATAATATTCTCCTACACAAACTTAAAAATTATAGTATCTTAAATTATAACTTAGCTTGTTTTAAAAGTTATCTAACAAACAGGAAACAATATATCTCGTTTAATGATAGTAAAACGGATTTAGTAACATATAATAAAATTTCGAAAAATATTGGTCTACTTTACAAAGCTAAGCTGTTATTAAATCAAGCCTGTTTAAAATACATTTATTTTTCATTTATTCATAGCTACCTATATTATGCAAACGTTGCCTGGTGTAGCACTAATGCAACTAAAATAAATAAACTATTAATTAAACAAAAGCTTGCTGTAAGAATTATTGGAAATGTAGATCGTTTCTTACACACTAAACCTCTATTCATTAAATTTAATATTCTCAACATACTTCAATTAAATCTTTATCAAATTCTTATTTTTATGTTCAAAATTAATTAAAAATTATATCACCTATTTTATTTGACTCATTTTTGAAAAAAATAAATCATCTATACCCAACACGATTTTCAGAAAACAATTATATTCAACCTAAAACCTATTACTCTGTTACTAAGTTTTCAATTCCAAACAGAGGTCCTAAACTATGGAACACGCTATTGAATAATGAGTTAAAAACTATTTCTTCTATTAAATATTTTAAAAACAAACTTAAGCAAAAGCTTTTAATAAATGACAACGAATTAAAATTTTTCTGAATCCTTTGACTAGGAGTTAATCACGTTTGTCTATTTATTTTATTTCTTTATAAATATGGTTCAAATATATAATCTGTATATACTGTTAGTCAATTTGTTTGTTATTACGTTTTTTTTTTATTTTGTTTTTTTATTTTGTATAATAAACTTTAATAAAAGACATATATAAAAGACATATATAAAAATTTAATAACAATTTATAAAGAATATAAAAGAAATATATTCGTACTCATTTATTTACACATTTCTAAAACGATCAATATATATATATATATATATATATATATATATATATATATTATATATATATATATATATATATATATATATATATATATATATATATATATATATATATATATATATATATATATCACATGCAAAATGAATTTGATCACATAAAAATTAGGAATTTATTTTTTTTACAGGTTTTTACAACATTTTCAAAAGAAGTTTAGGACCAACAAAAATATGATTTGTATTACAAGTTATCATAAAATCTAAAACACTTTTCGAAAGAGAATTTATATAACTGATTTTCCAAAAACAGCAACTTCCTGATACAATAACATTTTTGTAATTTACACCATAACATAGAGAATAATAGTTTCTTAGAAGAAATTTTCAATATAAAAACAAAAGTAGTAAAAAGTTCCTTGCAATTTTAGTATAAATTAAAAATCTATCTGAGACGAAAGCTGTGCAAAATGTTATTTTAGTTTAACATTTTTGAAGTTTTGATGCCAATCAGATCATATAATAAAGTATTGCTAGACGTTTTAAAACCCGCATTACGTAAACATTCTATCCAACGTGTTTTCCTCTCTTTATCTCTGGGAAATCTTAAAATATTTTAAAACGTTTTAAAATTGCTTGAAAAATTTTAAAATTGACTTAAACTCGTAGAATAGCAATAAACACATTTCATCATTTTTCATAAACATAAACAAACTTCATCATTTTCATAATAGACTAAATAAAGAAACCAACAGAAACATTTTCATAATAGACTAAATAAAGAAACCAACAGAAACATTTTCATAATAGACTAAATAAAGAAACCAAAACAATTTTTGTTTTGAAAAAACTGATGTGCAATCTAGTTGCATTGTTTATGAATGCTGTAAATTCAATTCTCAGCCTTTTGTTTCTCCTTTTTTTGTATATACTAATCAATACTCTTCTTAGAATGCAACTTTTTGGTGGAAAGTAGGTTATTTTGTATTATAAAAAAACAGAATAAAATATTTTAAGGAGAAAATAAAGAAGTAATTATAAACTATCCACTTCATTAAAAGCCAATCTTATAATTTTTTTTCGACAACCAATTTTTATGCGGAGTGGCTAATGAGTGGCGTGGAGGTCATATTTATGTTAAAAAAAAAAATTATCTTTTGTTTTTTCTTGATAGAAGTATTCAATCTTTTGTTGTAAACAAAACTAGATCTAAACGTATCAATGTGATTCAAAATTAAATACACATTTGTTTTTATGATTTTTTTAGGTGCTCCAAGAAGACCGCAGAAGAGCATTTAGCTTGGAAGTTTACGCTTGCTTAATATCGGAAAAAGTCTCGAATAGGCATCGAACCACAGATCAGTAAAGGATCCTTTATTTTTTGGTGTTTGAGATAGCTAAACTCCAAACATTATATAGCGCAAACTCCAAACATTACTTATGTAAAATAATGATGCTTTGCAAAATATTGCGATGCTTAGAGGCTGGGAACAAAAAAGCTCTAAAATTTCATCCCCCAGCCCCAAACGTGAGAGCAACAAGTTGGTAATACAATTTTTTTGCTATTCTTAACAAAGTTTACATTCAACAATAAGTTTTAAGTTTCATAGTATTATCTCTTAGCATTCATAAATTAAAACCCCATAAACTCCCCTCGATATAAAAACGGTTGCTAATTTTATATAGTCATAATTTTTGAACGCTAAGAGATTGTAAAACAATAATTAAAATTTATCGATGAATATAAATTTAGTTAAGAAAACAAAAAAAAATATTTCATCAACTTGCTTTCACGTTTTTGGCAGGAGTAATAATATTTTTGGGTTTTTTGTTCCAAGCCTTCAATAATTGCAACTTTTTAAAAAGCATCATTATTTGACATAAGTATAAACATACAAATGTTTGGATTTTGCTCAATGTTAGCTATTACACGAAAAAATGCTGGATCCGTCACTGCCACAGATCTCTTGCTTCTGAAACAAATTTGCTTCAGAATTCAGCGTTTAAACGCTGCAAATGTACAATAAATATTTATATACATATAAATTTTCAGACAAATATCTCAAGTAAAAAAATGATTTTTAAATGTACTTTTATTCAGAGTTTGCAGTTTGGTATCGGAAGTTCAAATTATTAGAACCATTTAAAAACGAGAAAGCAGTCACCGTAGTCACCGTAGCTCTTTGAATTCCATAAATTTTATATTTAAATAGTGTTTGCTTCTTGAATTGAAATCCCTTAAAAAATCAAAAAATGTAACTCAAAAAATGTAAACTCAAAAATTCAAAAAATGTAAAAATGTTAAACTTCAAAAGAGTGGCGCGAGTATCAGTAGTCATCCAAAATTTGTTCGCGAGGGTCAAAATGGGATGGGCTACTATCCACTTCATTAAAAAAAAGTTTTATAAACGGAGAGTGGATATTTAACAGAATTTCTGTCTTTGCTACACATTTTTTTTTTGGCTACAGGTTCACGCTTGATGACATTTGGTCACTACGTAAAACCTCCTTGTTGATGAAAAGATTGCAGCTAAATAGGCTCAATATATAATAAATTATTGGTGGTATGCATAGAGTTGTTTCAAAATATGACAAATTGACTTATGCTACAATTGCTAGAGTCGATTTGCCGTTTTATTTAACTCTCATTTCAATTTAAGTTGATACACAGCAAAATGTTTGACATTCTTTCAAAAATTTATGGGCACGTGAGACAAAATCCGTTAAAAACATGGTTTTTTCAGTAAAGCTTTTCATTTTTCTGAATAAAATACTTCCGTACCATAGTCATTTTGGCTCAGATACGATTTTGAATAAATTTTTGAAGCGTCGCATTTTGACTATCTGTAACCTCAATATCTTATTTAAAATATTTTTCTTTATTGCATGAAAAAAAAAAATGTATGTAAAAAATAAAAAGAGAAAAAAAACTGAGCTGACTGTAGCAGTTTCTACATATCCAACAGTATGGATCCGTTCTTATATATATATATATATATATATATATATATATATATATATATATATATATATATATATATATATATATATATATATATATATATATATATATATATATATATATATATATATTAGGGTACGTCACTTAAAACAAAAACGAGCAAAGAAACTTCTAGCATCAATATTATAGTGCCAGTATATAAAATAAATAAAAATTCAAAAAAAAATTTGAAAAAAAATTTTTTTACCGACTGGGTAACTGATTTTTTAGGAAGATTTGTCAGATAATAAAAATTCGCAAAATTAAAAAAGTCACATATCTCAATGAGTTTAGTTCAATTTTGAAGTTCTTTGTGTCTAACAAATAAATAAAAAATGGTAACATGATTAGCGTTAAAAAATTGAAATTATACTTGGGCTGATGACGCCAGAGGGTCACTACCCACCCCTCCTCCTCACTTTTCCTGTAAAGGATTTTTTTTTTTAAACAAAGTTTTTCGAGTTTTTAGATATGGAGGACCTTTTTTTAGTAATTGATGATTGTGCTCCCCAAAACTCCCCTAACTTTGAGAACTGTGTCGTCGGCCCTGTGTATTTAGAAATGCAAAGTTTTGAAAAGTTGTAGGTTATTTTTAAGTAGTTATTTCTACATTTATTGCATTGTACAGAAGTGTACATTACTAGTAATTAGTGTGCATTATATACATTGTGCGCAAAGTACACTTTTGTACAAATGTAATAAACGTAGACAGTATACTGTCTACGTTTGTACATGTTTTTGCTTATTCATACTAGCAATCAATAAAACTGGAAATAAATTACTTCTGTATGATGCATTTATGTACCTCATTCATGAATATGCAGTACAAAAGTACTTTACTTCCAGTTTGGTTGATCTCCAGTTTTGTTAATTGCTAGTATTTATTTAATATTAATAGGAAGAATGAGTGTTCCTAAAATTACTAGATTTAATTTGGATAAAAAAGAGTCAAAGTTTTCACTGTATTTGGGTGGAAGTAATGATCTTAATCCTACAGAAGTGCCCAATTAGAAATATCCTCATAAAGGGTCTTTTTATGCAAGAATGTTTGCTCATTAAAAAAAGATATTGACATGTATGTAATGAAAAAATGAATTTAAAGATTGCAGAAATATTTTTTATATTTACTTGTATCCACTTTGTTTTATTTTTAAAGAGGCTGATTTCTGTAATTGTAATTATTTGTTTTACTTTTAAGGATTTTTAGATTTCTGTAAGAGAACTTAGTGTACAATTAGCAAACTTGGTTCTTCAACAGTGGACAAGATCAAATGTTCTTTTCAAGTTTCCTTTGGTAATAAACAAGATATATTGGTACAAAAAATAGAATTAGCCTGGAATAAGTTTAATGACATTTCTAGAGGAAAAGCAGCCCAAAAAATTGTTTCTACCTAGGAAACCAAATTAGATCAATTGCTTGACATTCCATCTTGTAAATGTGAAATCGCTTTATGTAATGAAAAGTGCATAAAATTAAATAGCTGTCTAGATTTTGCACTCATTCAGTGTACCTGTCCGAGGGAAAAAAAGATTCCAAAAAATGAACTTATTTGGTTAAAAGCTGAAAGAGTAAAAACTGGGTCACTGTCAAAATATCAAATGACTTGTAAAGATACCAAGGAAACAACTAGAAAGGTTACTTTAGAAAAGAGGAAGTTGAAAAGAAAGTCAAGTCTAGAAAAAAAAAATTAGAAAAAAAAGAAGAGGAAGAAACTTCAAAGAATAAAGATCGTGTTGAGTTTTTCATAAGTGAAGATAATTCAAATAGAAAAGAAATGGAAGATGAACCTGCTTCAGCAGATAACTGGAATCAAAATTTTATGTCTGTTAGTAACACTGCTGAAGCTTCTTTGAGATTTGATATTTCATCAGCTGCAACATCAGTATTAGTTTTAGCTTTTCTTCAAGATCTTATTCTTGGTAGCTTTTTAACACCCGAAATGACCTACTTGGCTGCAAATCCTAAGAAAGTTGTTAGAGCTAAGAAAGCTGTAATGACAAGATCCGAAGAAAGTTGTTAAAGCTAGGAAATGAAGAAAATACATATGAAGAAATGAAGTTTCAATTACAAACTATCAAAGGTATATTTGCTGATGGCAGAAAAGATTTTATCAGAGTTTTAAAGCACAACCCTGTAACAAAACAATTTTGTCAAAGGGTTGTGAAAGAAGAACACATTAGTGTTACTTCTGAACCTGATGGTCACTATATTACACATTTTACACCCATGAAGACAATACCTCCCAATAAGCCTTCTAAACAAGCAGCTTTTGGACTATTTTACTGGATGGTTCCTCGGGGAGTACATAAATCTCTAGAAGTAATAGGAGAAGATTCAACAAACGCTGTAACTGGTTGAGGGAAAAATGGATGTTTGTTAACAAATCTTGAACAATTGTTAGGTAGAAAGTGTTTCTGGTCTATTTGTATGCTACATTGCAATGAGCTTCCTTTGAACACGTTATTGTCACTCTGGATGGACCCACCAATTCAAATGTTGGTTTCACTTTACCAATTGGAAAAGCTCTTTCAAAAGTAAACAATATGGAAAGACTTGATACATTTGAACCTACTGCGCAGTTGGAACCATTTATCCAGATCCCTGAAAAAATTCTAAGTTGAATGTCAACAGATTCAGGTCTCTGCTATAAACTGATTACATGTTTGACTACAGGCAAGATGGACCCAAATCTTAAAATGGCTAAGTGCGATAGTCTATCCCATAGCAGATGGCTTACTACTGAAGAAGCTATTATTTTTCTCTATATGATTAATAATGGCTTTACTGATGATGTGCTAAAAAGATTTCACTTAATTTTAAAATGGGTAATTTAAGTGTATTTTAACATGTGGTATAAAATCAAAGTGAAACACAGTATGATGAGGAACACATTATAACACTATTAAGACTGCTAAGAAAACAGGAGGATGAGATAAAAGAATTTGTTACTCCGTACATAAAAAAGGGAGCTTATTTTGCTCATTCTGAATCTTTGATTCTTTCCCTTATAGCATGCTCAGATAAGGAATCTAGGAGGTTTGCCAATAAAACCATTAAAGAGGTACGAAAAGGTTCGGAGTGTGGAGACACTTGATTCAGGCCAAAAAAGAAGGTCCAACTCAATCTGGTAGCTATATCCATACAAGAACTAATCCACTGAAAAAAATAAGATAAATCATAACCTGTGTTTACTTGTCAAATACCTACAAAAGATCTTGAAAATAACTTAGAGATACCTTTTGAAGCATCTTTCCCCTAAACACACAGTCTTGTGAAAGAGCGGTAAAAGAGGTGACAGATGCATCTGCATCTCTATGTGGATTTGAGAAAAGAGATAGATTTGTCAGGGCCAGGATGGCTCATAGACAACAAATGCCTAAACTGCACTCTAAAAAGATTTAAGAAACATTTTTTTAAAAGACACTTGAATTTGATTCTTTATACTGTAAATATATATTTCAACATATATTTAGTTAATATTAATGTCATTTTTTTTTTTTTTTCATATCTGTTTAGACACAAATAACATAAAAATCGGACTAAAATTTATTTGTTAATAAGATGTCAATTTTATGATCTGGCATCATAAAAATAAACAAGTTCCCTTGTAGGTAGAGAATTTTTTTTTCTCTAATTTTTTTATTATTTTTTAATATTACTTAAAGTTTCTAAAAAATTAAAAAAAAGTCTGGTGACACGCCCCCGGGCTCCCAACTTGTCGGCCTTAGTTTAATCTTGGTTTTTTGATGCCAATGATTTTCCCAGTTTTTTCATGTGTTATACACAAATAACATTAAAATTGGACTGAAGTTCACTGAGATATAATTTTTTTTAATTCGGAAACTTTAGGGGTTGTCCATAAAGTACACACGCTTTTTTTTCGTTCACCCCCGCATTTTGCAATACGCTTTTTTGAGTACCCTTTATCTCCCTAAAAGTACCTACGCTTTTAACCTATTTATCTAACATTTTATGATATTTTTTTAATTTAGTGTCTCCTTTCTTTTATAATTGACCCACTGCACTCCCATCTCTTATACGCCATTTGCAGACCCCCTCCTTCCCTTCAAGCGTACGAACTTTATGGACGATCAATTACGTTTTGATACACGAATATTTTAAGATTTTAAGGTGACAAAAAAAAACAGTTCCCCAGTAGGTAAAAAAAAAAATTTCGCTTTTTTTTTTAATTTTTATTTATTATATATATCTTCACTTTAATATTTGTGCTGGAAGTTTTTTTGCTTACTTTTAAATCACTTTGTATATGTTACTAAATATCTTAGTTGATTGTAAAGATAGAATTTTTTTTTTCTTTGCTTCAACACAATCCTTGTTATTATTTATAGAATAATTTTTGTATAATTAATTTTTTAAGTAAATTTTGTAGCAGTTAATTTTCTGTTTAAAAATACTTATTATGTTATTATTTATGTTATTTTTAGGAACAGTATAAATTTTTTCCTATAAGATATTTATAACTAACAAGCAACGTTAACACCAGGTTAAACAAAATCTGTTTTAACAGTCACAATTTTTCTGGCAATTTTCTGTCCGAAACTGCATTCAATTTTTAATTAACTGCATCAGTTTTTCTGCTCTAAATTGCATTTTCTTATATTAAAAGTATACTTTATTAAAATTGATGAAGTGATAGAGGGGTACGTTGAGTATTTTATAATCAAAAAGGTGAGATACTTGTAGAATCCAAGAAAGTTTTGAGTACAAAATGACTTTTTGTCTTTTACTTTAGTTTTCAAGGAAGAATGTTTAATTTTATTTATTCTGATCCGTAACTCGTGAAAAGTGCAACTTGTCGATAATCAATGGTCTATTATTCATTTTATACAATTGTTTTCTGTCTAAAAAGTTATCCATTGTATTTTATTAATTAAAAAGAAAGGTAAAATCATTCTGGTATCAATTGAGATCGACATTGTTTTTGTTCATTTATTCCCTATAAAGATAGCTCCGTAATCTCAAACGCCAAAACCACCCCTTATGAAAGTCGCTAATATATATATATATATATATATATATATATATATATATATATATATATATATATATATATATATATATATATATATATATATATATATATATATATATATATATATATATATATATATATATATATATATATATATATATATATACGACAAACAAAGATAAGTGAATATATACGACAAACAAAGATAAGTGAAAACAAATTTATTTTTGTTTTTTATTTTTTTATTTTACTTTTTGACTTTGATTAAAGATTATTAAACGATCTAATAAAAAATGAGTTTAACTGACAAGAATAATATAACAATTAATATTAAAAAATAAGAGTCTCTAATTTTAAACTTTTTGAGAACTAACAAAAATGAATATAGTTTTTTGACTAAAATAAATATAAGTTGTCTCGACAACTCATACTATAAACCTGACGAGTTTAATAGAGAAAAAAGCAATAAAGATTTTTGTATCCTAAGTATAAACATAAGATCAATGAATAAAAACTTTGAAGCTTTTAAACATTTTTATTACTCTATAAACTATCTTTTTAATGTTATATGTATCTCAGAAAATTGGGAAGATGCAAAACTGCCTTTGTCAGAAAATTCATTGTACAATTTATCATCTTATAAAATAATTATTTTAAAAATAATTATTTTAGTCAACACGTGGTTGACTTATTATAATAAGTCAACCACGTGTTGGAAGCATGGGAGGCGGCGTTACAATCTATTTCTTGACAAGTTTTAATTTAAAGTAAAAAAGACTTTTTGTAAAGTAAACAAACATATTGAAACTTTGTGTATTGAAATTCTAAATAAAACTGGTAAGCCTTTTTAATCTCCTCGCTTTATCGACCGCCATGTGGTAAGCAAATTAACTTACATAACAGCCTTTAAACCATTAATCGCAAATGAGTATTCAGAATAAGCATATTTTTTTCGCTTGTGATTTAAACTAGAATGCAATGTGTTATGAAAAGTTTGTAAAAACAAAAAACTTTCTAAATTTATTACTTCAGATTAACATTATATCAACCATTTTTAAGCCTACGCGTATTAAAAAGGCTACTTTGTCCGCAATTGATAATATTTTAACTAATAATTTTTTAAATCATTTTGAATCAGGCATTTTTATTACAGATTCACCTAACGACGGTAATAAAAAAATATTTGTTACTAAAAGAAATCTTTGTTTTAAAAGCCTAGATTTAAGCCTAACTTAAAAAGAACGATGAAGAAAAACGAAAAGCGATGGAAAGATGTCTATTCCTCTACATATAGAGAGGCACCTACATTAACAAATATTTTGTTAATGTAGGTGCCTCTCTTGTATCTAACATTGTTCAGTCAACTAAAGTGTTTGATGAATACTTGGGAGAGAAACCGGCAACTAGCATATCTAATGAAAAAAATAAATAAACACGAATTTAACAAAGTACTATTTGAACTAAAGCATCAGTACTATTTGAACAAGTCATCTGGATATGACGACATTACCAGTAATGTAGCTATCTACGTTGTGGATAGTTCAAGTGAACCGTTATTTTATCGAATAGCATTTTCATTTGAGAATAGTATATTTCCTGTTTGCAACTACCGTTCTATATCACTACTGTCTGTCTTTTCAAAAATATTTAAAAGAGTATTTTTTAAAAGAATTTATGATTAAATGACATTAAATACGCTTTTATACAAAAATAAATTTGGATTTCATGGATACTACTCTACTGAACATGCTATAATTGAACTTTCCAATAAAATACCTATGTACTTTGAGTACATTGATATTTTATTGGAACAAGTATTAGAAGTATTTATCGATCTATCAAATGCATTCGATACTTTTGATCACGGAATTTTACTTAGTTAAGTTAAAGCATTACGGCATTAAAAGGCCTAACATATAAGTGGCTTAAAAGTAATCTTTTTAATAGAAAACAGTTTGTTGTCCTGGAGGAGTTAGGAGCTTTGAATATTGTTTGCGGAGTTCCACCGGGATCAATCTTGGGACCTTTATTATTTTTAATATATATTAATGATATGAATAAAGCTTCTCATAAAATAGCGTCAATTATGTATGCAGCTTAAAACAATGGTTTATAGTTATAAATTTTTCATTAAATTGTGAAAAAACAAGTGTTACTCTCTTCTATTAAATAAGACAATCAACTAATCTTCCGTTAAAGTTACCAAAACTGTCAATCAATAAAAATGGAATAAATCGAGTAAATCATACAAGGTTTTTGGGAATAATATTTGATGAGAGTCTATCATGGAAAAAACATATTAGTCTCATTGAACCAAAAATATCTTCTGCTATAAGGGTATTATATAAATCTAGGGCCTTTCTTGATTATAAATCACGCAAAATGCTTTACTTCCGTCTTGTTCATTGTCATTTCTCATACGCTAATATTATTTGGGCTAACACACACAAAACTAAATTTATAAGATTACAGAACCTACAAAACCACGCATGTAAAGCGGTTAACTATTTAAAGAGATTAGAAAACCCTTTCCCCGTAATGAAATGCATGAATGTGTTAAATATATCAAAACTTAATTTGCTTCAAATATTAATATTTATGTATAAATATAAGAATAACTTGCTGCCAAAAGTTTTTTCTGATATTTTTACATGGGCGTTTTCACAAAAATACAATGTTCGGTCGAATACTAACCATAACTATCACTAGAGCAGAGTAAAATCGCAAGTGTCAAAATTTTCAATTGTAAGCCAAGGCCTTCCATTATGGAATCGATTAAAAAATAACAACATAAAAAATTTGAAAAGCACTTTCTCTTTTAAACGACAATTGAAATTGTATCTCCTTAATTTCTGATATAGGGGAGAGTCGGGTATTATTATTTTTATTATTATGTATTTCGCCGTTGAAAAAAGTTTACAAGTTTGTTCAATACAATATATAATACATGGCTGGCGCAAGAAGAATTCTAGTTTAGTCTTATCACTAAGCCCCTTTAAATAAAACTGACAATATTAAAAACACAAAGCAAAGTAACTCGTTAAATAAACGTTAAATAAAACGTTGCGTTAAAATAAAATAACGTTAAATAAAATGTAACGTTAAGTAAAAATAAAATAAAATACATTTTACGCTATATTAGAGTGTAATATATCCAAAAGTATAAGAACATTTTGTTAATTAAATTCATTTTTTCTAACTGGTTTTAGATTTATAAACCTTTTGAATTTAGATCATAAAATAACATATAATACACGAATAATACACGAAGTAATACACGAAAAATACATTAAAAAGTAATTAGTTTACATAAAAATTAGGTATATTAATATTAGGACCAAGCGAAGCTTCGAAATTTCAAATCGAATTAAATCAAAAAAATGATTCGAGATGCGATTCGAAAATTTTTAAAAATCGAATCCTTACTTAATGTGTATTTGTTGTGGGTATTTTAGATATTCTGCGATCTGGCGCAATCGAAAAAACGTTACTTATCCTTAAATACCTTTTTAATCAGTAATTAAAAAGGTTAACCAGGGCAAGAAGTATCAATAAAAAGATTATACAATTTTTTTGTTTTATTTTATTTTGAAATATGTATTATTTAATAAAAAATGCTTAAATTTAGACTTCAAAATGTCGGTTCAAAACGTGATTCGAACCGCGAATCAAGACCTGCTTTGATTCGAGATTCAATTCGAAACCAAAACTGCCAATTCGCAGGGCCCTAATTAATATGTGAATCAAACATGATAATACGTTGCTCTACTGGTGTGTGAAACAAAATTTTGCCCTCCCAGTCATTCGCTTCGGCATACTAAGGCATGCTATCGGAAAAATCTGCCCACCTTTTGCGGTGTGGTAAAGCTAGTAAACGGTTGTTTTTTGAAATTATTTTTTTGTATATGGTAGTGTTTGTATAATAGAACATTTTGGCAGAAAAAAATAATTAAAAATTTTATTTCGTTTCTAAACGTCAACCGAGCAAACTAAACAAAGATTTTTGATTGTGGAAAACACTTAAAAAATCCAACTTTATGGAATAGAAAGTTTGCGAAATCATAAAAAATATCAAGAAGAACTGTAGATACTGTTCTTAAACGGTTTACAGAACAGAAAACTATTCAGAGAAAATAAGGAAGTGGTCGAAAAAAACGCACAGCAAATCCTAGAGCTCTCGAACGGTTGGAGACTTCATTGGAAGAACATCCTAATTGGTCTAATAGATTTCGAGCGAAAAAACTGAAGGTTTCCAATTTTTTTATACACAAATGGCGACAGAAACTTGGATATCAAAGTTTTAAAGTAGTTAAAATGCCAAATTGCAACGATAAACAAAATTCAACCGCAAAGAGTCGAGCTCGAAAGTTGTATGACAACTTGTAAACATAATAGAAGCATTTTGATGGATGACGAAACTTATGTTAAAATGGATTTTAAACAAATTCCTGGGCAGTGCTACTATGCTTCTTAAATATGAGGAAATGTGAGTGATAAATACAAGTATGACTAATAAATTTTTATTAAATACAAGTATGACTGATGATTAAATACAAGTATGACTGATAAATTTTTGAAAAAATTGATGATTTGGCAGGCTTTTTGCTCTTCCAGCAAAAAATTGCAAATTCATGTTTGTTTGGGCACAAGGAAATCTTTGGAATACGTGAAATGTTGTCTTTCTCGTATAAAACGACTAATTAAAGCTCATAGAAGTACTTCAGTATTGTTTTGGTCTGATTTAGCCACAATACATTACTCAAAAGTCGCTCAAAAGTTTTATGATGATAATGGAGTGATGTTGGTTCTGAAAAAGATGAATCCTCCAAACTGCCCCGAATTACGTCCTATTGAAAAATATTGGGCCATCATACATAAGAAATTGAATTTAAGTGGAAAAACAGTAAAATCAGCTACAGATTTGAAGAAGAAATGGAATTACGCTGCTAAAACTTACAAAAATCACTCTGTCCAGAAACTTATGTGAGGCATCAAAAAGAAAGTCAGAATTTTCTGTAAAACTTTTTTTTTGGTTTTTCCCTATTAATATGCAATCTTTACAGTCTTAATTTTTCAGAAATATATTGATTTAAATACATGTAAGCTTTCTTACATCCTTTTTTGATCAAGAAAGGTGGGCAGATTTTTCCGATAGCATGTCTTATGATTGATATTTTGCATATGCCATATTTTCACTCAAATAATGTTATTATAGTATTAAAAGTCATATAGCTTCTTTAGTTTAAGCTGTACATCAAGTGTCCGGAGTTACTCGCCGTCCGGGGCTTCGGCTTTCCCCTATATGTAAATGTTTGTATATGTATAGCCGACTTTCCCCTATATGTAAATGTTTGTATATGTGTGTATGTTTATGTGTATATGTATATGTAAGTATGTATGCACATATGAGCTTTTGTTCTTCTCGTAGCATTTTTCAGAAAAAAAAATTTATTGTAAATTTACTAAAGTCATGTGGGCTTTAATTGTTATTGTAAAGGGGCTTTATGGAAAGATTTTGGTGACACCAGTCATCCGTATTTTCTTTGACCCGTGTTTGTTCATATATATATTGTTTGTGTAACGTAAAAGCTTCACGTAATTTTATTATTTTATTTTTATATGAACAGCAAAATATATTTAAAAAAATAAATAAATAAAAGTCAATTTATATATGTATATATATATATAAGTAAAATATTTTATATATATATATATATATATATATATATATATATATATATATATATATATATATATATATATATATATATATATATATATATAAACAGTGGCGTATGAAGGTTTTTAAATGTTTATCCCCCCTCAATTTGAGGGGGTTGCAAACTTTAAACAGTCATAATTTTTGAAC